>OX333072.1:53427095-53766492 GCA_946863875.1 Alloplasta piceator
TGTGAAGATTTACAAATGAAATTTTTCTGTGAAAATTTACAAATGTAATTTTTCTGTGAAAATGTATAAACGTAATTTTTCTGTGAAAATTTACAAATGTAAGTTGTCTGTGAGAATTTACAAATGTAATTTTTCTGTATAAATTTACATATGTAATTTTCCTGTGATAATGTACAAATGTAAGTTTTCTGTGAAAATTTATAAATGTAATTTTTCTGTGAAAATTTACACATGTAATTTTTCTGTGAAAATTTACAAATGTAATTTTTCTGTGAGAATTTACAAATGTAATTTTTCTGTGAGAATTTACAAATGTAATTTTTCTGTGAAAATTCACAAATGTAAGTTTTCTGTGAAAATTTACAAATGTAATTTTTCTGTGTAAATTTACATATGTAATTTTCCTGTGATAATTTGTAAGTTTGTAACATTTGTAAGTTTTCTGTGAAAATTTACAAATGTAATTTTTACAAAAACTTATTAATATAACACAATTTTTCAAATAACGTCGTCACTATTGAGAATTAATGATCCAAATAGTATTGGGTCTTTCAAATTGTCCTTTCAGGGATTAATTATTAATTAATCATAGATTATTGATCATAAATTTGTGAAAATTCCTTAAGGGGTGAAAGTTTTGAGTCACACTGAATTTTTCGAAAAAAGAGCGTAATCGATTTGGCTGTTAAAAATTTTGTAAGAGTAATTTAGAGGATAAAGTTTTTTTACATTATTTTTTCGGATAGCTTAAAGAGGTCAGTTAAAAAATGTTGGATTTTAAAAGAGGCGTGATTTTTTATGATTCGACAGGAATCGGGCCAAATTTTTTGTAATATGAATTCTTAAAGGAATTTATGTTCAACATTCATCGCACAAACTTAATAAGAATTTTTTTTTCATTTTTCACTATGATTCATAATCATTGCCGACCATCGATTATTTTTTTCAATATCTGACAATCACTTTAATCCGCTACTACAAACTCGCATTTTACTTATCGATAACGATTAATTCCCAGGCATATCCAAATAAAAAATTGCAATGATAAAAGTAATATAAATCGTCAGAAATAAAATGAACGAATTTTTAATTAATTTCCTGGAACATCAATAATTTTATCATTTCAAAAACAGTCGTTTTCGGTTATAGAAAATTTTCAAAGATTGAAGTAATATAATTTGAACAATAAATGTTTTTTTAGGAAAAAAAAAAAGTATTCGTTTAAAATAAAATCCATGGTCGTTCAGTTAATTCTTTTGATAATCAATAATTCTATAATTTAAAAAACAGTAATTTTTTGTTATTATATAATTAGAGCAATGAATCTGTTTTTCGAGTAAAAAAATAAAATAACAAATAAAATCCCCGTTAATTTTTTTTTACTAAAAAAATAAAATTGGCTGATTTTTCAATTAATTCTCTTGAACTCCAAATTTAATAATTGAATGGAATAAAACAGTGGCTTTTCCTTACAGAATATTTCGAAGGGTAGAAGTAATTTAATTTGAGCTATAAATATATTTTTTAGTTAAAAAAAAATAAAATTTAAAAAAATTTATTTAAAAATAATACTTGTTAAATTTTTTTGTTTCTAAAAAAATAAAATTGAACGAGGGATGCTGCAAGTGTGCAGTCGCGGTAAATGCATCAGTTGACCGGTAATATTCGTTGGTGCGATACTATGTTAATGTGATTCGTAAGTGGACTAAATAGGATGTCGCTGAGTGGGGTCAAACGTCAAACTCGACAATTCTCCGTGGTACATTTTTCTACATATCTCTCTCTCTCTTTCTCTCTCTCTCTCTCTCTTTCTCTCTCGCTCATCGAAACGCATGTTATCTCATATATGTCTCTCTCTGTAATAATATAAGGTGTCTCCAATCAGCACCTATTCGAATGGGACAAGGTCGTGTAAACCACACGAGCTTAAACCGTCATGAAACTTTATTATTATTTTTTTGCTTCCTCGTGAAGGAAGCTTCATTTAGATAAAATTTTATTTCAAATTCTTATGCCATTATTTTCAAAATTTTATTTTTTCTTATTTCATATTATTTAATCCCCATCAGCTTTGTTTTCATAAAAAAAATTTAAATTTTTATGCCATTATTTTCAAAATTTTACGTTTTCTTATTTAAAAAAAATTAAATTCTAATGCCATTATTTTCAAAATTTTATTTTTTCTCATTTCATATTTTTTAATCCTCATCAGCTTTGTTCTGATAATTTTTTTTTTAATTCTAATGCCATTATTTTCAAAATTTTATAATGATGAGGTTTGAATCGTTTAAACGAAACGGAAAATATTTTTCAGACAATTTCGTTCTTTCTAGAAATTTTTCATATTGAAAAATTCCCATCATTCTTGTCAGATAATACATTTGTGCAAAAAATTTGAGCTTGCTAAATTGTAAAATTAAGAAAATTATGGAGTTTACCAGTATTTTTGGAAAATTAAATTTTTTTTAACGATTGTCTTCAACGATTCGTTAAAAAATCAATGCTTAATTGTTCTCGTCGCTCATTTCATTTGTCCAAAAAATGGTGATCTGCAGTTGCAAAATTACAACAGTCACTTAAAATGTAAAACAATATTTTTTAAAAATTTTATATTGAACTCCTCAAGCGGATTTTCCAAAAATTAATACCAATTATATTTGACACTTGTATCATTTGTTCATTTAAGAATTTAAGAGGAATGAATTTTCTTTCAAAAAAAGTTATTTTCATTGCATTTAAAGGATGCAAAATTCGACATAAAAAAAGTCACAATTTAAAATTATGGAGAAAAATCCAAAAAATTGATCTAAACGAAGTTGGACAAAAAAAAATATAGATTTAAATTTCTGTTTTTTAGAATTTTTTTTTTGCACGAATAACTTGCATTGAAATAAACCGATAAATAATTTTGCGAAACATAAGAATGTGAGGACGGTCGAATGAAAATTCCGGCATTCATTGCGTGGGCAGATTGAGGAGGAAGAGACGTGATTGACTGGGATACTTAAGATTATTAACAGAAGCTTCATTCTTTGTAACGCCAACGCCTATATATATTATAACATTAGAGTCTGTCGAAAAGTCTGATTTTTTCATTGGAATACAAGTAACAATTTTTTAAACTCTTTTCAATATTAAAAAAAATAATTTAAGAATAGTTTCAAAAAGGAATGCCAAAAACTAGACTTTTTTGTAATTTTGGCATTTTTTTCCTCAAAAATATTTATCCAAATTTTGTTTTCCCTGAAAATAAAAAAAAAGTCTTTGATAACAGCCAATCTATATATAATAATAATAATAATAATAATAATAATAATAATGATGATGATGATGATGATGATGATGATGATGATGATAATAATAATAATAATAATAATAATAATAATAATAATAATAATATACAATGTGAAGGGTCAATTTAACATTTAAAAAAAAATCTCAATGATAATATTTTCAATGATGCATTTTTATCGATCCAAAAAATGGTTTTTAAAATGAAATTTCATTTTTTGACATTTAAATTTTTTTATGTATGATTGTCTAGATAATTTCCTCACCCTTTTTTTCAATCTTGCGTGATTTCTCGATATCCTCGGAGTCGCACAAATTGTTCTTGACCCCTTTACTTTCGCCGGCCGATAACGGTGCGAGAAAACCGCTCTTTTTTTTCGTTCTCATACTGGCAGCCGTATTTTTTTTTCTCTCTATCTTCTTTTTCTTCACTCAACAGTGACCAATAATCAACGACCTCGTTTTTGCTCACCCTTTTTGCAACGATAATTTTATAACGCGTTTTGAAACACTATTTTGAGAATATATGTCATTTTTCTTTGACTCTTAAGGGGTTATTAGCAGTCAGGATTTTCAAAAAATCTATTAAAATTTTTTTTTTATGTAAAATTTTTTAAATATTTTGTTGAATATTTTACAAACAATTCAAGGCGAAAATTTTCACAAAAAATCGATTTTTTGTTTGACAAGCCGCCATTTTGTTAAAAATTGATATATCGCGTTACAGCTGCCATAAGGGCATATCACCTCTTTTACGCCCTTATGGCATCCGGGAGCCATAAGGGCGTATCGAAATTTTTTTTTCAGGAATCGACGTAATTATGACCGAAACGTATAGAACCGATGAAAAAAAAATGTTCCCAATTTTTTTTTTTTTTATACGCCCTTATGGCTTTCCGAGTTGGTATCGAAAGCCATAAGGGCGTATCGAATTTTTTTTTTTCAGGAATCGACGTAATTATGACCGAAAAGTATAGAACCGATGAAAAAAAATTTTTCCCAATTTCCCAAACGGGATTTTGAAGCGTGAACGATTACGAAGAGAATAAGCTCTTGCTCAAGCCGCAATTCTATCTAGAAAATATTTTTGTTTTTCGGGCCTCATATCGATGTATTTTTGCCCCCTAAACACGAATCTATCAATAGTTTTTTCAAAAAATCAAAATTTTCATGAATTTCGATAAAAAACTGTTTTGCTCAATTTTGGGCCTATTTTCAAAAACCTGAAAATAGCGAAATTTCAAGTGCTCATAACTTCACTTTGGTTCAACCGATTTCAAAATTTGTTTTTCGTACGCAAAGCTTGTGACCAAACTTAGAGAATGCCGTTAAGTTCATCCCGATAACTATTTTTTTGTAGAAATGAGAGCAGTTTGAAAATCGCCGAAAAAAACGGAAAGGGGTATACCTTAAAAAATTTACAAAAATCTATTGTTGAACTTTAAAAATCTGCCAAAAATCGAAAAACGATCGTAATGGGATGAACCAAACGGGATTTTGAAGCGTGAACGATTACGAAGAGAATGAGCTCATGCTCAAGCCGCAATTCTATCTAGAAAATAAATTGCAGCCGTTTTAGTGAACCGATTGAATTTTGGCCAAAATGCAAAAAAAAAAAAAAATTATTTTTGTTTTTCGGGCCTCATATCGATGTATTTTTGCCCCCTAAACACGAATCTATCAATAGTTTTTTCAAAAAATCAAAATTTTCATTAATTTCGATAAAAAACTGTTTTGCTCAATTTTGGGCCTATTTTCAAAAACCTGAAAATAGCGAAATTTCAAGTCAACGTAATTATGATCGAAACGTATAGAACCGATGAAAAAAAAATTTTCCCAATTTTTTTTTTTTTTTTATACGCCCTTATGGCTTTCCGAGTTGGTGTCGAAATCCATAAGGGCGTATCGAATTTTTTTTTTTTCAGCAATCGACGTAATTATGACCGAAAAGTAGAGAACCGATGAAAAAAAAATTTTCCCAATTTTTTTTATGGCTTTCGAGACCCACTTGGAAAGCCATAAGGGCGAATAAAAAATTAAAAAAAATTGGGACATTTTTTTTTCCATCGGTTCTATACTTTTCAAGGTCCGGAAAGTTAGCACCCCCACCGTGTCCAAACTAAAATCGAAAAGTACCAGAATTTTGTGCTCTTTATGTGCTATTTCTGATTCCTTCGATCAAATACTAGATTGTACCTTATGTCGACGAAATCTTTTTTATTTTTTTATTTTTGATCATCTAATCCAGAGATATCGTGGTCACCGCAAGACGCTTTTTTTTAGAAGACCTCCCCAGCTAAATCGACTTCAAGAATTATTATTTTTTCAAAAGACAAAAATCAAAATAAAGCCAAAAGTTACAAAAATATGAATCCAAAATTTCACGTTAATAAATTAAAATGTCTTTCCAGAAAAAAATCTTGAAAAATCGCTCTTTTTCGACCTCCTGACTGCGTATAACCCCTTAAGGCGGAACTTACAGCGAGAGCCACGTCAGCGATACATTTTTTTTTTTCAAATTCAAACTAATCGACGTTTTCTTATCTTTTATCAAATCCTCACAAGTTTCTTTTTGAGCTCATAAAACTTGGAGTCTGGTTGCACGTAAAGTTTTTTAATTTTTCACGCTCTTTTTTTTTTTTGAACTGAGATTAGAAATTTTTTTATTTTACGTTTTAACTGGACGTTCGACTGTCGGTAATCGACTGACGTTTGTATGTATCGCACTAAATTTGCAGTAGCGATCGCTTCTGAGATATATAGCAGAGAAAATCAAGGAAAAGTGGGGGCAGTAATATATATCAATGTATTTATATATGGGGCGTTCCATCCCAAATCGGACAGTTTGAAAAACTTTTTTTTTATTTCCTCAATTTTTTTATACGTTTTAGTACCCATCAAAAGACCCTTTTTGTTAAATTTTGAGATTTTTTTTGTTGCCCGTTCAAAAGATATTAAATTAACAAAAAACCCGCTCTTTTTTTGGTATTTTGGTCATAACTTCTTTCATAATGGTGCAAATTAAAAGTTTTTTTTTCAAATTTTTTGTTTTTTTCATGGCCTTTTCAGAAAAAAATACAACAAAAATATTCGACGCGTTTTTGAATGAGTTTTTTGAGTTTTAAACATTACATCGCATTTTTAAAAGCTATTCAACAATTTTCAAGACTAGTCCGATCGTGGGATCTCAATAACTACTATTTTTTTCAATTTTTGAAAATTAAATTTCTTTTTTTTTCATAAATTCTTATGAATACCAATTTTTGTTACTGTTACAAATTTTCGCCTGAGAAACATTATTCAGATGCAAAAGAAAGATTTTATTTTATTCAAACAAAAATTTCATTCAATTATTCCAATGAGCAACGGAAACGTATTGGCAAAGGAATATTCTAATTCAGGAAATAATTGTATTTGTAAAGTTTTCAAAAAAATACGTTAATAAATAAAAACTGTTGTTATTATTGTTCATAAACAGACTTAACGATTAATTATTAATTTTAAGAACCTGTTGACAATAAAAAAGTGTCAAAATAAATTCTAAATATTGAAAAAAATACTGTACAGTAACAAAAATTGGTATTCATAATAATTTATTTAAAAAAAAAAAAATGATTTTCAAAAATCGAAAAAAATAGTAGTTATGAAAATCCCACGATCGGACTAGCCTCAAAAATTGTTGAATAGATAGATGTTCAAAGCAAAAAACTAGAAAAAAATAAAAAATGACACTTTCAAAAACGCGATTTAAAGTTTGAAACTAAAAAAACTCATTCAAAAACTCGTCGAATATTTTTGTTGTATTTTTTTCTGAAAAGGCCATAAAAACAAAAATTTTGAAAAAAAAAACTTTCAATTTGGATCATTATCAAAGAAGTTATGACCGAAATACCAAAAAAGAGCGGTTTTTTTGTTAATTTAATATCTTTTGAACGGGTAATCAAAAAAATCCAAAATTTAACAGGAAGGGCCTTTTGATGGGTACTTAAAAATATTTAAAAAATTGAGGAAATAAAAAAAAAGTTTTTCAAACTGTCCGATTTGCGATGGAACGCCCCATATATAGTATATATGTTACTCGAGAGCGCGCTGGAGAGAAAATATCCAACAGAGACGACACACAGAAGCTCGTTTGCTCGAAACTACTCCGCGACGACTCGTTACGTTACTACTTCAATTACGTTTCAACTCTTTAATTTTTTTTCCCTCTTTTTTTTACGACCTCTCTCTCTCTCCGCGACTGCCACCTCTTCGGGAAAATGACGTCAGGTCGGTGACAGAGCGACGGAGATTGAGAGAAAAAAAATCGAGACGAGGACGTCGAGAGTCCAAAAATCAAAAAGATCCAAAGAGGGAATTTAAATGAACTGACAAAATTTGTGAATTTTTTAGAATGAATAATTATAATTATAATATTATATAATTATCTAATTATATATAACAATAATAATTATAATTAATAATCATGATTTTTTTAAATTATAATTTTACAATAAATTATAGTAAAACAGAATAAAATAGAATAGAAGAGAGTAAGGCCCGAATTCTAAGTTCTCAAGATCAAACTTAAGATCAAACTTTCCATTGAACTCAAGTCCCAATTTAAGATGAATCTTAAGTTTGAACTTATTAAGTAACGTTATAAGTTCATACTTAAGTCCAAACTGAAATTTGGTATTTGGTTTAAAGTTTAAAGTTTGATCTTAAGATCCATTTTGCATCTCGATTGAACTTAAGTTTAAGCTCAAGATGGATCTTAAGTTCATACTTCAAACCAAATTTAATTTAAGTTTGAACTTAAGATGGTTTGAAGTTTGAACTTAGGATCAATCTTGAGCTTAAACTTAAGTTCGATCGAACTTAAGTTCAAGCTCAAAATGGATCTTAAGATCAAACTTCAGACCAAATTTAAGTTTGAACTTAAATTTGGTTTGAACTTAGTTAAGTTTGAACTTAAGTTCGATATTAAGTTCCAACTTGGGACGGGGAATTAAAATTAACTGGCAAAATTTGTGAATTTTCTTTTTCGAAATTATGATAACAGAATAAAATAGACTAGAAGATAGTAATGGAAAATTTTTGGCAGCATTCAATTTGTAAAATTGATTTTTAATTTAAACAAATTTTTAATATTTTGGGGATATTAGGGAAATTTTTTTTTATTGATAGTAATGATTGAAAGATGATTTTCTTTTGCAATGAAATAATAAGAATGTTTCAACAGATATGAGACATAATCATCAAAACACATGTCCAAAAATCAAAAGGATCCAATGAGATAGAAAAAAAAACGAATTAGCTAAATATTGCAAAAATTTATTTTTTCGAAATTATAATGCAACAAAATCGCAAGTAAAAATTTTAAGCCGATGGTAGTGCGACAAAAAATTGTAAATGAATTTTTTGAATTAAATAATTCAATAATAAAGTTGGAAAATTTAGTTAATTTTTACCAATAAAAATGATTGAAGGATATTAATTTTTTTTGCATTGACATAATAATAATCTTTCAACAGATACAATGAGATATAATTATCAAAACGAATAGTATTTTTTTTTAAACGCTCTTATAATTGTGATGAATTTATTCATAATTTGCCAAAAAAAAACCATAAAAAATCTACATTTCATTATAAAATTTAAATTCAAATACAAAAAGATCATTTTTCTAAAAATTAAGTAATAGTTTAATTTTTTTCAGACAAAAAATCAGACATTCAGACCTTTCAGAATATTTTGGACAAAATGTTAATTTGGCTATTAAAAAAATTCTTTCATAATTTTCGATTGTGTAATTAAACAGCCCATGACTTTCGGGACAATTCGTTTTACCCGTGAAAAGAAAAAAATTACAAAAATTAAACTTTCTCAATTTGACCTTGAAGGGGTGTAAAAATAATTTTCCAAAATGCTCGATTCATCGGACTGATTCATCCGAATCGGACTGAACTTATTATTGTTTTTCGTATTTTTATTTTTTTACTTTCTATTCTCGGCAAAGATGCATTTTTATTTTTAGAAAATAGTGAGTGAGCGTGGAAAAAAAAAGAAAGCAGTTTTTTTTTATTAGGCGATAAATTGTCGAATTTGACCTCAAAAGTCTTTCGTCACGATTTCTATGGCTAGACTCCTTTTCCTTTATTCCGAATTTAGACGTCGTGTCATGAATTTTGTTTTTTTTTTTTATTTTTTTTTTTATCTGACGTTATGCACGATATAGCGAGGGGCGGACTTTGCCAACAACGCAGCATGAAATTGGCCTTTCAGAGCTCGGTTCTTTTTCACGCTTCAAAAAACGTTTTCTCCCTCCTACTGGAGTCATTATTATCCTGCAAAAGTGGTCTTTTATTCGCATAAAAAAAAAAAGTCGAGTCGGTCTCGGTTTTCAACCATTGAACTGCAGAAAAAAAAGTCATTTGCACGCGTTTATTTCTTTTATTTCTAATATCACAAAAAGTTGGAAGTTCAATTCAATGCAAAGTCATGTAGAATTATAAAAACCATTTTTTTCATAAAAATCTTATTTAAAGAACGTACAGATTCGAATAAAATAAATAAAATAAATAAAATAAATAAAATAAATAAAATAAATAAAATAAATAAAATAAATAAAATAAATAAAATAAATAAAATAAATAAAATAAATAAAATAAATAAAATAAATAAAATAAATAAAATAAATAAAATAAATAAAATAAATAAAATAAATAAAATAAATAAAATAAATAAAATAAATAAAATAAATAAAATAAATAAAATAAATTAAAATCGTATTGCAAGCTACATTTAATTGGAGGGGAAAAATCACTAAAATTATCTCTTGGGAAAAAATTTATTCACATTATTTCATTGCTCATGGGAAATATTTTAAATTTCGATGACACACAATTTTTTTTTTATGTCAAGAAAATCTTTCTGCAAAAGTACAGATTTAGAATAAAAACTAAAATCGTATAAGTTCAGCATTAAATTAGTATAAAAATATGTCTTTTTAAGAAAGTTTTAATTCCCATACAAAATAATTAGATCATGAAAAATATAGAAAATAATTTTATTCTCAATATCATGAAAATCTTAATTCTTTAAACGCATTTAAAACATATTAGATCTAAAAGATCTAGAAAATCTAAAAGACCTAGCAGATCTAAGAGATCTAAAAAAAACATAAAATATCTAAAATATCTCCAAAATATCTCTAAAAAATCCAAGAGATCTAAAAAATCTAAAAAATCTACGAGATCTAAAGGATCTAAGAAATCTACGAGATCTAAAGGATCTAATAGATCTAAATTTGATTTGATCTAAAAAAGATCAATAATTTGAGATAGTGTCGCAGGCTCGGATTTAAATTGAAGCAAAAGTAAAAAATTTTATCCGGTTATCCATCAATTTTATCGATTAAATAAATACTAATTAACATAAATCAAAATATATATTTTTAAATTTTATTTTTAAAAAACCTTTTTCTATTATGATGCTAAAGTTTGCAGCGTTGCAATGAAACGGAAATAATTGAAAAAAAATAATTTTTAGTCATATCTGGGCTTTGCTCATGCATTTGGCATTTTGAGTCCTTTGAAGACCTCAAAATACATTTCAACGATTTTTCACTCTCAAAACTTTTTAGAAAAAGGGATTTTACTAAAAAATAAACTATTTTTGTTCATCACCAATTTGGTATTTGGATGCAACGACCTTAACCCAAACCCAAATAAACCCAAACTTCCACATCACCATTTTGGTATTTGGATGCAACTACCTTAAGATAGCATTGCTAACTCCGATTGGAATTGTAGCGAGAAAAAAAAAAGAAATCCGCAAAGATCTCTCTTGAGCAAGAAAGCGAATGTCGATGCCCCTTAGAAATCTCACTCTCGTTTTCACTGAGTCTCTCTCTATACAGTCACGTTATATTATGTCGGGTTAACGGTCCTTCGGTTGGCAAAAGATTCGACTGGTGCAACCTGTGGCCGTTATCGTTTTATTGTACTGGAGACAACCGGATTACGTAACGCCATTTAAAAAGTGTGCCAGAAATAAATTACACGCGTATGTACATATTTATATACAGGGTGTCCCAGGGTTGAAGGTCAATACCGTGAGGGTAGATTCGTGACTTAATATCGAGTAAAAAAGTCCTTTGCCATTTTTTGATATTTTGAAGCCCTGAATTGTTATTAATTTTTTTAATCAGCCAATGAGATGCGCCCATTGAGATGAGCCGCGATCCCAGCAATGGGCGCATCTCATTGACTGATAAAAAAAAATGAATAACAATTCAGGGCTTCAAAATACCAAAAAATGGCAAAGGACTTTTCTACTCGATATTGAGTGACGAATCTACCCTCACGGTATTGACCTTCACGCCTGGAGCACCCTGTATATACAGGCTATTGAACTCCGAACACCAAAAAAATAATTTTTCTCAATTTAATCCTCAATGGAGGCCCAAAAAAATGCTCCAACAAATTTTGACTCTCATAACTTATTCAGAGAAAGAATTAATTTGATTAAAAAAAACATTTTCGTTGAATTGCTAACTTCAACATTTTTTTTTTTTTTTTGAGAAAATCAATCGAAACCTATATTTTGGTATTTTGGATGATCAGTCAGGTCGAAAAATTAGCATAAAGGCAAGAAATGCGGATTTATCATGGCCGACAGGACGAAAGGAACGAGGCAATTGAGCGTTGGTTAATTTGACCTTTCCGGGAAAAAACTCGAATGACCCAGCAGGGTCTAATATACGTGAGCGTTTACGACGATTCCTTCGTTTAGGGGAGTGCACGTATGTGCTAACTCAATATATATACAAAATAGTCGCTATATACACGAAAAAGCCCGTATAGAATATACACACACTCTATGTTTTTCGTGTGTATGTATATGGGGCCTTCCATATGAAATCGACCAATCCGTAACCCCGACCATTTTTTATTCTTGTGAAATTTTTCTATTTTTTTTCTACGTACTGAAAGCAGTCGTTCAGATTTTTTTTTAGATTTTTGTGTCGACCCTTCCAACCACAATAATTTTTTCAAAATTTCACACAATTTTTTTCAAACGCCCATAATTTTTCAAGAAACGAATATATCAAAATAAAACAGATCACTTATTTTCGTCTCGAGTTGTGGTTTTATAAAAAAAATACAAAAAAAAATATCGAATTTGATTTTCATGTTTTTTTCAGTTTTAATCCCGAAATATTTTTTTTCAACTTGGACCATTTTCATTTTTTTGAAAAAATTCACCACTCCTAAAAAGACAATTTTACAATTATTAAAAAATTTGCAGCTTGTGATATTAATAACTCATGTTTTTGTCTATTTTTGAAGTTATACGTAACACTAAAAAAATAACGTGTAACGTATAACTTCAAAAATAGATTTAAAAAAATACAAATTATGAGTATCACAAACCGCGAATTTTTTAGTACTTGTAAAAATGTTTCTCAAGAGGTGGTGAATTTTTTGAAAAAAAATCAAAATGCTCCAAGTTAATAAAAAAATATTTTGGGTTTTAAACTGAAGGAAACGTATGAAAATTAATTTCGATATTATTTTGTATTTATTTTTTTTATAAAACTACAACTCAAGACGAAAAAGGCTTTCATCTTATTTTGGTATCTCCGTTTTTTTTTAAAGTTGTGAGCATTTAAAAAAAAATGTGTGAAATTTTGAAAAATTTATTGTGGCTAGAAGGGTTGAACCAAAAATCTAAAAAAATTCTAAAAGACTGCTTTTAATATGTACAAAAAAAAAATTTTAACAAAATAAAAAATGGTCGGGGCTACGGATTGGTCGGTTTCGTACGGAATGCCCCATATATGTACATATGTCATGGGTTATACAGCATTATTTCGTATATAGCTGCTATTTCGTACATATGTATAAATATATAGTCAATACACTTGCGTTGCACTCCTTGTATTGGTATTAACCCCGTGGCATAGGTTCGTTGGGGTGTCTTGGGGGATGTACAAAAATCGATATGAAGTAACGAAGTCACCGTATACAGATATTCACGTCACGTTGCTCCCTGCTCGTCCCGGTAAAATTGTCTTTTCCATCGATTTTCCAAATCACCATTACAAGAAACATTTTTTTTAAATAAAAAAAATTACTATAAAAAAAAAAATTCCACCCTTAGGATGCAAAAATAATTGTTTTCCATTATTGTGCGTTGAGGGCCCTAAAAACGCTTTAGAGTTTATTATTTTGAGATTTTTACTAAATTATTTTAATGTTTTCTCATCAATTCTCAAAGTATCTATCAAATTTATTAATATTTATATTTAATAAATATTAATAATAATTAATTATTATATTAATAATTAATATATAATAATTACTATTATTAATAATAATAATAATTTGACAATTTGCATTTATTTAAACTGCAAGTTTCCAAATAATTTATTTTTGTTTACTTGACTTATATACTCAATATTCTTCAGCCCAATATCCAAAATAGCGTTTTCTTTTTCTCGGCAATTCTCGAGGTATTCGTCCAATTGATTTACTTTATTTTTTATCGTAACTCGGAGCGACGTCAAGTCGATAATAGACGGGCGCCAAAGTCGAGAATGATGAGCTTGCTTATCCGAAGTCAGACGCACACATACATATATAGATATATAGATAGAGAAAGGCAAGCTATATAGCAAGTATAGGAGCCCAGCCCAAAGCGTCCCGGCGTAACCGATCGCGGAATGCCTGCTCCGCTCTTCCGATGCAGACGTTCCTCTTCCTCCTCTCCAAGATTCTCTTTCCTAGGAGGCGCACACACTCTATAAACGCGCATACGATGGCTTTCAACGTGAGAGCAAAGGCCCCTGAACGCGCGCTCCCCCGACATACAGAGCAAGAGAGAGAAAGAGAGAGAGAGAGAGGCTAGAAAACGAAAACTTGAATTCCAAAAGCACGATACGGGGACTGCAGAGCTATACGAGCAAAAGAAGGAGCACGCCCCTGTGTAAGAAAC
Source organism: Alloplasta piceator (assembly GCA_946863875.1). Taxonomy (NCBI): domain Eukaryota; kingdom Metazoa; phylum Arthropoda; class Insecta; order Hymenoptera; family Ichneumonidae; genus Alloplasta; species Alloplasta piceator. Next base: position 53,441,370 of record OX333072.1, read on the forward strand.
GCGTCAACTAATTTTAGCGACTAACCCACGCTTCCTCTTTCTCTCATTCTCGCTTCTATATTACATATCGCTTTCGGAAAACACTAGTCAATTTTTCTTCCTCCTTCTCCAGAGAAAATAATGAAGAAATAAGTTTTCTCGCCTCTGCAACGATACCGCTGCGTGGAAAATGTTCGAACGCTCATATTTCTGCGAGGAAAATGTTCGAACGCTCATATTTCTGCGAGGAAAATGTTCGAACGCTCATATTTCTGCGAGGAAAATGTTCGAACGCTTATATTTCTGCGAGGAAAACGTTCGAACGCTCATATTTCGGCGAGGAAAACGTTCGAACGCTCATATTTCTGCGAGGAAAATGTTCAAACGCTCATATTTCTGCAGAAAAACGTTCGAACGCTCATATTTCTGCGAGAAAAACGTTCGAACGCTCATATTTCTGCGAGGAAAACGTTCGAACGCTCATGTTTCTGCGAGGAAAACGTTCGAACGCTCATATTTCTGCGAGGAAAATGTCCGAACGCTCATATTTCTGCGAGGAAAATGTTCGAACGCTCATATTTCTGCGAGGAAAATGTTCGAACGCTCATATTTCTGCGAGGAAAACATTCGAACGCTCATATTTCTGCGAGGACAACGTTCGAACACTCATATTTCTGCGAGGAAAACATTCGAACGCTCATATTTCTGCTAGGAAAATGTTCGAACGCTCATATTTCTGCGAGGAAAACGTTCGAACGCTCATATTTCGCTCTGGGCGTGCTCTCTCGAATATCTCGTAACAGCGCTACACGGAAATATCTATATATACATATAACTATATATTCGCATGTCGCTTCCGTACTCCCCATAAATAAACATCGAGTACAAATTAAGTCCGGCGTAGTTCCGCGTGAAATAACTTTGACACCGTGTAGAATCGAGTTTTGCGATTGCCGAGAGAGAGAGGGAGAAAACATATTGGCGCGGGGACGTGTATTTCTCTCGCGATCGAGCGAGAAGGATGACGGGGGAAAGGAAGAAAAGAAAAGAAAAAAAAAAAGAAGGCGATGCCGGCATTCTCGATATTCCGGCTAACCGAGTTTCCGCCTTTGTATTTTTTCTTTTTCCTCTACTCACCCATTATTACGTTTCTCGGGCGAGCCCTTATATATCTCAACGATCTGCCGGAGACAATCCCGGGAGTTTTTTTTTTCGCTGCCAGAAGTGTCGATTGCCGACGATCGCACGATTTTATCCGCCAGCGCGGAGAGCGTCACGAGATTAATGAAATTTTGCACCGTATAACGAGTGAGATTGACTCTCGGCTGTCGTTCGTCGATTTAACAAAAAAATAAAAACGAACAACCGGGTTTTATTTTTAGGAAAAAAAAACAAACGAATGTTAAAACTCGGGACGAGTGTAATTGTTCAATGCCACGAAACGCTTGCCGTCCGACATTGTAGCGACGACCGACTTGGGCCGAGTACCGTCGAGCGCACACCGACGTGAAGGAGGCGCTCCGAGCACCCACTAGCCTTCACGCACACCACTCTCGCCTGTATTTCCTATACCGATTTTGACACACGGATATGGGGAGATTATTACATCTGCGCGCGCATGTGTGTGTGTCGCGCAGAAGGCTCTCTCTCTTCTCCAGAGATGCGCGCGCGCAATTTTCCTCACTCTCTCTTTCGCTCACTGAACTCTAATAATACTGGAAGGCGCGCTGGCTATATCCTCCCATGTACCCGCCGCGTATAGAGAGAGATAGTTTCGTTCAACCGTCTGCAGGTAGCTTTTGCTCTAACAGTTTTGCGCACGCGCACAATGACGTCACGCAAATCAGGTACAAGGGCTGCAAAAAGTTGCTCCACTCATCTAGATTCGATCGTTTTATTCGTTTCCACTGACGAGAATTCAGTGTTCGTTTATTAATCGTCAGTTTATTAATTAATTTTAAAGTGTGAGACTGTTTACAAAAACAGTTATGGTGCGCGTGTGTTGTGTGGCAGGGTGTACAAATGTTTGGAGCCCGAATCGCGATATATCGTTTTTTTAAACGAAGAAGGGATAAAGTGGGATAAAGCTTAATAACTTTTTGATTAATAAAATATATGAAAAAAATATTATGTATTTTCGCTTTAAATCCATGTACTACCTTATAATCCTCATCATTATTAATTTATGTTCACAATAAAGCAGTCACTAAAAGATATTAACATTGATTGTATTCGTTAGAAGTATATGCAATGCGCCAAAGATGGAACCGGGGAACAAACTTTTGGACTGGAGTGTACAGACAGAGACAGGGCTACCTGAAGCGGATCGGTTTTAGCTATCTCTCTCTATACGGGCCAGCAGCGGCAGCGCGCCTTCCAGTATTATTAGAGTTCAGTGCTTTCGCTCCAGTAAAGCGTCACCCTCTAGCGGCGCGTTTTGCAACTACGCTCTCCCTCTCTCTCTTTTCCTCTCGCACAGCATCCCGCGCCGGGGCAGAGATTTCATCCTTTTACATTTTACAGTTTTACACCCCAGTCTGGATCGTTTACCATAACAAGCTGAAAAGAAGAGCTTTTGTGCAATAAACACCTGCTTTCGTATGTTATTTTTTCCCTTATCTCATATTCTCTGTCTATTTATTTATCGTTAAAAAAATGTTGAACGATTTACGCATACGGGAATTTCCGTAGTTGCGTTTTTTAATATCGTATTTTTTTGTAGTTTTAACGGTTCACATAACCTAAAAATTTTGCGATGCTTTTTGCTCAAAGAGGCGGCTTGATGAAATAAAAGAAAGAATAGTGGAGCCGCCTGCATAATCAAGAGATACAAATTTTTTTTTCGAGTAGTTTTCCTGAAAAAAATGTCGAAGTTTTTAGCTGTCTTCAAGGTCAAACACCGACGCATCACCTCAAAATTTTTACCCGATCTTTCTCGTACACCAGTGAATGGAAATCTATTAAATTTTGATTATGAATTGAAGAATTATGGCACGGAATCAGAACGTACTAAAATTTTGCTCATTACGGAATTTAAAATAATTTATAATACGCAAAATTAGAAATATCTGTAGGTAGAGTTTTAATGGTAAGCATAACCTCGCAAATTTTTTAATGCTTTTTTCCCAAAAATTCGGATTGATGAAATAAAAAACGAATAGTGGAGTCACCTCCATAATCAAGAGATACAAACAAATTCTTTCGGGTCGTTTTCGTGAAAAAAGTATTGAAGTTTTTAGCTCTCCTCAAGGTCAAATACCAATACATCGTCTCAAAATTTTTATGCAATTTTTCTCGTACAGCAGTGAATGGAAATCAATGAAATTTTGGCGATCAATGCAGAATTATGGCACGAATTCAGACCGCACGTTTTGCTAATGTTAATAGAATTTAAAATAATTTACAATACGAAAAAAGAAATATCCGTCGATATAAGAACCTGACTTACCGACAAAATCTTTTTTCTCAATTTTCGATCGCTCTGGGCAACTTTGTACGTTAATTCAGTGTAAATTGTCAAATTTTCGTTGATTTCCATTCAACGATATCCGAAGATTTGTATTTAAAAAAATTCGTTGATAATGTCGGTATTTAGCCGTTAGAATTGACTGACCGCGCGGGGTCGATTTTTCACCGAGATAAAACCAATATGGCGTCACCTTTAATCATTGTCGGTTTACTTATTTACTTATAGTTTCCCAAGATACGAACGATTCATAATATCTCAAGCGCACTTGCGTACATGATCGGTTTCGGAATGTTATTGAGAAACTTTTTCAGAGTAAACGTCGCGAGATGCGGGACAGGAGAGGTGGAAAAAGTGGCGCGTGTGTGAGAATAACGCGCAACGCGATGAGAGGGGCAAGAAGTGCGCTGTCGAGAGAGTCAACAAAATCCGAGAGGACGTGACTAGCTCAATGACAATCATGGCTGGTGAGTATAAAAACACAACTTCTGAGCTGACGTTCACACTATCGGAGTATTATTTTTTCATATTTTCCAACGAGTGACCGTTAATTATTACGTTTAAATTGTTCGAATTTTCGACCGTTATTTGAAAATTCATCATTTCCGCGCTAAGTGACGTTTCGATATTGTGTTTTATAATAATAATTCAACAATCAAACGTCACAGTTACGTGTCGTGATCGCTGAAAATTATGCAGTTTTATGTTAATTAATCTCCTTCGCATTGTGTAACGTTTTTGCGCGCTCTCTCTCTCTCTCTCTCTCTCTTCCGTTAAAATACGCAATTCATCGCGATAAGTTTTTAAACGCTCGCAATCATGAATTCCGATAAATCGAAAAAACCGCGACTCAACAGCGAAGAACAGTCTCCGGGGGTAACAGGTGCGTTTATTTTTACGCGATTTTACAATTCTCAAAAATATTTTTCAAAAAATTGTTTTTTGAAAATATTCGATTTTGATGCACAAAAAGTCTTCATTTGTCTCTCGTCAAGATTTTGCCAGCTGTAGAAAAGTTTCAAAAACAAACACTGACAATTTGTCAAATACCTGCGTCGATTTTTTTGAAGATCCTTTTTTGAAGTTGGGTTTATTGTCGAAGAATTGTTCGATCAGAGAATCTTGCTGTTTTGCAGGGATCGATAATATCCTCAATTTGTGGAAAAAATTGGGAGAGAATTGAGGTTTAATTTGTAAATTTGACGATTCGTCAAATGTTTATTTACTCAGCTAACGATAGTTTGTTATTCGAAGGATCTAATCCGTTCTTGGATCTTGTCAAGACCATCGAAATTGCTGGAAAATCCCGTCGTTACTTCGACATATCGACCTTTGGACAGAAATATGGTAATTTCTTCATTCCTGCATTTTCTACTTTTTTTTATTTCCGATGATTTTGAATCCTTTGAGGTTAAGCTGAATTTTTATTTTTTTCCAACAGACAGATTGCCCTTTTCCATAAAGGTACTGCTGGAAAGTGCCGTGAGAAACTGCGACGAATTTCAAGTCAAGGAGAAGGACGTCACCAAGATTTTAGAATGGGAAACGAATCAGGCAGTCGAAGGTGGCGTGGAAGTTGCTTTCAAGCCTGCGAGAGTGATACTTCAGGTTAGTGGCGTCAACGACATTGATTTATTTTTTTTATTAATTATGTATTATGATGCTGAAGCTTGCATCGTTTTGATGTAATGGAGGCAGTTTAGTTTTTAACAAAATTCATTTTTGCTGAACAATTTTCAGGGTGAAAATTCGTTACAATATATTTTAATCAGTGATCGGCAAAAAAAATCTATCTATTTTTATTATCCAATTTTTTCGAAAAATTAATAATTAGCAAAAAAATATTACTAATTTTTCTAAAAAATTAGTAATTAGTAACAAAATATAACGAATTTTCCTAATAAATAAGTAATTAGTGAGAAAGATATTGCTAAATAACCAAAAAAATCAATAATTTGTGAAGAAATGATGTATTAATTTTGGAAAAAGTAATAAATAAAATAAAAATTACTAATGTATTTTTTAATAAGTACTGATTAAATATTCGTATTAATAATAACTTATGTGACATGTGATCTAGTAATTATAAAAAATAAAACAACTTTTTCAATGGAGTTGTTTGAGCTTACAACCACGACTCAATCCGTATACACAAGTACGTAAATATACACAATACTTTTCTACAAATTACAATTAAAAAAAAATTAATTAGTAATATTTTGTCGCTAATTACTAATTTTTTTGGAAAAATTAGAAATATTTTGTCGCTAAATACTAATTTTTTACAAAAATTACTAATATTTTTACCCTTATTTTAATGTACAAGCAAATCTCTAAAAATTAATTGATTGAAAATTATCTTTTTTGCATTGTAAAGATGCAAACTTAAACCTCATGGTTTATTTTTCTTTGCCTCTGCAAAAAAAAATTGTGCAAATTTTCCATTGAACATTTTCCAATGTTCCAAAGATTTCCATTTCAATTAACAACATTTACATTTCCTCTAAGAGAAAGCCAAATTTGGGAGGGCTACTTTTTTGTAGATAATCTTCAAATACACAGAGATTATGAGAAATCAATTTGCAAATTTCGAGGGGTGTGCAAATATTCGAATTTACGAATTATTCGAGAGTAATCAAATCGAATAATGAAAATACTAGTAAAAATACGAAATACTAGTAAAAAATAAGAGACTATATTATTGCAATGGCTGTTTATGACAAAAACCTAAATAATTATTTGCTTTGTCGAAATTTTGGAATAAATTAATGTCAGTAGCTGCAAATAAAGCCAGATTTCAGAACGAAGAAGAAAAACAGTCATCGATCGTAACAATAAAAAATCATTACTTATTTACCATTCAATAATTGTTGAAACTGAGAAAGACAAACTAAAAATAACGATTGACTTTTTTTTATTGCCGTTAATTTTTTTTTTTAATTTGGGAGAAATATATTGCAAATAAATAAAATGAGTATAACTTTTAAAAAACTCAATTACACTTGACTAATATTCAGCGTATTGAATTTGTTTGTTAATTTTTCTAACGATCAATTTTCATAATATCTAAAAAAATATTTTGAATTTTACATTTCCTTAAAAGATTGGAAATAAAACTTTCTTTTAAAAATTATTGTATTAAAATTTTCATTACTTCAGTAGTGCGCTATAAAAAAATATTATGATTAAGTTAAATATGTAACTTCTTCTTCGAAATCGATCAGTTTGAGAGCAAAAAAATTCGATTCGAATGCTATTCGCACATCCCTAAAAATTTCCAGTGTTGACCATTTCTTACATTAATTTATTTGTTTAAAGGATTTCACTGGAGTTCCAGCCGTCGTAGATTTTGCTGCTATGCGAGACGCTGTCAAGAGTCTTGGCGGTGATCCTAACAAAATAAATCCTGTTTGTCCTTCAGATCTAGTCATCGATCATTCCGTTCAAGTCGATTTCATCAGAAGGTATATATTGTGAATTCTTAAATTAATAATTTTTGAATGCATCCGAGTAACTCAACACAGAATACTAACAAGTGGAAAGTTATTCTGAAATTTTCAAACGAGTTGCCATTAATCACTTTTTGATGAACATGAAAAAGTAGACGTGCATGATTATCGTGGAAAAAAAATGATGTAAGCTATAGCTTATTTTAAAAATCAGGGGCATAATAGACATTTTTTGAAAAAATAAAATCATAAAATAAATGATATTTGGCTTTTACGAATTTATTTGTAAAAAATAACTTTCTTACACATTAAAATATTCCAACTAAGAAGAAGAGTGTAAAAAAGCAAATTTTTAACTCGAGGGAAAAAAAATGACATTTGTTTTTCCGAATTATCAAAAATAATACATAATAAAAACACGATAAATTAATTACTTCATATAGTTACAAATAATTATAATATTTCTTATCTAGAAATCTGATAATGTTGTTTGAAATACTTTTTTGTTAATTGGATCGATTATTATTTGCAGTGACGATGCCTTGAAGAAAAACGAGGAGCTTGAATTTGAGAGAAACAGGGAGAGATTTATATTTCTCAAATGGGGAGCGAAAGCCTTTGAAAATATGTTGATCGTTCCGCCCGGAAGTGGTATTGTTCATCAAGTTAATCTCGAGTATCTCGCTAGAGTCGTTTTCGATAGCGACGAGTGTCTTTATCCGGATAGCGTCGTCGGAACGGATTCTCACACGACGATGATAAACGGTCTTGGAGTTCTTGGCTGGGGTGTCGGTGGCATCGAGGCCGAGGCTGTTATGCTTGGCCAGGCGATATCCATGCTTTTGCCTAAAGTCGTCGGTTACAAGCTCGTAGGAAAAATGAATCAGTACGTTACGTCCACCGATCTCGTACTCACAGTCACGAAGGTAAAGAGTTAACTTTCGAAACGAAATCCTTGTACAGTCGAGTCGATTAACCCGTTGAGGACCACCTGGGTCCAGGGTTGCAAAATTTTTAATGAAAAAGTAATGCATCATTACTTTTTTAATGGCTAATGGAAATTATTTTCATTAACCATTAAAATTTAATGGCTAATGCAAATTATTTGCTTTAACCATTAAAATTTAATGGCTAATGCAAATTATTTCCATTAATCATTAAATGTTAATGGTTAATGAAAATAATTTCCACTAACCAATAACATTAAATGATTAATGGAAATAATTTCCATTAATCAATAAATGTTAATGGTTAATGGAAGTTATTTTTAATTATCAATAAGAGTTATAGGTTAATGAAAATTATCTCCATTAACCATTACGCGTTGATGGTTAATGCAAATAATTTCCATTAATCAATAACATTTAATGGTTAATGCAAATTATTTTCATTAACCATCAAAATGTAATGGCTAATGGAAATTATTTCCATTAACCATTAAATGTTAATGGTTAATAAAAATAATTCCCACTAACCAAAAACATTGAATGATTAATGGAAATAATTTCCATTAATCAATAAATGTTAATGGTCAATGGAAATTATTTTCAATTATCAATAAGAGTTAATGGTTAATGAAAATTATCTCCATTAACCATTACGCGTTGATGGTTAATGAAAATAATTTCCATTAATCATTTATGTTAGTGGCTAATGGAAATTATTTCCATTAATCATTAAAATTTAATTGCTAATGGAAATGATTTCCATTAACCATTAAATGTTAATGGTTAATAAAAATAATTTCCACTAACCAATAACATTAAATTATTAATGGAAATAATTTCCATTAATCAATAAATGTTAATAGTTAATGGAAGTTATTTTCAATTATCAATAAGAGTTCATGGTTAATGAAAGTTATTTTCATTAATCAATAACATTTAATGGTTAATGCAAATTATTTTCATTAACCATTAAAATTTAATGGTTAATGGTAATAGATTCCGTTTACCATTAGCATTATGGTTAATTGTAATAATTTTCATTAACCAATAACATTAAATGATTAATGGTAATTATTTTCATTAACTATTAACATTAAATGGTTAATGGAGATAATTATCATCAAACATTGACTCTTATATATTAATGGAAATTATTTCAATGAATCAATAAGAGTTAATGAAATTGAAAACTTGAACATAGCTTCTTTATCTTTTTTCACAGTTTACAAAGCTTCATTTATGAGAAAGTGCGAAGACCAATTTTGGTTTCCCGCCAATTTTCAGTTTGCCGTTTTTTTGCTTTTGTTAATTTGAAAAATATTAGTAGAATGTTTTATATATTGATAAAGTTATGTCGGATTTTGCAAAGACATTCAAAATTTCATAAAATGCTTTTTAATCGATATTCTTAAATTAAATAGCAAATAAACTTAATTACTGTATTAACTGTTTAAAAAAATTCATCGCAATATACAGAAACTTTAGATAAGGAAAGATTAGTTGCCGCTGCTATTTTTTTCAATAAGCAAATGGCTCTAATTTCAAAGCAATGAATTTCGAAAATATTTAATATTGAAACGTGCTCTCGGTTGACTTGAAGGCCTTCTTGAAAAAAGTTCATTTATTGATTCCCATCGAAATAGAAATTGAGATTGATTAATTTTCGAGAACAATGTTGTGAATATAATTTGCGATGTTCAAGATACTGAGGTTTTTTTTTATTTTCAAGAATCTTAGACAATTGGGAGTCGTTGGAAAATTCGTCGAGTTTTACGGTCCTGGTGTCGCTGAATTGAGCATCGCCGATCGTGCCACAATTTCCAACATGTGCCCGGAATACGGTGCAACGGTTGGCTTCTTTCCGGTTGATCAACAGAGTTTGACGTACCTGAGACAAACCAGTGAGTCCAGAGTGTGAATAATTCTTTGTGATTTTGAAAAAACGAAGCGAAAATGCCAAGTTTTTTTTTTTTTAAATAAACAAATTTGCTTTTCGATGATTAAAAGTGGGATGGAATTACATTGAATCTTTACGATAAATTTTGAAAAATGTTAGACCATTTTAGCATGTCAATCTCACCAAAGTGGGGAAAGTCCAAATTATTGGCAAATTTTCTATTTTTTATTTTTTTTTCCTTGTTTATCCACTACAAAATATAATTTCAATAATGAAATAGCGAAAGATAAAACGTTCGCAATATTCAAATTACGTACAAAAATGATTATTTTACCGATTTCCTTGTTACTAATGATTTTTCATTCTTATAATTTTTGAAATTCACACTTCTTTATTTCTTGCACAATGTGCTGAATCAATGATTTTTTTTTTGTAATTCGTTGAAAAATCATAAAAAAATACATTAATTGGAAAAGTAATTAGTCAATAACATTGCTTGGTTACTTGAGTTTTTATGATTTTTTATACTTTTCAAAATAAAATTGAAGTTTTGGCTCTTTATATAAAAAAGTAGAAGAAAGCGGCAACACCAAGTACACTTTTTTGTTTAAATTCTTCAAATTTGACTCAGTATCAGGGATTTAAAAAGTGCTTTTTGATGACTAAGTTACACAGAATTTTATTGACTCTTTGGGATAAATTTTGCAAAATGCGATACCATTTTGGCATTCCAATCTTAAAGAAGTGGGGAAATCCAAATTATTGGCAAAGTTTTCTAACTTTGTTTATCCGCTATAAAATATAATTTCAATAGTGAAATAACGAAAATTAAAACATTCGCAATATTTAAAATACGTTAAACATGATTACTCTACTGGTTTCTTTTTTACTAATGATTTTTAATTTTTATAATTTTTTTAATTCGCACTTTTCGATTTTTCACACAAAGTGCTGAGAATTGTTTTTCTTTTGGAATACGTTAAACAATCATAAAAAATAAATTGATAATAAAAGTAATTCGTCAATTACATAGCTTGATTACATTAGTTTTTATGATTTTTTATACTTTCCAAAATGAAATTGAAGTTTTGGCTCTTTATATAAGAAGGTAGAAAACAAAGCGGCAACAAAATCATTTTTTTTTAATTCTGCTAATTTGACTCAGTATTTGAAAAGTACTTTTTGATTACACAGAGTAACATAGTATTTTATTAACTCTTTATGATACATTTTGCAAAACGCGACATCATTTCAGCATGTCAATCTTAACGAAGTGGGGAAAGTCCAAATTATTGGCAAATTTTCTAACCTTGTTTATCCGCTGTGAAATATAATTTCAATAGTGAAATAGCGAACATTAAAACGTTCGGAATATTCAAAATACGTTAAAGAATGATTATTCTACTGATTTCTTTTTTACTAATGATTTTTAATTCTTATAATTTTGTTGATTCGAACTTTTCGATTTTTTACACAAAGTGCTGAGAATTGTTTTTCTTTTGGAATACGTTGAAAAATCATGAAAATAAATTAATAATAAAAGTAATTTGTCAATTACATAGCTTGATCACTTTAGTTTTTATGATTTTTTTACATTTTCCAAAATGAAATTATAGTCTTGACTTTTCATATAAAAAAGTATAACGTGGGCTACGAAGTAAAAATAATGCAAAAAAAAATTGTTAAAAAAGTAAGATATTAAATTATTCAAACAATTTTTAGAAGATTTTGAACATGTTCATTCCTGCTTTATCAGCAGATTTAAAGATTTCAAAAGTTTTATAAAATCAAAACGATCAAATTTTGCAAAACGAGGAAAAAAAACGTGAAAATTTTCTTTCAGATCGTTCGGAGGAGCACATTGAGCGCATAGAGAAATATCTCAAAGCAGTGAAGATGCTGAGAGATTTCAACAACGCCGAGCAGGATCCGATTTTTTCGGAGACGGTTACGTTGGATTTGTCGACGGTAGTTTCGAGCGTAAGCGGACCAAAAAGGCCTCACGATCGAGTGTCCGTCACCGAGATGAAGACCGATTTCAACAGTTGTCTCACGAGCAAAGTAGGTCCTAAAAACAGAAAACAAAAGAAAACCCTGAAAATTCAAAATATTTCAAATTCACTAATTTTCATCGTTTTCAAAAATCCTTGTAATTAACCAAACTCATCATTTTTTACTTTCTCACAGATGAAATTCAGCAAACGATAGAAAAAATATCCGTCCAATTTTCGTACAAGGCACATTTTCTCAACTCTGGGATTGAAAATTTTTTTTTCAACGCAAAAAAAGTGGCATCGTTGATTGATGGGTACTTGCATAGGACAAACATAACCCAGTGACGATTTGTAATTTACGTCAAACGGGATTACGTTTATCCCATTCCATACTCGGGAATTTTTCCATTTTCTTCGCCATTCGGCTACAAAAAAAAATTGATTTTTCTCGATTTTCCTTTTGCTCCTTCGACCTCGAATTCTCGATGGATATGAAACACAGAATCCCAGGTAACTACTGCTGTGATATGATGATGGAATGCAACACATCACCGCAACAGTTCCTCCGGACTACGTGATCAAATATTCAAAAAAACCTTTTTTTTTTCGTCCTTTGCAAAAATAGATGAAACGAGTTTTTTCCGGAAAATTTCCATGATGTCATGTCACGTACATTTTGCCTTGCTGATCTAGCTTTATGATCCTCAAATCACCATACAGTTAGATCACCAAAGAAAAATATATGGGACTCTAAAGTCTGCTCGACGATTCCTCTTGGCTCTCTCCTCAATTTCGTTCCTCCGGTGCGGAAGATTTTTCTCGTATCCAGGGACGAGTATTTCGATCTAGTCACGAATTTTTTCGATCAATCGTGCCACTAGATCGATACTTCGCCCCCGGTATATCGAGTATATTGCAAATGTTTCATTTGCAAATGAATTTTCTTATTTTTCGCAAAAATATGATTTTTCCCTCGTTGATGGAAAATTTCGTTGCAAAGTGGCGGTTATCGGATGAATCCAACCCGGTGAGGTATCATTTATCTCCACACCGGACAAGATCGCATCTGACAGCGGCCTTTCTTCATCATCGTTGATTTTTTTTCCCCTCTTTTTCGTTTTATAATTAAGAGTCTCACCGAAAAAAAAAAATCACGGGTGGAAGTAAATTCGTCACTTTGAGGGAAATTTAATATTTATTAATTTCGAGGAGCTCGCACCTTTGCCACGTTTTACGAATAATTTCACTCTCGAAGGATCCTCGCAGGAACCTTGAATCGCACTTGTTCGTTAACCGATCTTCTTCTTATGATTTGGATTGGCTCTGGTAGCTACTCTTAAAGCGGCGTTTCCATACTGCAATATACCGTCGTTAACCGATGACTGATGACCTTCCTCGCTCGATGGGCCTCATTTATAGGCCCCGAAACCCCAACGTCCGAGTTTCCCCCACTCCAGCAACCACCACCAACCCCCTCTCAGCTCGATCGCAAATTCTCTCACCCCATTGGACGTCAAATCACAGAGGTATACTTATGAAAAGTCGTCGAGGCATCGTCCACGCGAATTTCATCAAAATTCTCTCCGAGCTTTGAATTCCCCACTCTTTCGTCGACTCTCGTATTTCTCAATCACACATTTTTCTGCCTCCGCGTGGAAAAATCGCGAATGATTTAGTTTTTGAAGAAAAAGGAAAAAAATGCAGTCTGTAAAAAAAAATGCAGATGTACGGATTCCACGAGATTCCAATGACATGTGCGACCGTCCTCATATCGTCTTTTACGATAAACTCCACTTTTTTTTTTTTTTTACACCGTTTCAATAATATTATTTACACAGATTTCGGGGCTCCGAGACTCGAGGTGTGTTTACCCAGAATTAATATTCAATTGACGAGGTCACGTAACGCGAGACGCGCAGCTTCGATAAGGCTGGATACATAGATATATTTTTTTGGGTTACAGATGATAATTAATTGCTACTAAAAGTAGAGCAATTTTGTTTAAAAATTCGTTTTTTTTCGACATTGCTCGCTCCTTGTCTCAGTCAAATCGCAGGCTCATCGCAAATATATTATAGAAATGTTTCATAGGGTGTTTCATCTTTTTTTTTTTCAATTTTTTTTTTCAGTTCAGAAGAATTTCCGACGAATTTTCCAGATGAAAGATTGTGGAAATCAATTGGTTTGAAAAATCGATGATACTTTTCATTTTCGAATTACTGAATTTTCACGAAGCTTCAAGTAGCAAATTGAAAAAATTGATGAAAAAAAAAATAGAAAATGAGCCACCCTGATGTATGATTGAGAACTATTAGTCGGTCGAACGCGAAACAATGGTGTCGGTTAGATGTTTTCTTGACAAAATCATGGACGACAACATGCGGTCACCCGATCGATTTCTATTCAGTTTAATCAAACATTGAAATCGCGTTACCTCGCAATATACAACGCGTCGGCGGATGTGACGCTGGTAACATGATTTCTCGTTCGAGAAAAAGAAAAATACAGTCGTTTAATGTAATTTCGTATGTTAATGGGATTTTTTTTTTTCAATTTCGTCTCGCTTCATTAGGCTTTTCATAATTTTTGTTCTCAATGCACTCCGGGTTTACCTTAATGACCCATTTCTTGCCCGAGACGACTGTTTTTATAATCGTACTCCAAGTACATATATTTTGGAACGCTCGGAGCACTTTGGAAAAAATCATTTTAATTACTGTTTCACGAAATTATTCATGAGGAAATAAAATACGTGCAAAAATATATTTCGCGTGTTCCATTTTTTGACGGTTTATTTATGAAATATATATTTCAAGTATATTTGTGATATATTTGAAATATATCGTCTGCCAATATGTAAATCTTCAAGAAATAAACATTTAATATATTCGACATGTATTTGCTATAAATGTTGTATATATATTTGATTTTCTTGCAAGTATGAATTCTTTGAAAAAATAATGTTCGTTTTTAAGGAAAAATTCAGAAGTATTTTGAATGAACACTATTATTCTTCGAATATTAGCATTTTTGGGGAAATTGCAGATTAGAATAGATTTCGAATCAAATTTAGATGGATTAAAGTATTTAGATAGAATTTAGATAGAAAAGAATTTAGATGGAAGGTAAAAAAATTCTTAATGTTTCATTTTAGTATAACGAAGCTCAATTTTCTGGCCTGGGAATTTTTCCAGGGGGGAATTTATCTTTGATCTTTTTTTTGCACCCAAAAATTTCTCTTTTCTGCATTTTCCATTGCACTTTAGAAAAAATAATTTTAATTACTGTTTCACGAAATTATTCATGAGGAAATAAAATACGTGCAAAAATATATTTCGCATGTTCCATTTTTTGACGGTTTATATATGAAATATATGTTTCAAGTATATTTTTTATATATTTGAAATTTATCGTCTGCCAATATATAAATATTCAAGAAATAAACATTTAATATATTCGACATGTATTTGCTAAAAATGTTGCACATATATTTTATTTTATTGCACGTATGTATTCTTCGAAAAAAGAATTTTCGTTTTTAAAGAAAAATTCAGAAGTATTTTGAATGAACACTTATTTTTCGAATGTTAGCATTTTTGGGGAAATTGCAGATTAAAATAGATTTCGAATTAAATTTAGATGAATTAAAGTATTTAGATAGAATTTAGATAGAAGAGAATTTAGATGGAGGGTAGAAAAATTCTTAATGTTTTATTTTACTATAATGAAGCTTAATTTTTTGGCTTGAGAATTTTTCCAGGGGGGGATTTATCTTTGATCTTTTTTTTTTTTGCAGCCAAAAATTTCTCTTTCTTGAATTTTCCATTGCATTCACATAAAACGAGAGTCGATAGAACGAGAGATTAGACGATGGAAATTGCCGATAGTTTGGATTCTCTTAAAATAATGAGAAAGTTCGAGAATGTATTACAGTATTCTTGAAAATTTGTCTTGCTCCGAAACTTTCAAGGCCGGTGTAATTAAGGTGTAATTTTAACGAGGGATTTTGGGCACAAATGCATTGTCCTAATGAGACTTCCAGTAATGGATAGCAGTTATTAGTGAGAAAAGATTTTTGTCTCGAATAATGCGAGAAAGAGCATCGATTTGATTTTCTTGGAAAAATAAGAAAATCTCTTCAAATTTAGAAACAATTCAGAATTCGACGAATCTTCAATAGCTTCTCAATAATTATTATCAAAGGAATCGTCACAGAGTTCAGTTTCAAAAAAACGTTTAAATAAATCCCAAAATAAAAGCAAAATGTTTATCGAGGTTTCAACTTGAGTAATTTTGCAACTATCGATCTTCTGGTATAAATATTATAATTTTCAAAAAACGATTGATAATGAATTCTAAAATTCGAAATTTTCAAAAAATGTCTATCAACGCTCTAACTTTGCCAATTTTTCCACTATCGATCGCAATTTTTTTTAATACGTTCACCGAGCGATAAAAATTATTATTGTTTAATTTCAAAAGAATCGATTGAAGGCCTCAGTTTAAAAAAATTGAAGTGAGAAAGAATGCTCGGTGAAATTTGTATTTTCCACGATTTTTCAAATTTTTATTTTTCTACTATTATCAAAAATGCTTCAATTGTTGTTTCGTTGCGAATCCGATGAACGAGTCAAAGACTGATGATTTTGGGACTCGCGATTCTTGTCAATGAGTGACCTCGTTTATGAGAGCTCGAAAAATCGATCATTTATTTCCCAATCGGATATAATATTATTCATCGAATATTATGCTTACCAGAATGCTCAATATAAAGCTTGATTCTCGCTCATACACGATGAACGTTAAATAAGAACTGCGGCCTTAAACTCGCGCGCATCG
This sequence comes from Alloplasta piceator, assembly GCA_946863875.1. Classification (NCBI taxonomy): domain Eukaryota; kingdom Metazoa; phylum Arthropoda; class Insecta; order Hymenoptera; family Ichneumonidae; genus Alloplasta; species Alloplasta piceator. Next base: position 53,457,941 of record OX333072.1, read on the forward strand.
GATACGATGAAGAACGTGCCGTAAAAAAATTGCTGATTCGACGGTCTTACAATTTTTGCATATCTCACACATTTTGTCCGCAACTCGGCGTGTCACTCGCTCCATATTTCGTTACATTATCCTCCGTTACATTCGATACAATATGTTCATATCCTATTTTCGTGCTCTTTGACGTTGCGAGATTGTCGCTACTTCCCGTTTCTCTATTTTAATCATTTTTTTTAACAGATGAAAATACCTCAAGCCTACAAAAATAAATTCCTTATTTGTATTTTTTTTTTTTTTTTCAAAAATCCATTCATCAAAACGTTTGAAAAAAGAGTCTCAATTTTAGATTTTGTTGCTTGTCAAGATTCGAGAACCTTGCAAACAAAAATATATAGGGGTCATTCCGTGTCAAATCGACCAATAGTTGGAATCGACTACGAAAAAATTTGAGGATTTACAGAAAGTGTCAAAGTTTGATATAATGAAGAGAAAAAAAAATCAAATATCGTAATCATCGAGAAATTTTCGATTTTTTTCAAAAAACTGTAGAAAAACAATGAAGATGAGTTTCTATAATTTTCTTGTATTTTTTTTCAAAAAGTACATCAAAAAACGAAAATTTTGAAAAAAAAAACGTTCTGACAAGTCAAATTTTGAAAAAGTTATAGCTATTTGAAAAATAAAAAGTCAATTTTTTTGAAAAATTTATAACTTTTTTTCGATTGGGTAAACAAATTTGAAAAAATTCTGAAAAATGTTTCGGTAGGGTAGAAAATGATAAAAAAGTTTCAGCCAAATCGAAAGGGGTCGGGTTTTAGAGTGGTAGATTTGTCGTGGAATGCCCCATATATAATGGAAAAAATGTTTGAATTTTTTTTTCCTTTGTCTAACTTCGTTTTATGATAAACGAAAACTTCTGACCAAATTTCATCGAAATTAAAAGGGGTCGATTTCAACTCTTGGTTGATTTGACATGAATGGACCCATAAGGAAACTCTTTTGAGTCTTATTTTGGACTAGAAAAAGTTTTTGCCCATTTTCATAACGTTGCAATTTTTAAAAGTATTTGTGCCAAAAAAAATTTGCTCAGATAAAAAAAATGTAGTCATTGGGAATTGGATCCCTTATAATTTATAATTTTTCAGATTTTTATAAGACTCTTAGATTTACAAAAAATAATCATTAGATTTTTCGTGGCCAGGGAAATTACAAAAATTGAAAAAAATTCAAATTATTGGCCAATTTATTTCAAAATATGTCAGAAAATATTAAATATTTCCATATTTAAAACGAGTTCCTGCATGTATATTTTTTTTCTTCGGAATAAAAACCCTTTTTCGTCCCCCACAGTTTTCAATGTGAGAAAATTTTTTTTGAAACACAAAAAATTGCTTAAGAGTGAAAATTGAAGAAAAAGTAAATTGACTCCACTTAAAAAAGTTAGAATATTGTGCATATTAAAATCTTATCTCTATTTCAGAAATACTTTTGATTTTTCCAAAAACTTTTGAATTTTCGTTATTTTTTGGAAATAAAAATAAAAATCGAAGAGCAAAATATAACTAAAAAAATAAAGAAAAAAGACCGTATAATAACTCGGTTATTCACTTCGGTCGGCTATTTTTCTTACCAAACATAAACTAAAAAAAAAAATATCATTTTCATCAGCAGACGTCTGGAAGGTTAAAATTTTTGGAGAACGTCAATACGACGATATTATAATGGTATAAAAATAAAATACAACTGTCAGGAGCTTAGCGGAGAATATCTCTTGGCTCAGGTATCAGGATGACCCTTGGAACCCTAATTGTCCCTTTTCTCTTTTCTTCCATAGAAATAGCATTTATAACGTGCTACAGGAAATTTCCTAGGAAATGTGAGACTCACTTTTGGTCGAAGGGGGGGAAAGGGGGTCCCTCTTTTATTTTATGTGTCCCTGGTGTAACGGTAATTTTTGCAGAAAACTGTTGAAATTTCGACCCTTTGTGTCGTGGACACAAAAATGGGTGTCATAAATCCGAGTGCAGGTACTTTCGAGAATTATTAGTCGATGGACACGTTCTTAGATTTTTCTTCAGCGCACCTTTCCAAAAATCCTGGGGTTTGCTTTATTCAGCGTCGATTGCAGAACGTGAAGAAAGTGTTAAAACGAGCTCTCGAATTTTGTCGATTCGAGCAAAATTCGTCAGGTCGACGAACCGATCGAATGATTTCTTTATTTCCGGAAAAGCTTATTCAGCTTATTCGACGTTTGACGAGTCTCGATTACAATGCTTGTGCAAAATTCCTCCCCAACGTTGTGGCAATGACCAGACAATAGAAATATTTTAATGAGAATTTAGAAAAATAAATTTCGAATCAATAATTATTTACTCTGTATTGGAGTTATATATTGAAAATGGGGCATTCCATCCCAAATCGGACAGTTTGAAAAACTTTTTTTTTTATTTCCTCAATTTTTTTATATTTTTGAGTACCCATCAAAAGACCCTTCCTGTTGAATTTTGAGATTTTTTTGATTACCCATTCAAAAGATATTCAATTAACAAAAAAACCGCTCTTTTTTGGTATTTTGGTCATAACTTCTTTAATAATGGTCCAAATTGAAAGTTTTTTTTTTCAAAATTTTTGTTTTCTCATGGCCTTTTCAGGAAAATGTACAACAAAAATATTCGACGTGTTTTTGAATGAGTTTTTTGAGTTTTAAACGTTAAATCGCGTTTTAAAAGTGATTGTCATTTTTGATTTTTTTTTAAATTTTTTGTTTCAAAAATGTACCCGTTCAACAATTTTTAAGACTAGTCCGATCGTGGGATCTCAATAACTACTATTTTTTATCGATTTTTGAAAATTAATTTTTTTTTTCTTATAAATTATTATGAATACCAATTTTTGCTACTGTATAGTATTTTTTTCAATATTTAGAATTTATTTTGACACTTTTTTATTGTTAACAGGTTTTTAAAATTAATAATTAATCGTTAAGTCTGTTTATGAACAATAATAACAGTTTTTATTTATTCACGTATTTTTTTGAAAACCTTACATATACGATTATTTCCTGAATTAGAATAATCCTTTGCCAATACGTTTCCGTTGCTCATTGGAATAATTGAATGAAATTTTTGTGTCCCCCTGTGATTGACTTCGCAGTATTTTGTCGCAAATAAAATCTCTCTTTTGCATCTGAATAATGTTTTTCATGTGAACTGTTGTTATTTGCTCATCGATTAATTATTAATTTTAAAAAACTGTCAACAATGAAAAAGTGTCCAAGTTAATTCAAAATGATTAAAAAAATACTATACAGTAACCAAAATTGGTATTCGTAATAATTTATTTTAAAAAAAAATAATTTTCAAAAAGCGAAAAAATAGTAGCTATTGAGATCCCACGATCGGACTAGTCTTAAAAATTGTTGAATAAGGAGAAGTTTGAAACAAAAAATTAAAAAATAAAATCAAAGATGACAGTCACTTTTAAAAACGCGATTTAACGTTTGAAATTCAAAAAACTCATTCAAAAGGAAGTCGAATATTTTTGTTGTATTTTTTTCTGAAAAGACCATGAAAAAACAAAAATTTTGAAAAAAAAACTTTTAATTTGGACCGTCATTAAAGAAGTTATGACCAAAATACCAAAAAAAGAGCGGTTTTTTTTGTTAATTTAATATCTTTCGAACGGGTAATCAAAAAAATCTCAAAATTTAACAGGAAGGGTCTTTTGATGGGTCTTCAAGAATATAAAAAAATTGAGGAAATAAAAAAAAAAGTTTTTCAAACCGTCCGATTTGGGATGGGATGCCCCAAATATAATATATATTATATTAAATATTAAATATTAGATATTATATATTATATTATCATATATCATATATTATCGTATATCATTTTAAAAAGTAAATTTTGAATCAATAATTATTTATTCTGTATTGGAGTTATATATTCAGTGATTCAACGAGTAATGTGAATTTTTTTTTTTAATTTTTGAAAATATTTTTCAGGTAGGATTCAAGGGTTTCGGTCTCTCGCCGGAAAAATTGAAAGCCGAGGGTACTTTTCTCTACGAGGGAAAGGACTATAAACTGAGGCATGGCTCGGTCGTAATCGCTGCAATAACAAGCTGCACGAATACGAGTAATCCCAGCGTCATGCTCGGTGCAGGTCAGCTTTTGTCTTTCTTACCTGACCAAAGGTCCTACATTATACGTCAATATTAATTTTTTATCCGTCGTGAGACGAGGAAAAAGGTGAAATATGATTTTTTCCGGACAAAACTTCAAAAAAGGTCTGGAACGTTTTTTTTGTGCCATTTCGCCGGAAGTCAACGTAAACTAATTTAAAAAACGGTATTTTAAAGGGGAAGAATTCGGCTTTATTTCCTTTTTTTAAAATTATTTTTACAATTTCTTTTTAGATTTGGACTCTATTTTCAAAACAACTGTTTTTCGCCCTTTTTCCCCTCTCTTCAGGTGCACCTATCTTTCAGAGGAAATTTTTTTCATACATTTTTACGATTGGATACATAAAGAAGAAAGTTTGAGCTTCAATTTCCTTTTTTTAAAAACTTTGAGCGATTTTTTTTCCAAAGTTATTCTGTTTTTTTGTGAAAAAAGAGGAAATTTGAAAAATCTCGTATAGCACGAAAACAAAGAGGATTCAAGAAAAACTTCAAGATAGCAAAAAGTTGCGTCTGTTTTCATTTAGTTCAGAGGAATTTTTTCCGATTTTTTTCCTAAAGTTTTTTTTCTATTTTCTGGGTGGGAACTCAGATCATTCAATTACGATAACTCGAGAAATATGGGATTATTGATAAAATTTCAAGAGGGGAAAATACTTTCTTTTACCATTTTCAACACATTGGATTTTTTCACATTTTTTTCCCAATTTTTTTTCTCTTATTTTCGGTCGGGAAAAAATATTGGAAAAAAAATCTGAAAAAATTCCTTTGAACTCACCGAAAACAGACGCAACTTTTTGCTATCCTGAAGTTTTTCATGAATCCTCTTTGTTTTCGTGTTATACGAGATTTTTCAAATTTTCTCTTTTTTCACAAAAAACAGAATAACTTTGGAAGAAGAAATCGCTCGAAGTTTTTTAAAAAAGGAAATTGAAGCTCAAACTTTCCCCTTTATGAATCTAATCGTAAAAATGGATGAAAAAAAATTCCTTTAGAAGATGCGTGCACCTGAAGTGAGGAAAAAAAAGGCGAAAAACAATTGTTTTCAAAATAGATTCCAAATCTAAAAACAAATTGTGAAAATAATTTAAAAAATAGGAAATGAAGCCGAATGCTTCCCCTTGAAAATGCCGTTTCATTATTTTACGTTGACTTCCGGCGAAATGGCATTAAAAAATTCAAAAATAAAAAATTGCTATTCAATATGATTTTTGAAAAAAGGACTGAAAAAATGCAGCAAATTTGCTACCATGGAATTTGAAGTGTCGAAAAAATCGTTAAAAATTCGGAAGAGCCACGAATCCAAAAATTTAATTTGTTTTCATTTTTTCAACTCTTTTTTTTGCAGGTTTACTCGCTAAAAAAGCTGTGGAAGCTGGTCTCACCGTTGCACCTTACATCAAAACTTCGCTCTCACCTGGTTCCGGCGTTGTAACGTATTATCTAAAAGAGAGCGGCGTTATTCCGGCTTTAACACAGCTCGGTTTTGATGTGGTGGGTTATGGATGTATGACGTGTATCGGAAATAGCGGTCCTCTTCACGATTCTATGGTAGAAGCGATCGAAAAGGTAAACTCGGTGAAATTCAAAAAATCTAAGCATCGAATAGTTTGAATATTTATATATTAAAAAACAATACTATTTTTTATTTTTACCAAATATTCGTGAATTATCTAATACGAAAAAAAAATTGAATTTGTTGCGAAGAATCTTTTGCCCAAATTGGAGCAAATTTAGTTTTTGTATAAAATTTTTGAGCTCTCGAGCGAAGGATTAAAAAAAAATTTATTTGGGGAAAATTAGCGGAAAAGAAACGATGTGTTTTTGTGTAGATAGAAACAAAACTGTGCATCGAAAAAATACTCATTAGAGGACAACATACTTAAGAAATATACTTTTCGATTTGTATATTTTAATCTACTTAACGAAATATTCCCAGAATTTTACATTTTGCTATGTCCTTGAGTAAAATCCGATTTTCCGGAAATTTCAATTAGTCATAATCCCTTAAGTCTACTTACGAAGGATGAAACAACAGTTTTATAATCATATCTGATAAAGGAACTGTGAAAAAAATCTTTAAAATTTTCTTTTTTTGGCCTTCTAAAGTATTTTAATCGACTACCTCAAAAAAAATTATGGTTCGAGCTCATACTATTTTCTGAGCAGCTGGCGGATGAAAAAAGTCACCTAATTAACAGATATCCTTGTGTTTTATAATTTATTTTCCTTTATGCAGAACGAGCTCGTTTGTTGCGGCGTTCTCTCGGGTAATCGAAACTTTGAGGGACGGATACATCCGAATACACGTGCGAATTATTTGGCATCGCCACTTTTGGTAATTGCATACGCGATTGCAGGAACAGTGGACATAGATTTCGAGAAAGAACCTCTGGGTAAGGTCTTTTACTTTCATGGATACGATTTTTTCGAGTTTTTTTTCTAATAAAATCTGAGGAAGAGAGTCAAAAATATTTAAAAAAATCTTACGAAGGATTTATGTTTTAACAAATAATATTCATTAGACTGATTCAAAAGAAGCGACTGTTTTTTGTTTTTCCAAACAACATATTAAATACTTTCGGGAAGGTGAAAAAAGATGCCTGTTGGAAGCAGAGCTCTTAATATAAATATTTAGATGTGTCTCATCGCAAATTTCTATTTCCCATTTCAATAACACAGGGGAAAAAATTTTCAAACTTTGAAATTTTATATCCCGGCTTCAAGGTAATGTACCGAATCGAACGATACCTATTCTTGTAGGGAATTAAACGTTCTACAAAAAAGATCTCTTATGATTTTTCGATAAACTCACTCCTTCAAAAGTTATTCACGGTCTAATATATGTATATGAGGCATTCCACGTCAAGTCAGCCACCCCATTTTTTGAAATCGCCGAAAATTACAAATTTTTAGAAAGTAGTTCGAACTATGAAGAAAATGTGTAATTTTTTTCAGATTTTTAAATTACATTTTTTAGCCGGAAAAAATACAAAAAATTTGTTTGTCCCATTTTGTAACTCGAAAATTATTCATCGTACGAAAAAAAAAGTAAAACATAAAATTTTGGATTTTCAACGTGCTTTTTACTGAAATTTTTTACAAACTCTTCCGAAAGCTCTATATGCCATTTTCGGAGCAAATAATGTTTTGATATTTTTATAAATTAATTTTATAAAAATCTGAAAAAGATCACGAATTTTCTTGACAGTTAGAACTACTTTATACAAATTTGTATGTAATTTTTGGAGATTTCAAAAAATGGGGTGGCGACTTGACGTGGAATGCCTCATATGTATATTAGACTGTATATTAGACTGTGAATATGGGTGAAGATATTGGTCATTTCTTTAAAAATTAGGTTATTTATGTTAATGCAATTTAAACTTTTGTTTCAAGAAAAATTTTACGATATTTAGTAATAAGTTTTAACATTTTGCCGGAAACTAAAAAAAAAGTGAAATTTACTCTAAATTTAACTGCAACCTTGAATAACTTTAGAATGAGTGAGTATCGAAAAATCATAAGAGATCTTTTTTGTAGAGCGGTCAATTCTCTACAAGAATATGCATCATTCATTTTGGTACATTGACTTGAAGTCGAGATATAAAATTGCAAAGTTTGAATTTCTTTTCCCTGTTTTATTTAAATGGGAAATATAAATTTGCGATGAGACATATCTAAATATTTATATTAAGAGCTCTGCTTTTAACAGGCATCTTTTTTCCCTTCCCCGAAAGTATTTAATATGTTATTTCGAAAAACAAAAAATAGTCGCTTTTTTTGAATCAGTCTAATATTCATAAACGGAAAACTTAACGTTTTCAAGATAAAGTCTTAGAAAATATTCTAGGAATGTCATATACTAAAAAAAATGTAAAATTAGAAAAAAAAAAATTTCCACCCAATTCTCTAAACACCTGAAATAAAAAAATGCCGACATAATCACGTACGATTTTTTTTTTTCAAAGGTCACAAACTCGACGGCCGAGCCGTATATCTTCGTGACCTTTGGCCAACGAGGGCGGAAATTCAGGCGATCGAGCAGAAGCACGTTATTCCGGCGATGTTCCGACAGGTTTACAGCAAAATCGAGAAGGGAAGCAGCAGCTGGTCAAGCTTGAATGCCCCCGATGGCAAATTATATCCTTGGGATGCGAATTCCACTTACATCAAAAATCCACCGTACTTCGAGGGTCTTGAAAAAGTAATTGTTCCACGATTTTATCCAGCCATTAAAAAAAAACTTGCAAATCGGAAATTTGCACATCGCTTCCTCAGTATTTTTTCGTATTTACAAATCCTCCTCTATGAGGAAATGTTAGCAAATTTTAGTAAATGTTAGCTGTCACAGTTTTGGCTTCCTCATCGAGGAAGCTTTGTAAATACGGAAAAATACTCCGGAAACGATGTGCAAATTTCCGATTTGCAAGTTTTTTTTACTACCTCTGGTTATCGGAGTAATAAAACGGCAGCTTTGTATCGTACAATTTTCGATCAACTTCTTTGTTGAAAATTTCAAAATTGCATAAAATTTGCACGGTTCAAGTTTTTGGGTTTTGCAAAATTGAATACCAAGTAACTATTTCCATTAAACTACCATTAAAGAAATTTTGAGCCTGATATAACGAAATATGTGCAAGCTAGAGCGATCATGCGCTTTAAAAAAAAATTAAAAATTTTATAAATCTTGAACCCCATGAGCAATTTTCGCGAAATTCAATACCAACAATATTTTTCACTCAAACTATCGGTATAATTTTTTTTTAACCTGATATCGCAAAATTTGCGGACGCTAGAGCGATCAAGCTCTTTCTTTGAAAATTTCAACATCGCATAAAATTTGCACGGCTCAAGCGATTTTTGCAAAATTTAATACCAAGTAACTTCTTTCATTAAACTACCATTATAAAAATTTTGAGCGCGGTATCACGAAATATGTGCGAGCTAGAGGGATCACGCGCTTTTTGCAAAAAATTCAAAATTTTATAAATGACGAACCCCTTAAGCGATTTTCGCGAAATTCAATAGCCATAATCTTTAACACTCAAACTATCTGTATAATATTTTTTAACTCGATATCGCAAAATTTGCGAACGCTAGAGCAACCACGCTCTTTTTTTGAAAATTTACAAGTTGCATAAAATTCGCACACGTCAATGAATTTTTGCAAAATTCATAACAAACAAAGGGGCTATGGAGCTCGGCAAAATTTCGGCTCGCTATTCCAATGTGGTCTTGAGATGTAAGAAATGTCCCAATTATTGAATAGCTAAGGATCTGAGGATTGAATTCAGTGAGAAAAAAATATAAAATCAAGAAAAAAACCATCGCTTTCATGTTCAAATGATTCTTTGATATTTTTACTTTCGAAAAATCACCCTTCAAATTACTTTTTAATGATTTCGAATTAAAAAAATAATAATAATGTGAAGTATGCAAATGTCCCAATTATTGAACACTGGAAGTGCCTATGTCCCTAATATTGAACAGGCATGTCCCAGTTATCGAACACTCTCGAGAATTCTTTTTCCGTTCTGAAAATATTATTTTGGGTACAATATTAAGAAATAAAAGCAAAATCAAACACTTGAACAATCTTTTATTAATCATGTAAAAATACAAAAATATATATTTAGTCTCTTTTGACAGGTTTTTGGTTTATTCGCAATTGGTTTATTGTTGCTTTTCAACTCGAACTTTATTCTATTTTTATTTTCAGCTTCCTCGTTCTTATGTTCTGTTTTTGTTTGATTTTGTCGCGGCTTTCTTGTTTTTCGACTGAGATATCGGAGAGCAAAAAATATTGAACATTACATTCGTATTTTTAGGTTACATCTAGGTTATATTCTCTTTTTACTTTTCTTTTTATGTTTATTGCACGAAAATACAAATAAAAAATATATTTGACAATCTTAGAGTTATTATTAAAATAATAGAGGTAATTTTATTCAGGAACTTACAGTTTTTGTTTGAATAAATCCGATTCACACGATCTGTCGAGCGTTAACTGTCTCGATGTTTTGATGGGTTTAATGATGCCATCTTGGAGAATTCGAGTGTTCAATAATTGGGACACACTGCATTTTCTATGTCCCAATGATCGAACACCGTATTTTTTAACAAATGATTAATTAAAAAAATTTTTAAAAAATTGTTATTTGTAAGAAATTTTCTGAGGAACCTGAAACGCCTTTACTTTTTGAGATGCGACAGTTTTTGAATTTTTTATGCCCTTACGCGTGAAGCGGCGCGTTTTAGTAAAAACGATAAGCAGTTACCACGAGACCTCAAATCGAGTCACCGTTGCTGATTAAATAATTGTTTTCTCTATTAATTAAAGCTTTTTTTTGCACAAGTAAGGTATTTCGATAGCTAAAAGTTCCATATATGTAATGAAATTTGTATAAATAAGTAAATGCATGCAGGTGAATGAGAAATAATAAAAATACAAGATAGTGTTCAATAATTGGGACCCGTTCAATAATTGGGACATTTTACATGTTCGAATTTTTCGAGGCAGTGACACACACACACACACACATACATACATACATACATCCGGACATTTTTAAAAATATGATTTCTCGATGTTTTAGGACATTTTGAACATACTGACCTGCAAATCTCAAAGAAAAAAATTTTTCACGAAAACAAAGCTTCCTCTATGAGGAAGCAAAACAATAAAATATCCATCAATAGCAATTGTCAACGAAATAAACTGAAAATTTTTCTCTCGTTCAGCAATTGCCGGAAATCAAGCCGATCGTCGGTGCTCGTGCATTGTTGAATCTCGGTGACTCCGTCACAACCGACCACATCAGCCCAGCGGGGAGCATTGCTCGTAATTCACCAGCTGCAAGATATCTCTCAAAGCGAGGGTTCGTTTATTACTTCCCATCATTTTCAATGCATTCTCGAATTCTCTTTTTTTTCCTCCATTCTGCTTTTCCTTCATAATTGTGCTCGTTTTTCATAAATTCGACACATTTTGCAGACTTACCCCCAAGGAATTCAACTCTTATGGCTCACGACGTGGTAACGACGCTGTTATGGCCCGTGGAACTTTCGCCAATATTCGGCTCGTCAATAAATTCATCGGTAAACCCGGAGCCCGAACATTGCACATTCCGAGCAACGAAGAGGTGAGCTTGCCCGATTTTGCGACGCCGTCTATATTGTGGGTCGTTAAAGTCTTGCTAATGTTTTTTCTCAGAAAAAAAGGTCAAAAAAATCTGAAAAAATTCTCAATTACTTTTATAACATTTGTTTCCATGATCCAATTATTTATTTAACCACTCATAATAAACAAAATTTTTTAACAATTTTTCTAATTACAGAGATATGAAAATTTGGCTTGTGCCTTAAAAGACCCAGTGTACAGAGTTCAATCATTTTTATTTATTATTTTTTCATATTTATTTTTATGCAGATGGATGTATTCGATGCGGCTGAAAAATATCGGATGGACGGGACGCAATTGATTGCTTTGGTTGGAAAGGATTACGGCGCTGGCTCGTCGAGGGATTGGGCCGCAAAAGGACCCTTTATTCTTGGTATTCGTGCTGTTATAGCGGAATCGTACGAAAGAATTCACAGGTAAATAAGTAATACAAAATAAATCAATAAATTGACCCATAAATTGAGTACTTTGTTAGCTGAAACACTATTTTTTTTTGTAATTAATCGATACGCGTTTATGCTGCTTTATTACAGAAAGTGTCGCAAAATCTTCAGAAATTTTCCATTTGCAGACCGTATAAAATTATTTTTATACTTTAGCAGTTCAAAATTCGAGTTTTAGAGCTTTGGAATTTTTTTTATTGCAAATTAGGGTTAGTTTTTTTCTGGATTTTCGTAAATTTCCTTCGTAAAAAGTTATTACATGAGAATAATAAAGAGGTAATAAACAAAAATATATTTTAGCACACTTTGCTTCCTCATAAAGGAAGCTTTGTTTTTCAAATTGTGCCTTTGGTTTTTTTTTCACTTATTTTGTAAATAATTAATAACTCAAGAACGCTTCGAGATATCGACCTGAAATTTGTCATACTTGTGCAGCGCGAATTGCCCTTCTTTACAATTTTTTTTTGTTTTATTCTAACGGGTGTTCAGATTTTATCCACTTTTTTCGTTTTTGCAACAATGGCTTAAACGCTTTAACTTTTACAATTTTCAAGATATTGCACTCAAAATTTATACAGAATTAGTATAGGTATTAAGGTTGTTTGGTTTTGAATTTGACAAAAATCGATCAAAAGATTAAATTTGTATCGAATTTTGAATTTTTTGAAAAATAGCGTAAACGCTCTAGCTTGTGCAATTTTGAAGATATTGCATTGAAACTTTGCACAGAGCTCATATAGCTATCGAAGATGTTCGTTATTAAATTTGCCGAAAATCGATCGAATGATTGAAATTTTATCAAATTTTTTTTTTTTTTTTTTTTCAAATAACGTAACTTCGGCTATTTGCAAAATATTGTACTGAAATTTTGTACACATTCAAAATAGTGATCAAGGTTGTTTGCTATTGAATTTGGCAAAAATCAAATTTGGCAAGAAGTAAATTTGAAAGAATTTGGCAAATTTGCATATTGATTACTCATGTTTTCCGATAGTCAACAAAGTTTCCTTTATGAGGAAGCCAAATTTGATTGCCATACTTTGTGATAAAGGAAGCTGTGTGCAAATGTCCAATTTGCAAGGTTTTTTCTACAGAAATACTGTTTAATTTATCAATGGTCAACCTAAAATCATCATTAGACTCCGACGAAAAAATCAAGAAGCAATAACAAATTCAAGAATTATTTAACAATTTTGAGGAACTTAAGAAATTCAAGGGCAGCAAGTCTCCATGATTTCAATTTGATGAAATATTTTCCGAGAAATCGTCAAAGTATAAAAACAGGATTGTTGAAAAAATTCAATCACGTCCAATTTTTTAAATGCACTTTTCAAATTCTTTCAGGTCTAATTTGGTTGGCATGGGAATCGTTCCCTTGCAATATCTTTCCGGCGAGAACGCAGAAAGTCTCGGTCTCACCGGTTTCGAGGAATTCGACATCAACATACCGGCGAATTGTCAACCGCTGCAAAAGATATCCGTTGCCACGAACGACGGGAAGAAATTCGACGTTATCGTGCGTTTCGACACAGAGGTCGATCTAACTTACTTCAAACACGGCGGAATCCTAAACTACATGATTCGAACGATGATCTGAGCGTGATAGCAGAAAATATAGGCCAGAGAAGACTTACGGCGAGGCTAAATACCGACATTATTACCGGAGCCCTACATTATCGACTCAAAATCGCTGTCCAAACTTTTTCCAATACCGGTGGTTGAATATCAATTAAATTTATGAATGAATGATGAATGAATTGCAAAATGCAAATGCGAGACATAAATCAACGTTTTCGTTAATTGCCACTGACTTGTCAGACATTTTGGATAGAATCTGATGAGAATAATATTTATTTCATGAGAATTCCACATGGGGCTCTTTCGGATTTCTGTAAACTTGATTTCGCCATTTTGTTTCTCGATAATATACTAAATTTTTTTTTTACAAACGGCTAGACCGATTTGAATAAAATGTTGACACTTTACAAAGATATATAAAGGCTATTTTTAGAAAAAATAACGGCTCATAATGTTCGTAATAACTATTGAAAATAGTTAATTTTTTCGGTAATTATTTTTTTTTCTCCAGGATATCGTTCTGGCACAATTATGAAAATAATTTTTTTTTGTGTGTTTTACTATCCCAAATAATGTCTCCAAATTTCGAATTGATCGGAGAGGTACTTCACATTTAAAAAAATAAAAAAATTTTACATAAAAAATGGGGTTTTTTTTTAATGTGCAGTACCTCTTCGATCAATTTGAAATTTGGAGACATTAAATGGGATAGTAAAACAATCAAAAAATTATTTTCATAATTGTGCCAGAACGTTATCCGGGAGAAAAAAAATAATTACCGAAAAAATTAACTGTTTTTATTAGTTATTATGAAGATCATGAGCTGTTATTTTTTCTAAAAATAGCCTTTACATACCTTTGTAACGTGTCCAAATTTCATTCAAATCAATTTAGCCGTTTCTAAAAAAAAAATTGTTTTTATATGAAAATCAACTTAGATCGTCTTGCGGCACGTGTTATTTTTAATTTAAAAAAAAAAAATTTTACCTCGCGTTTTTTCATCAAACGGAAGCTTTTTAAGGGCGTCGCAAAAAATTTAATTTTTACCGACCAGTCTAAGCCCCACTCTTGGTTTTAGCTGAAATGCAGTAGAAACATTACAATTTAATATTTTCAATCTCAGATTCCTGATGATAATCGGATCTGTAATTTTTTTTTGTTTTTCGAAAAAAATTGTGCCAAGTAAGTTTGGAATCCATTTTCGAGGTGCTAATGTCGGTATTTAGCCTCCCCTTATTATGAAAGCTGTTGGTTGCCGCCGATGTGTAAGCATTTAAGAAGGACGAAAGCCGTTAGTGAGTGAAAAATCGAACGAAAAAAGAACGAGGACATTAGCTTTTCACCGACGAGAATCAATGTCGGTATCGCAACGATGGTTCACAGATTAATGGTTTTTTTTTGTCTCAATGAGAGAAAAAAAAGGTGAAAACGTTTGGTCGTATTGAAATATTGAAGCTTTGTCAGAGGTAAATATATATATATTTTTTCTTCGTTTTATTGCATTGAATGGGGTCTCTCGCTGATGGTTGTATTGCATTGTACTTGACAAACGCGTGAAAATGCGTTCTAGCCAAACGCATTTTTAAATACATATATAGATGTATATTTTTTTCATTGGAAATTATTCTTTGAACATGATTTCTTAGTATCTCTGGTTTTCAGGAATTTCATGATCGCCGTATATTATAAATTTCGCCTAACATTGACTGATTTCCTTTTCTACCCAATTAAAAACATTTTTCAGGAAATTTTCAAATTTGTTTATCCAATCCAAAAGAAAAAGCTTTTTTTCAAATGACTAACTTCTTCAAAAATTGACTAATTAAGGCGTTTTTTTTTTTTTAATTTTCGTTTTTGAATGTACTTTCCGAAAAAAATACGAAAAGTTTTTAAATTATTAAAATCTATGAAATTTTTCACTTTTTTGAGAAGAATCATCTTTTGGGTCGACATTGGAGTTTTTTTTTCTTTTTTTTTTTTTTAATGATTGAAAAAAAATGTCTCAATTGGGCTTAATTCAGAAAATACCACTCTGGAAATTTTTGAGGATTTATATAGGACTTCGGAATTTAAAAATTGAGAAGAAAAACAAATCAAAGTGGTAATCGCCGAAATTTTTTTTTTTCAGAAAAGTGAAAAAACAATAGAAGGAAAAGTCGAGCCACTCTAGGTTGGGCGGCATTTTTTCCGGAATTGATGAAAGTATTTTTTGAGTAAAAAAAAATGGCGAACTACGATAAAAAGATTATTTTTCTCGAAAAAGTGAAAAATGTCATAGATTTTAATATCTTAAAATTTTGTTGTATTTTTTCGAAAAGTACATTTAAAAACGAGAATTTTCAAAAAGAAAAACGTCCCAATTAGACAATTTTTGGAGAAGTTATAGCTATTAAAAAAAAAAGCCTTTTCTTTTGGGTTGGGTAAAAAAATTTGAAAATTTGCTGAAAAATGTTTTTAATTGGGTAGAAAAGGATATTCCTTAACGGAACAAGGTGTATTTTCGCTGAGTTTTTTCGAAAATAATTCAACTCGTTTCGTTTCAGTGATTTTCGGCTTATCTTCATCTTCGAGAAATTCTTCAAGGACTGACCATTTAAATTAGTCAGCACAATTATTGTTAAAAAAATATAACCCTCTGACTTTTTCGTACCTATCGTTGAGTGGTGATAATCTTTCATTAACAATCGTCAATGATAATCTACGGGCTGAACCTTTCAAAGAATTTAATAAGAATTTAATGGCATAAATATTTTTTTTGTTTATTCGAAATTATTCATTCAATTTGATTTAATAGTATCTCTAGTTTTCAGGAATTTTGTGATCGCCGTATACGGAAGTGCTCTATTGACAATTTTACAATTTGTGTACATTCGTTAATAGACAAAAAAAACGATCCATCAACATTATCGAATGACATTCGCAGCGGGAAAAGGTTGATATTCGGAGCGAAAAATATTTCGGTAGTCATTCTGGCAATAATCGTGACCGGAAAAATTCAATTCGACGAGACGTCGATCCGTGGTGCCGTAAAAATTCGAGCTATCGAAAGAGACGCTGTACAAGGGACTCGATTTCCTTCCGACGTTGCTCAAGAAGTAGAGCTGCAAAAAAATCAATATTTTTTATTATTATTTACACATGGGCCATTCCATGTTAAATCGACCCCTTTCAATTTCGATGAAATTTGGTCAGAAGTTTTCTTTTTCAATAAAACGAAGTTCTACCAGAGGAAAAAAAATTAAATTTTTTTTTTCGAAAGTTAACATGCAAAATTCGAAATTTCATAACTTTTCAAATCTTTCAAGTTTATTTTTTAAATATCTTGAAAACTATTATGATTACGAAAAATCGTTCAGAATTCGTTTTGAAGAGTATACTTGGGACTACGAAAAAAAAAATATTGCGAAAAAAAATTTGAAAAATGATGAATTTGGAGTATTTAGAATTTCCAAAAATTGTGAAAATCCAAGTTCCATATTTTATTTTTGGTTCAATTTTTTTAATATAATACCTTTTACTGATCTTAAAAGATCCTGAAATTTTCAGAGACGTGTTTTTTTTTCAAAAATATAAATTTTTGAATTTTTAAAAATCGTGCAAATCCACCATCAACGTTAAATTTTTGGTCAATTTTTTTATTTATATAATACCTTGTACTGATCTTAAAAGATCCCGAAATTTTCAGTGTATGTTTTCGTTTAAAAAATATACATTTTTAAATTTTAGGAAATTTTTTTTTTTTTTTTAATTGTCATTAATTGAAATTTTTACTGCTCAAAATTACCGAATTACATGATTGCTCAACTTTACTTAACTTGAAGGAAAAACAAAAAAATTTTTTTTTACCAAAAATCAAAACATTTTATTTTTGAAACAAAAACACCCTCCTGAAAATTTCAGGATCTTTTAAGATCAGTACAAGGTATTATATAAAAAAAATTGAACCAAAAATAAAATAGAGACGTTGGATTTTCACGATTTTTGAAAATTCAAAATTCTCCAAATTCATCATTTTTCAAAATTTTTTTTCGGAATATTTTTCTTTTCGTAGCCGCAAGTATACTCTTCAAAACGAATTCAGAACGAAATTTTAATTTTTGAATAACTTTTGAAAAGAAATTAAAATTTTTTTTCCTCTGGTAGAACTCCGTTTTATTGAAAACGAAAACTTCTGACCAAATTTCATCGAAATTGAGAGGGTCGATTCTAACTCTTGGTCGATTTGACATGGAATGACCCATATTTATTCGAGTTAAATTTGAAAAATGATCATGGTAAAGGTGTGAAAATTTCTCGTAAGAATAATTTTGTACCTGAACATATCTCGTCATTCTTTGATCCCACGAAACGGCTTTACAATTGTACTGCGTTCCCGTTAAAATTGTATTACGATAATCCGAGCTTATGCAGTAGATTGCAGCGTCTGTAGGATCCATCCAAGAAGCGACGCAGGATCCTGTCCTGAGAAACAAAATATTCGGGTGAATTTTTCTCAGAAGGAACAAAATTTGATTTTTTCGACCTAAAATCCGTAAAAACTGATTTTTAAGAGAAAAGAGAAAATTGAATGTTTAATTGTACCTCGTATCCCATTTTCGAACGCAGGTGTCGTAGCCGCAGGTCAAAAGGATGTTGGAGTTCTCCCAGAGCATGTCCAATATACCGGCGCCTCTTCTCCAGGGATGTCTTATGGAAATGGATTCGCTGCAACTGTGTTTTGGAATATATTATTTCGTCAAATTCGAAAAAAAGGTAAAAATTAACCCGCTGAGGGCCACCTGGGTCTCCAGCGACCCAGTGCCATAAGTCCAGTGTGCAGTAAGAGGAATAAGGGAAGACCCGCGCTTTTTCTCGGTAAATTAGGCGAAAAATATGATCTATCGAGCAGTCACAACATCTATCTCAGTTGGCCTCTGGTCTTCGTACAAAACAAAGCGCTTTCTGGGTCGCTACAGACCCAGGCTGGAAATATACTTTTCCAAAAACTCATGAAAACTTCACCATCTTGTAGCTGGGACTCTCTAGTTTGCAAATCACTATAATTGAATCTACTTAGCGCGATGAACAAAGGAAGAATCGTTAAAAACGTCCGACAAGTCCTGCAGGCCAATTTTCGATTTTTTTTTTGCATTCGCACGGTTTTTAAAAAAATTAAAATATCGATTGCCGCCTTGCATATTCTCATTCCTGAGGTTATAACCATTCGATTTTACTACTTACGAGTTGGAACATTTTGTTTTAAACGTGTTTTATAAGTAAAAGAAGTTGTGGGTCGCTAAAGACCCAGGGTGGACCGGTCCAGGACGACAGAAAATTGTTGGCCTCAGCGGATTATAAAGAAAAAGAAGTTGCAAACCATTCCATGTCCAATATTTTTAACGGTGGTATGGCGTTGTGTCCTGAAGATCCAACGGCAAATTTTCCGTCTGTCGGATCCGCCGCCAGGGACCAAATTCTGTCCAATACATCTATAGTAGCCAGAGGTGTACTCGTGACATTGTCACACGGCCGAGACCACATCTGCGAGCAAAAAATTTGAAATTTTTTGAAAAATGATATCTTGGCGGATTTGATAAAATTTAAAAAAATTATTTTACATCGTGAAGGAAGTTATTTAATTTCCTCATGATTTGGTCATACGACAAAAGCTTAATAGTATATTACGATACTCGTGCGATGAAACTTTTTCTGACGAGTGTGAGTTTGCAGCATGAGCCGAAGGCGAATGTTACAATCACACGAGGTGAGAAAAAGTTTCTCGCACAAGTATCGTACGAAATTTTATTGTACGAGTGCGCAAAGTGGCACTTTGCGCACGGAGTGCAATAAAAATCTTTATGCACGTATTTGGAAAATGTTTTTAACACGGCAAGATTTATTTAGAAACACTGTTCAGAATTAATTAACTTTGCATATTGTGACTATCAAGTTCGGTTTTTTAAACTGTCCTAAGTGATGAGGCTCGTTGAAATTTCATTTGGTAATTAATTAATGACAATCGGTTGGTGCTGATTTTCGTAAAATGGTGCTGATTTTCGAAATTTAAAAAAACAGCTGTTGCACTCTAACATTTATTATTTGTATCAGCAATAGCATGAACGTTTGGTATAAAATGTTCAAAAAATTGCAAAAATGGATTCAGTTTTTGTGAAATATTAAAATTACCTTTAAGGTACTACTCTACTTTAGAAGGCCAAAAACGAAGCAAATTTGTTAAGATTTTTTTCTCAGCTCCTTTATCAGATATGACTGTAAAACTGTTATTACAACATTGTTTCATCCTTCGAAAGTATAAATCAAAAATTTATTTTTTATTTCGATTCTTTGAATAATTTATAGAAGACGTCAAAGTCGAAAATGTCTTAGCCGACAGTTAATCTCAGGATTGGCAAGTCTGAAATTAAAAAAAAAAAAGGATTTTAAAGAGGAAGGTTTGCTACACAACAATTAACCACCGGTAATGAAAAATCGAGTTAAAAAAAATGGCGGATTTTTGGAATAAAAAAAAAAATTTAATTTTTCACAATTTATTTAAAACATCCGCCATTTTGTTTTTTTAATCGATTTTTCATCAACGGTGATTAATTGTTGTGTAAGAAACCTTCCTCTTTAAAATGCTTGTTTATTTTTTTGTTTAAACTAAATATCCATGTCTGCAGCTCAGGAAAATAAGGAATGCAAGAAAATAAATTTTCTGTCGCAATAAAAATTGGACAATTATTCTCTCAATATTTATTTATGTACAAGGATGTTGCCAAATTGTGCAAATTAATACTTTCCACACCATTTCCATCATTTGCATCGTTAAGGAAGCTCAACGAGAAAAATTAGGAAATTGCAACTAATTTCACAATTAGCAAAATTTTTGCATTTATTTTTTGAATTTAACATTTTTAGAAAATTAGAACCTCTTCAATGCTATTTTTGACGTTTATTTGGTGAAAAAAATTTCTTACGTTCGAGATTTACTAGAATCTGAAAGATTTTATTTATTTATCATATCTGATAAAGCTGAGAAAAAAATCTCAAAAATTTGCTTTTTTTTTGCCTTCTAAAGTAGACTAATACCTTAAATGTCAACGTTATATTTTTCAGAATTTTGCAGCTATCAAAACTCGAAAACGTGCTCCTGGATTTGGAATTTGCAAGTGGAAACGAAATTGGAAAAAATTGTGCAAATTGAAATTGTACATTATTTAATCATATTTTGGTCATGAGCAAAAATTCACATGGTTTTTTTCTTCTCCGCAAAACTGCGAGAACTACTTGCTCGAAAAAATTCGTGAATGGATTTGCAATTTTTAATTATGCACGATATTTTTTTCTCTCACCTTCGCAGTGCCATCGGCCGATCCTGAGATAACGACACCGTTAATTTCGTCGACGGCATTTACGTTACTGGCGTGAGCATTTTCGATTCGCAAATCGGAAAAAGTATCGTGACTCGAGGATCTGGACCAGAGTGTGATACCGCCGTCGCTGTGGCCGCTTATCACGTAATCGTCGCGAACCACGAATTTCGATATGTCGCTGTTTATGCGGTCTCTGTCGAATATCTTGTCGGCATCGGTGAACGTGTCCCGCGAACGGGAATTTCGTTTCCGACGACGACGAAAAGCGCACAATTGATTGCCACCGCTCCACCAGAGTGTATCCTTGCTCAGAAATATCCATGGCATTGCCTTCAAATCCCACGAAAGTAGAATTGTTTGCTTGTACTTGCCGCTCTGCCAATTCTCGGAAACGTGCCATCTTGTGCGCAGGCACAATAAGGAATTGCATCTGAAAAAAAGCCAAATATCTTAATTGCAATTTAATTTTGAGTCTAGGGTAAACAAAATGGAACATCAGGTTTGGCCCTTTCGATCAACTTCGTAACTCACAATTTTGTGACTTTCCGGCAGGAGGAATTAAGTCCTTTTTTTAATGAGTCAAGTTTTTAACGCAAGTATTGATTTCAAAATTGACTCGAAGGGATGGAAAAACGTATTAAAACGCACCCGAATCAAAAATATCAAACAAGGACAGCGATGAACAATTTTTGAAGAGAAAAATATTAAAATTTGATTGAATTTTTAGGCACAAAAATTTGCGTTGGAAAAAAAGTTGAAAAAAAAGTTTAGAAACTTAAAAAAAGACAAAAAGTTAAAGTTAATAAATATTATGAATATTCGATCAGAGTTGTAAATAATTATTTTGATAATGCATTACTGTATTCATTCCCCATTACACTGCATAATCTAAAATGGACAAATGTACCATTACAAAATACAAAAGTAATGTGTAATGAATACGTGTTCCATTACAAATGAAAATAGTAATGTATAATGGTTGCGTATTCCGTTACAAATAATAAAAGTAATGTGTAATAGTTGCATGTGCCATTACAAATAAAGAATATAACGTGTAATGAATGAGTGCTCCATTACAAATTACAATTGAAAAAAAGTAATTTGTAGTGGAGAATATTCCATTACAAATTTACTATTTTGCTCAAAGGTAAGTCCATTAATTTTTCAAAGAAAATAATTTGTGTGTATCAAGTTTTCGTTAACTTTACATCGTAGTGGTAAATGTATGAACAGTGTATATTAAGTTAATATACACCGACAACTGTAAGTTTTTCTTAAATTGCAATTTTTACAAGAATGGAGTAATAATTACTCCAAAAAATCACTGTTCATACATTTACCACTATGATAGTAAAGTTAACAAAAACTTGATACATAGAACTTATTCTTATTGAAAAATTAATAGACTTACCTTTGAGCAAAATAGTACCTGCTCCAAATTGTCCTCGAAACACACTAATTTGTAATGGAATATTCTCCACTACAAATTACTTTTTTTCTATTGTAATTTGTAATGGAGCACTCACTCATTACACGTTATTTTTTCTACTTGTAATGGCACATGCATCCATTACATATTACTTTTACTATTTGTAATGAAACACGCATACATTACACATTACTTTTTTTTGTTTGTAATGAAACACGCATCCATTACATATTACTATTTTCATTTGTAATGGAACATTCATTCGTTACACCCTACTTTTGTAATTTGTAATGGAAAACTTATCCAATACACATTTTTTAAAGTAATGGGTAATGCATTACTTTTACACTACTATTTTCACAACTCTGTATTCGATTATTATAAACAATTCATACAGCGTTTACGATGGAATTTGTAATTCTATGGCCAGATATTTTTGAATCCTGAAGTATTTTTCTCGCATTGACGTGTTACTGAGAATCGAATCTGTTAAAATAGAAACAGCGATTTTGGAATTTTTGTTTGTGGACTTCTCGTTTTGCTGGCAAGCCACAGAAATATCGAAATCAAACTTGATCTTTGAACAATTCGAAAAATTCAAAATTTTGTAAGATTGTGTCTAATGCCGGAAATGGAACATTTTTAATTTTCAAATAATTGACACGATTCTCAATCGGTAAAACAGTTTGTGGGTTCTTTGAGAGATGGCGCCACTGCCATTTTCCCAATGCACCATCGATGAAGGATACGACGCATTTGACAATTAGAATTGTCTCGATTGATTTTCGAAATAATTACTCAAATTTTAATTGTTTAAACTTGACGGAAAATAATCCTTTGAGCAAACGAAAGACCTTAATTACGATGTACAGTACATAACCTCGAAACTCACCTCTCACGAAATCTTTTCGACGCCTGATTAGTAACAAGAGGCTTGTTTCTTCTCTCGAACCAGAGAATATCCTCGGCAATGATTTCATTGAATCTCCGACAGACTTCGGAAATTCTGACGAGATCGAAAGCATGACAGTAATCGAATATCAACAAGAGTACGTCCGATGGCAAATTGTCCAAACGCCATTCATCTGTCATCGTCTCTCTCTCTCTCTCTCTCTCTCCCTCTTTCCGCTTGGAGGGGGCAAATTTGCTGAACCGGAAAACGGAAGTGGGGCGTTGTTTGCGGCGCGGGAAGCGACGAATCATTCGAATAAAGCCGCGCGATTGTTGCGCGGGAGAGGTCAGAAATTATTCGAATAATGTATGTTCAAATTATAAAATTTAAATAATATATGTTCAAATTATAAAATCTTATTATTTGAGCGCTTCTCACTAGTCAAATCAGTCCTCGATTTTCAAAATCGTTTCTGTAAACATGTTTACATTAATTGTCAATAATGCAGCGCACTTTTTTACTGTACCATGAGATCTTAATTTAGAAAAATTTGCCGCAGTCAGTGTTGTGAAAATAGTAATGTAAAAGTAATGCATTACCCATTACTCTAAATAATGTGTATTGCACAAGTTTTCCATTACAAATTACAAAAACAATGTGTAATGGATGGGTGTTCCATTACAATTTAAAAAAAGTAATTTGTAATGGATGCGTGTTCCATTACAATTAAAAAAAGTCATGTGTAATGGATGCATGCGCCATTACAAATAAAAAAAGTAATGCGTAATGGATGCATGTGCCATTACAAATAAAAAAAAGTAATTTGCCGTGGAGAATATTCCATTACAAATAGAAAAATTGTCGTGCTCGTATTAGAAACTTGCACATTGCTGTCTCATTATTTTATTTCGCTCACTAAAAGTTCATCCACAATTATCACAAATGATCCATAAAGTTGAAAAAAAAGAACTTGCACATTATTTGGGGATTCAATAAGGCGACAAATTTTCTATCAAGTAACTTGTAATTTTTATTAGATTGCTTATAATTATGAGTAACAACGTGTAAAAGCAAGTTCAATATAAACTTGGATAATTTTTGGGGTTAAGAACATTTTCGTACTTCATATTTAAGGATGAACTGTCTGTTTTTTTGTTTCTATGTTTTGCACGGCAATTTTTCTATTTGTAATGGAATGATCTCCATTGGAAATTACTTTTTTTATTTGTAATGGGACATGCATCCATTACACATTACTTTTTTTATTTGTAATGGCACACGCATTCATTACACAGTACTTTTGTATTTTGTAATGGTACACTTATCCATTTCACATACAACATTACACATTACACATACACATTACACATTGCATTACACATTACATACAACATTACACATTACTTTTGTATTTTGTAATGGTACACTTATCCATTTCACATTATACAGTGTAATGGGTAATAAATACAGTAATGCATTATCAAAGTAATGCATTATTTACAACTCTGGCCGCAGTATCAGCTGTTTTACGTCATCTTACCACAAGTTGTATTTTAGTTCATTGATCCGCACTTTTTATTCGATTTCAGTGATTTTGCGCTTATTTTGTTCTTCAAAAGGTTCTTTTTCAAATGATTGTTAAAAATTAAACGGTTTTGACCCTTTTCTTCGGATAAAGAAATTATTAAAATTTATACAAAACATACTAACAAGTAGAAAATTTGTGAATTTCAGGAATTGAGACGTGAAAACACGACAAATTTTTTAATTTATAAAAATAGATATTTTGTACACATAATTTTTCTTACTCGATCAAAAATACGAGTAATAGGGACATGACGATCATTTCATTTTTTATCACGTTTCGTTATCAGTGTGACACTCTCTTATGGCTTCATCGGGACTCTTCCATTCAACGTTCATGGAATGATTTTTTTTGGGTGATGCTTTCATTTGCGGCATTGCATTCTTCAAGTACGTCACGTGGAGAACAAGATAAACAATTGATGAGATTGCTGCGAGGGATGAGAATATTCTGAGTGTCAGGGCTCCGCCGAGCTTCTTGTAGAGAAATCCACCGCCTAAACTTCCGATGGAAAATCCTGCAAATTTTTAGAAAAAAGATAAGGATAAATTGCATTTGTAATTATGTGAATTTATAGATGTGGAGCATTTCATTTCAGGTCGATTGGAGCATATCCTTGGTCTTTTGAACTTTAAAATTAATTTATTTTAATTTATTTAATTTATCACACATGAAGAATGCAAAATCTTTTACATAAAATCAGAATGAAAATGTGATATTTATCATGTTTTTCTAATGAACATCAAAATTTTTTCATCTGCATTTTTCCATTTCGACTCAGCATAACTTCTCAACTTTGTCAGCTTAAAAAAACCTTTGAAGTTTTAAGTCATTTTTTAAAACATTTCCAATGTTGTAACCAGAGTTGTGAAAATAGTAATGTAAAAGTAATGCATTACCCATTACTTTAAACAATGTGTATTGGATAAGTTTTCCATCACAAATTACAAAAGTAACGACTAATGTATGAATGTTCCATTAGAAATAAAAAAAAGTAATTTGTAATGTATGCATGTTCCATTACAAATAATAAAAGTAATGTGTAATGGATGCATGTCTCATTACAAATAAAAAAAATAACGTGTAATAATGAGTGCTCCATTGCAAATTACAATTGAAAAAAAAAGTAATTTGTAGTGGAGAATATTCCATTACAAATTAGTGTGTTTCTACGACAAATTGGAGCAGATACTATTTTGCTCAAAAGTAAGTCTATTAATTTTTCAATTAAAATAATCTGATAGATTTTTTTTTGCCGATCACTGCTTAACACACACAAATTATTTTCATTGAACAATTGATAGACTTACTTGTGAGCAAAATAGTACCTGCTTCAAATTGTCGCAGAAACACTCTAATTTGTAATGGAATATTCTCCACTACAAATTATTTTTTTTCAGGGTTGCAAATAATGCGTTACTTTTTTAAATGCATTTGCATTTTCATTAACCATTAACCATTAAATTTTAATGGTCAAGGGCTTACATACACTTGTAATTTTCAAAAAATCGTTTTTTTTTTTTTGTATTTTCTGAATATACATATATTGGAGCATACACACTCAAAATTTTATGTCAATCAGACGAATATTTTCGAAGTTATAGACACATTTATGAAGGCGCGTTAGGGAGGCGCGTCTCACAGTCGCAAACTTTAAACGCGTTTTTCTCAAAACTATGTTTTCAAAATCGGTGATCAAGATTTCTCGAAAACGGCTGAACCGATCAGTCTCAAATTTTAACACAACCTTTTTAACTAGATTTTTTAGTAATTAATCGAAGATTTTTTTCTCCGATAAATATTTTCCATTTTATAAACAATTTAAGGCTTAAATTTTCGTTCAAAATCGAGTCTTTTAATTTGAGAAGTCGCCATTTTGTCAAAAATTATTTTTTCGCTAATTCCTTCGATTAAATACTAGATAATGTATTATATTAACGAAATTTATTTGGTTTTTTCATTTCAGATAATCCGGTCCAGAGATATCGTGATCACCGCAAAATTGGTTTTTTTTGCGGAGCTCTAGGAGATCGGCGATAGCAACATTCGCGATGATTATTTTTACAAATAAAAAATATGTTAATATATTATAAGGTTATTATAATATGTACACCAATTTTCAAATTAATAAATTGAATAGTCTGCGCGAAAACAATTCTTGAAAATCCGTCTTTTTAAAGCCTTCTAACTGTATGTAAGCCCTTAATGGTTCATGAAAATAATTTCTATTAACCATTAAATTAACCATTAACCAATAAAAAAATAACGTGTAATGAATGAGAGCTCCATTAAAAATTACAATTGAAAAAAAGCAGGGTTGCGAAATTTTTCAATTGTAATTTGTAATGGAGCTCTCATTCATTACACGTTATTTTTTTTATTTGTAATTGCACATGCAACCATTACACATTACTTTTTTTATTTGTAATGGCACATGCATCCATTATACATTACATTTTTTATTTGTAATGGAACACGCATTCATTACACATTACTTTTGTATTTTGTAATGGTAGTGCACTTGTCCATTGTACATTGTGCAGTGTAATGAGTAATGAATACAGTAATGCATTATTTACAACTCTGGTTATAACTTATTTTGTTATTGTTTATCTTTAACGTTTTTTTAAATAGGAATTTGATGGGAAATTTTGTTTTCCAGGTTTTTCAGGTCATTTTCTCACCTAAGCCATCGTCCATACCAGCGACAATTCCCTGGACAGTCGCCGAAGTTCCTGGAGGTGCAACCACGCTGGCAAAAGCCACGATGGTCGTGTAACAAAGTGCGTAAGTAGGTCCTTGCATGAAAAATTCTATCGGTATGACCCACCAAGGATTTGGGGCGAGTGATATCAGACCCAAACGAAGGGAATAACAAACGAGGCAGAAAACGAAGCTGTATCCGTAGCCGAATTTCTTCAATATTTTACCTGCAAATAAAAGCTCATTTTATTATATTTATTGATAAAGAAAATAGTATTGAAAATCTTCAATCAATGAATTTTTTAAAACTGTCTTTTGATCAGATAATAAGTTCGTCAGTTCTCAAGTCAATTTCTCGAAAAAAGTAAGAAAACCTCGAAAAATAATACTGAAAAATAAAATTTCCGAACAAAAAAACGTTATCTTGCTCGAAAAATCCATTATTTAAGTCTCAGGTTCTCCAAAAATTTACATAAATTCATGAATAGAATTTTCGTAATTAAGAAATGACGTACGTTTGTTCAAAGAATTTTTCAAATCTTTATAGTCATTAGTGAAAAAAAAAAAATTATACCGGAGAGCGAGAAGAATATAACTTCACCGCCCAAAGTTTCAGCGGCCACGATCAAGCCTTCGATCAATGTAATTTGTCCAAAGTGTCCCGTTGTCACGGCAAGATCTTCGAGATACCTACGATTGACTATTTACAATTTTTGTAACATAAAATTTCATCATGAGTCTCGTACACAATTGATATGGCGTTTTTGTGATGGCGATTTTGCAAGGAATTTATAAAACTCACCAGAACATAAAATAAATTATGAAGCTGTCAAAAATTCCGGCTATGACAGCAAAGCAGAGAAATATCAATATTGGCTTCATTTTCAAAATCCCATAAACGTCCTTCGCTATGTTGTCCGAACCTGTCATGACCGGTAACTAGAAACATAAATAAATTATTAATGAAGATGAGAGTATGTATGGGGCATTCCGAACCGATTCGACCTGAGTGTGACCCTTCTCCTCCCCGATTTTGTCCGCAATTTTTTATATTTTTGTAATACTTCTGAAGAGCACTCAGAATTTTTTTCAGATTTTTTTGAAGCGATTTGACTTAACTACAATTTTACAAGCAAATTATTTTTAGTCCAAATTTAAAAATCTGAAAATAATCACAAAAATCTCGTTTTTTATATGAAAAATTTCAAGCATTGAGCCAAAGTGAGCAGAGGTTTCTTTTTGTTTATAATAAGCGTTTTCGAAAAAAAAAATTTCAATAGAAGGAGGAACCTGAACCAAGTATCCAAACATTTTTGTATGAAATGAAGGTATTTGAAAAAATGTTTGGATAAGAGCCCACGCAATTCAGGTTTCGCTTTCTATTTTTGTTAATTTTTTTCGGAAAGGCTTGTTATAAACAGAAGGAAACCTCTGCCCACTTGAGCTCAACGCTCAAAATTGTTCATACAAAAAAAAAGGATTTTTGTGATTATTTTCAGATTTTTAAATTTGGGCTAAAAATAATTTGTTTATAAAATTATCGTTAAGTCAAATCAGTCCGAAAAAATATTTAAAAAATCCTGAGTGCTTTTCAGAGGTACTAAAAAACCATAAAAAATCGCGGACAAAATCGGAGAGGTGAAGAGTCAGACCCAGGTCGAATCGGTGTGGAATGACCCATATAGATTGCTATTTTTTTATTTTTCAGATTATGGAGATCGGTCATAATTTACCTCGACTTTGGTGCAGGAGAGTACGTCGAAACAGGTAAAAGTTAAAACGAGTATGAATGCAGGGGTGTAAGTTTTTATCGGTTGACCTTCGGACCACCAATCGACGCTGTAACCCGCCAATAAAGCCGCTACTCCAAATCCAATTGTTCCCCATACTCGTTGACGACCATATCCCATTTCTCCTCCCTCACCTTCAAAATAATAAATTAAAAAAAGCATTAAAATAAAATCCAGTTTTTAGTTTGAAATAGCATTATCAATAATTAATGTCAAAATCATCCTTTTAGAATAAAAAAAAACTAATTAAAAAATTTCTTTAAGGTAGTTTAGTCTTTGTGCCAAAATGATGTTTGAAATATGGGATTATTGCTAACGAGAGATATTAATGGTCAAAATACTCCATCAAAATTTCAAAACGATTAGGAAACTGTAATTGAAAAATATTGACGAAAAAAAATTCAAAATTATTTGTAGTTTTGAGGGATTTTAACTGATTTCGTCAACCTTCAATATTTGTTTCAATTTTTACTGAGTATTTTGGCACTGAATATCTCTTGTCACCAATAGTTTCATATTTTTAACATCATTTAGGACTAACGAGTCAATTAACTTAAATAACTGGATTTTTTAAATACCTACACCCCAAATTAGTTGTACATACATTTTAACTTTTTTTTGGGAAAGTTTGTTTTCGTTAAAAAAAATTCTTTAATGATTTTCATGCCTACGAAAATTTTTACAAATATAAATTACTGGATCTGAAGAAATGAGCTGAATATTCATTAAAAATCCTAAAGAATTTCCAATTTGGTAGGATTTCCAATATTTCGAAAAATTATTGGGTGTCCAACCCTTGTTACATTTATTTTACAGATACATTAAAATGATGTTCTGATTCAATAAAATTTGAAAAGAAATCTTATGAGATCTATAATAATTTTTTATCAAGATTTTCACAACTTGCTAATCTGCACATTTTTGTTAAGCACTCAAATGCTTCTTCATATATGTTCAAAATTTTGTTTCCACTTACAAGTTCTCGGTATTTAGCTACATTTAGGCTCACAGCCATGAATGTAATGAAAAAAAATCTTTTGATATGAAAACAAAGCTCCCTTTTCGACTGGTCGTTGAAAATAAATTTCTTTGCGGTGCCCCCTAAAAAGCTAACGCTTGATGAAAAAAAGCGAGGTAATTTTTTTTGTTTAATAAAAAATAACACGTGCCGTAAGACGATCTAAGTTCATTTTCATCGAAGAACAATTTTTTTTTAAACGGCCAGACCGATTTGAACGAAATTTAGATACGTTACAGGCTATTTTTAGAAAAAATAACAGCTCATAATCTTCATAATAACTAATGAAAACAGTTAATTTTTTCGGTAATTACTTTTTTTCTCCAGGATAACGTTCTGGCACAATTATGAAAACAATTTTTTTTGTGTTTTACTATCCCATATAATGTCTCCAAATTTCGAATTGATCTTTGAGGTACTTCATATTTAAAAAAAATGGGTTTTTTTCAAATATGAAATACTTCTAAAATTGCGTTTTTTCACCAAACGTAAACTTTTTAGGGGGCGTCGCGAGAAATGTAATTTTTAACGACCAGTCTACTCCCTTTACAACAAAGCAAAATTAGTAATACCCAAATGGTCGAAATTTCACTGAACTGTTCCAGAATTTTTTCACATGAAAAAGAGGGACAAAGCTCGACGTTAAAAAAACGTACCGAGTACATCGAAGCAAATGGCATCGCTTATGGAATTGGAGACGTTGAAACCGATTGATCCGAGTGAAATGAGAAGGACGAATCCCCAAAAGGTCAACGAACTGTACAAGCAAGCATCGTCCTTCGTCCAGGAGCAGAAAAATCGACAATTTGGCATTTTCGCTGTACAGCCACATTTTCCATCCATATCGACGATGCAAAAGGATTCGGTTGAGTAATTTTTTTCTACATTCGTGAATATCACGTCTGACGAATAATTCGCCATATTATCCAGACACGACCAACGACATCGGGCCAATCTCGAATTATCGTGACACTCGTCGATTTTTCGACTGATATTGCGAGATTCGCAGCTGATTAATTCGTCACAGGATAACGTCGAATTGATCTCGTCGTTTTTCCACATCGAAACGTTGCGAGTCGGTAGAAAATATATGGCGACAAAAGCCAGAGACGTGACGATCAGCAAACCGATGAATATGAATTTTCTCAAATTGCGAAAATAATCGACCAAAAATCCAAAAGCCGGTTTCGATATGAAATAGAGAACCGGAAGTACGGCGGTAACGATTCCCATCACCATCGGTGAAACGCCAATTTGTCTTCCATAGACTCCGATAAATGGTAATATTGGTCCCATAGCTGAAAAAAAAAATTAATTAGTGATTAATTTTTTTTTTTGGACAGAAAAATTTATCTTTCGTTCGTGCAACGACTTTTTTTCCATGCAAATTAAGTGTTAAAATTAAAAATTATCCAGATCATTTACTTAATCTCAAAAAATTTGCCCAATTTTAGATATTTTATTTACTTTCCTTATTACAATTATTTTGGATTTTATTTATTTTATTATTATTATTTTATTTTATTAATTATTTTATTTTTCCAACATTTTTCTCACATTACTAACCTGACATGAAAAAGAAGAAATGGGCCTTGATGGGCAACTGCGCGGAATTGATCTTGATTTTTGCCATTTTGATTTTCTGCCCTTCGCTCTTTCCGTGAGAAAAGAAAGATTAGAATAAATTCCGGTTACAAGAATTCTCGAATATCGTTTCCGTGATCATTACGACGTCGCAGAGGTATTTTTTGACCTTCTGAAAAAAGAAGAGAAAACAAAATTTATTGGGGTGTGGGAAGACACAAGCTTGAAAACTGTGGGTGTATTTTTTTTGCGTCTCTCACCAGCAAAACTTTTTATACCTATATGTACGTTGCTGATACGTACTTATCACGTTTTGGGAGAATGTCTTTCCTTCCACCTTTTTTTTTATCTCGTTAGGCGAGATAAAACGACAAAAAATCTGTGCAAATTGAAATTTACACACATAATCCTCATTTTACCATAGTTCAAGTTTTTTTTTAATTCGTGCTTCTATATAAAAGTTAAGATTGACGAAAAATTAAAAAAATTAGAATGCTATGAGTAAATTTCGAATTTACACGATTTTTTTGGAATTTTTTAAAAATTCAAAAATTTAATCAATTCTGAACGCTTTAAGCGATTATTTGCCAATTTAATACCAATTATTCCATTCAATTAATATACTTGTGTAAAAAGTTTTAACATGTTAACTGGAAAATTAGAAAGTTCAAGCGTTTTCCAGCTTTTTTCACAATTTCAAAATTTGCCAAAATCTAAAGCCCTTGAGCAATTATTTGCAAATTTAATATCAATTATTTCAGTCAATTAATGTACTTCTGTAAAAAGTTTTCGCCTAATAGCTGCAAAATTACGAAAGTTCAAACTTTATTGAGATTTTTCAAAAGCTTCAAAATTATCTAAAATCTAAACCCCTTAAGCAATTATTTGCAAATTTAATATGAATTATTCCAGTCAATTAATGAACTTGTGCAATAAGTTTTTGACCTAATAGCTGCAAAATTACAAAAGTTCAAACTTTTTCGAGATATTCTAAATGTCTAAAATCTAAACCCCTCTTAAGCAATTATTTGCAAATTTGATATGAATTATTCCAGTCAATTAAAGTACTTGTGTGAAAAGTTTTTGCCTAATAGCTGCACAACGACGAAAGTTCAAACTTTTTCGAGATATTTTGAAAGCTTCAAAAATGTCTAAAATCTAAACCCCTTAAGTAATTATTTGCAAATTTAATACCAATTATTCCAGTCAATTAATTTACTTGTATAAAAAGTTTTCGCCTAAGAGTTGCAAAATTATGAAACTTCAAACTTTTTCGAGATATTTTAAAATCTAAACCTCGTAAGCAATTAATTGCAAATTTAATATCAATTATAACAGTCAATTAATGTACATGTGTAAAAAGTTTTAGCCTGGTTGTTGCAAAATTACAAAGTTCAAGCCTTTTTGAGCTTTTTGAAAACTCCAAAATTGTCTAACATTAAAATCTGAACAACTTAAGCAATTAATTGTAAATTTAATATCAATTACTCCAGTCAATTAATGCACTTGTGTAAAAAGTTTTCACCTAATAGATGCAAAATTACGAAAGTTCAAACCTTTTCGATATATTCTAAAAGCTTCAAAATTTTCTAGAATCTACACCCTCTAAGAAATTAATTGCGAATTTAATATGAATTATTTCAGTCAATTAATGTACATGTGTAAAGAGTTTTAGCATGGTTCTTGCAAAATTACAAAGTTCAAGTCTTTTGGATCTTTTTGAAAACTCCAAAATTGTCTAACAATAAAATCTGAACCCGTTAAGCAATTATTTGCAAATTTAATATCACGACCCGTCGCATTCACTTGCGGATTTTCAACTAAAGTTTTAACGGAACGTTCACATGCGAGACACGTTATTTGCTCTTCGAATCTCTTTATCCCCCCCTCCGCGCAAAAACCCGTTACTTTCAACTCTTTTCAGTGTTATTTATAGATACATATGAATAATGGACACTCATCTGACTCGGAGACGCGCCATCTGCAGATTTGAGGACGTAAAAAAGAATCGCCGTATCTCGCTGTCGATACTACATCTTTTTGTGTTATTTTTTTTTAAACTCACAATTAACGCGAACAAAATATGTGCCGAGGCGCGACCGATTAATTTGCGTTATCTTTCAACTTACCCGCGACTCCACGAGCTTTGTATCCAACATTTCCACGCATAAACACACGAGTAAGTTGGCATTTGTCTACAAGTAACGAGAGAGAAAAATCACTCTATTAAAATGTTGATATAATGCGTGCATCTTGTTGTTTTAGTCCTGTCGGCTTCGATCAGCTGATCACAGCTGACTGTCACTGTGACGCGTCCGGTTGCCGCTCGCGCGCTCTCTGGTTCAAACTTTCGCCGCTAGGCGTCGCGTCGAGTCGCATTTTTGTTCCGAGCAGTTCCGAGGCATTCCGAGGCTTTTCAGCGCGACAAAAACAGACAAAAAGGTAAGAACGACACTTCGGCAGATAGTAAACAACGCACAAAGTGTTTTATCATTATCAGTGTCTGGGTGTGTTCTTTATATTCGTTTTTTCAGCGTTCTGTCTCTGTTAAAAACATTGTGATGAAGAGACGCGACATTGAAAGTGGATAAAAGGATTTATTGAAGCACGTGGCAGCTTATCTGAAACGTCATTTGGAACTCGTGGTTTCCAGATAGTGATCGAGGTTCGTTGTCTTTTCTGTTCTGTTCTTGATCGGTAAGTAAATTGTACATATAATCTTAGCCTGTAAACAGCGTGGACAGATATACATTATGTTTACAGATATATATGAGGCACTCCATCTCAAATCGGACAGTTTGAAAAACTTTTTTTTTATGTCCTCAAATTTTTTATTCTTATTGGTACCCATCAAAAGACTCTTGCCGGTAAATTATGATATTTTTCAGATTGCTCGTTCAAAAAGACCAAAAAACCGCTTTTTTCGGTATTTTGGTCATAACTTCTTTAATAATGGTCCAAATTGAAAGTGTTTTTTTACATTTTGTTTTTTACGACCTTTTCAGAAAAAAATACAACAAAACCCGAACAAAGTGTAATTTGTGCCTTTTTTTCTAGACTCTATTAAAACGAATGTTTTTGAAACTTTTGGGGTGTTTTGTTGTGTATGCCGATTTTTCAAAATAATTTTTTAGTACACAAATATTGATTCTTTGTAATAAAATATTCTATTTTAATTTTTTTGATTTACAATTCATTCACAATGGTATCAGTTGTTTTACACCAACTTTTGATTAAATGAGTTTTGTTTTTCAATTTTGCTCACACCTTTCTTAATTAAGACCTAGATGTTTAATAGAAGCCTTAAAAAAGGATTCAACGATTTTTTACGTTGAAAATAAATCCTTAAAATTGATCCTTATATTAATGATCAAACTTGAAAAAATATCAGTAGCCACGACTTTTTAGGGGTTATGTTTTTCAACACTGTAAACTGTTGCCACATTGTTTTTCAACAAATTTACGGGGAAATTTTACATTTTGTGAATTTTCGCAATATCGCCGATTCTTTATAGTTTTTAGGTATATTAATTTCATTATAACGCTTTTTTATAAGAGTCAGTCAAATTTACGAATGATTAAGAAGGGCCCCTCTTATGCGCCCACAAAATACGGCCCTATGCGAAGATCAGGAGCGTACGTGTGTTGTTTATGTGGCGCACATCGGTCGCTTTTGTCAGTTGCTAATTGCAGTTTAACGATTATTCGTTAAACAAAAGCGCATCTTTTGTTATCTGTGTAACAGTGTAAATGTGTAAAACTCAACGCGAGTGAAAAAACAACCGAAATGAAGAGAACAAGGCTTACTAATGAGCAAAAACTAAAAATAATCGATGAATTGAAGGCAGAACTTATAGATAAAAGAGAAGCAATGCAAAAATATAACATAAGCCGAGGAACCCTTTGGGAAATGTTAAAAAATGAAAAGAGTTTAAGAGAAATTGGTTCGAGCTCTGAAATGAAAGACAGAAAGGCAAGCACGGGTCCGCATGATACAATGCTAGAAGAAACTCTATTGACATGGCTCCGTCAGACCAGAAAACTTGGTGTGCCAATTACCGGACCAATGATACAACAAAAAGCATTGAATATTTATGACACATTAGAAGCAGAAGCCCAAAATCGGGATATAATAATGCCCAAAGGAAGAGATCGAAAATTTATGGTAAGATTATGCATCAAGCAGATTTTTTGAGGTTAAGTTTGTATATTAATGCTTAATATACGTAGTCTAAAATTTAATTACACCGCCTCGAATTGTACGTTTTATAGTCAATCATAGTAATTTTATGAATTAGTCATAATAAAAGCTGAATTATACCGCAGAATTATTTTTTACGTACATATCAAATTTCCAAGCTCAATGACGGTATGTATTTTGAATTTAATTTATTGCGGTTGATTACATTTTTCCCTCGAAAAAAAGCAACTTAGTTACGAAAAACAGTTAATTAACCGTAAGGTCAAAAAATATGACAATACGAAGATGGAACCTGTCTTATTATTTTGCATTGACTATCAAAATCAGAAATAAAAATATTTACGCCGCTTTACAATTGTTCGTACTTCTTGCGTTGCTCTTTTGTAATCAAAATCTAATTTTTTATATTACATTGAAAAAATATTTTAACTTACGTCAATGAGCTTGCGCCGTATCATCGATGAAAGGATAATATAATTTATTATTTCATCTAGGCCAGTGACGGTTGGTTAACTCGATTTAAGAAGAGACACGGGATAAAATTGATGGCGAAAGTAGAAATTCTCTCAAGCGATATTGAAGAAGCTGCTCTTTTCCAAGAGGAGTCCAAGGAAAGTTCCACTTCGGCCGAAGGAGCTGTTCTTTTCCCCGATACCGAAGCTGTTTTTTTCAAAGAGGAACCCGAGGGGAGTTCCGCGTCAGCTGAAAATGCCGCTCAATGTTTCAATGCATTATCTTGGCTCGAAACGCAGAAAGAAATCGATATTTCTGATGAAGACTTGATAGTTGTTAGAAGACTGAGAAAATTAGTTCTAGGACACGTTGCTCTCGAATCTTGCGCGGAAAATATCTTTAATAATCTTTGAATATTATATAAAAGGTGCAGTTAAATTGAGACTGTGCTGCACACTTAAGACTGTGTAAAGTGTGAGAAAGTGGTTTGTTATCAACAACTTCATGATGGCGTTTTTGAACAACTAATTGAATCTTTGTCATGTTATTGGGATGGTAATTCGATGCACTATTGCTTTCTAGTATATTTAAAGTTTGAACATTTACGAAAAAGAGGAAGAAAAGTGAATTTATACGATTAATATACTTATCGCTGATATGCTAGATAAGAAAAAATCTTCTAATCAGAGTTGTAAATAATGCATTACTTTGATACTGTATTTATTACCCATTACACTGCATAATGTGAAATGGATAAGTGTACCATTACAAATAAAAAAAAAGTAATGTGTAATGGAAAATTAATGTGTAATGGAAATTGCGAAATTTCAAAGTTCAAGCCTTTTCGAGCTTTTTGAAAACTCCAAAATAGTCTAACATTAAAATCTGAACAACTTAAGCAATTAATTGCAAATTTAATATCAATTATTCCAGTCAATTAATGTACTTGTGTAAAAAGTTTTCACTTAATAGATGCAAAATTACGAAAGTTCAAACTTTTTCGATATATTCTAAAAGCTTCAAAATTGTCTAGAATCTAAACCCTCTAAAAAATTAATTGTGAACTTAATATCAATTATTTCAGTCAATTAATGTACATGTGTAAAGAGTCTTAGCCTGGTTCTTGCAAAATTACAAAGTTCAAGTCTTTTGGAGCTTTTTGAAAACTCCAAAATTGTCTAACAATAAAATCTGAACCCGTTAAGCAATGATGCATGTCTCATTACAAATAAAAAAGTAATGTGTAATGGATGCATGTGTCATTACAAATAAAAAAGAGTAATGTGTGATGGATGCATGTGCCATTACAAATAAAAAAGTAATTTGCAGTGGAGAATATTCCATTACGAATAGAAAAATTGCCGTGCTTGTATTAGAAACTTGCACATTACTGTCTCATTATTTCATTTCGCTCACTAAAAGTTCATCCGAATTATCACAAATGATCCATAAAGTTAAAAAATAGAAAGAAAAAAAAAAGACAGTTCATCGTTAAATATGAAGTTCGAAAATGTATTCAACCCCAAAAATCGTCCAACTTTACATTGAACTTGCTTTTACATGCTGTTACATATTATTATAAGCAATCTAATAAAAATTACAAGTTACTGACGCAAAATTTGTCGCTTTATTGAATCCCTAAATAATGTGCATGTTCTTTTTTTTTAACTTTATGGATCGTTTGTGATAATAGTGGATGAACTTTAAGTGAGCGAAATAAAAAAATGAGACAGCAATGTGCAAGTTTCTAATACGAGCACGGCAATTTTTCTATTTGTAATGGAATATTTTCCACTGCAAATTACTTTTTTTTTTAATTGTAATTTGTAATGGAACGTGCATATATTACACATTACTTTTATTTGTAATGGAACATAAATACATTACACATTACTTTTTTATTTGTAATGGCACATATGCATCCATTACGCATTACTTTTTTTTATTTGTAATGAGACATGTGTTCATTACACATCACTTTTTTATTTGTAATGGCACATGCATACATCACACATTACTTTTTGTATTTGTAATGGAACACGCATCCATTACACATTACTTTTGTATTTGTAATGGAACATGCATACATTACACATTACTTTTGAAATTTGTAATGGAATACTTGTTGAAATACACAATGTTGAAAGTAATGGGTAGTGCATAACTTTTACATTACTATTTTTACAACTCTGCTTTTAATACAACAATTAAAATTGGCAGCACTTTAATTTTGAAAAATGAAAGAATTATACCGAATCATGTACATCGTTTTGAGTTAAATATTAATATTGTACATTAATTTTTTGTGATGATAATATTAATTTTTTTATACTCGCTTTTTTGTCATTGAAATTTCATTGATTAAACGCGACTCATCAACGATATAACTAGACAAATTAAATTTGTAGTAAATAAAAAAGTTGAAGTGTATAATATTTTCGTGTATTAAAGAAACTCAAAACAAATAAATGTAAAAAAAGATTACTGCAACTACCCAAATTTATTATTTGGGGCCCGGTAAAATTTTACATACGGCTCTGTTCCAAAAGTATCGAGTTCAAAGCACTAATTCATGGGATAAGACATTTTCGACAGAAATTTTTGTTTTGTAATCTTCAAAATTTGCTTTTTTCTTTAGTCTCCTAAAGTAGACTAGTACCTTAAAACATAAACAAATAATGTTTCAAATCTTGATATTACTTGAATATACCGCAAAAACGATCTTAAGCTGCAATATTAATTAAGGCTTATCAGATTTCACACGGATTTTTTTTTTTAACAATGCATGGCTTATTGCATACATCTTTGTGTTTTATTATATAAACGGATGATCTTTCCATACGCGCTTGCATTATTCATGTTTTTATCAGCTTACATTGTAAAAATTTTCCTGTTGATAAACCACTTATAAACTTTTATACCACGTGTTATAAATATGTCTCTCGGGAAAAATGATAAACCTAGAGATTGCTGCCAATTGTATATACAAACATAGAGCACATATTTGATAAACATATATTTGTCCTAGGAATATTATACGAGATATTCCCACATAAAATCGACAGTCATTCCTCTCAGATTGAAATGCTCGATTTTTTTATGTTTTTTAAATTACCCTCAAAGCGTTTTTAGTTGTTGAAATAAATTTTTCTTCATTTTTATTATTATTAATATTATTATTAATATTATTATTAATTGATTTCATTGATTCAAAAAAAATTTTTAATTTAACAAATGAGCAACTATGAGAATTTCAGGATAAAAATCAGAAACATTAAAATTATATTAAAAAATCATTGTCTGATTTTTTTACTAATATATTTTTTCGTAATGTTTTTCTCCTTATAATTTTTTCAACTCGTAGCCTTTTCTCTACAATTTGTCAAAACGGTTATTTTTGTATTAAAAAACATTTTGAAAAATAATAAAAATAAAAGAAATTTAGCAAAGTAATGAAAAAAATAAAGTGCTAATTATTTTCCTGAATTACTTAATAGTTTTTATGATTTTAAAACACTTTCACAAAACAAAATTATCGTTTTGGCATTTTTTGGTAAAATGCCAAGGCCATGAATTTCAAAAGTCAGGAGAGAAACAAATTCCAAACTAAAAAGATTCTGGTAAAGTAATTTTTAAAAAATGATTTTTTAAAGTATTTTCACTTGCCTAATTCTACGTTCAAACCAGTTATCACATAGTTTTCAATATAAATTGTAAAATAAATATTCAAAACATTTCTCGTGCTATTTCTTGGGTTTTATAAATTTAACGTGGTATTTAACAAAAAATTTTTTATCTTTATACTCTCATTATTTTTCAATGCTTTGAAGTATTTTTGGATTTTGATAAAACTTTTATGAAAAATCCTTAAAAATTCGAGAGTTGGATTTGAACAACATCTACGTGGAATCATCCATATATTTCAAAAAACGTTACATATTATGAAAATGTTTCTAATCAACGCTCTGCTTTTATGCGATTATTTTTTTTTTTATCTATCACGAGTTGTGAGTTATTTTTTCGACTGCTGAAAACTTTTGTCCTTTAATATTTCGTAGCGATGAGCAAAAAACTCGTTCTTGGGTTCCTCCACGCTCTTTTTTTCCTTTCTACACTTCGCCCATTCCCCCACTGCTCCAAAAATCTTGGTCTTGTTCTTGTACCATCCGGAAGGTCAATGAGCAACTCCACGCTACGCACGCATTTATTTTGATCATGCACACACACTTATACTATTTTATCTAAATATATGACTGATTCCTTCGAATATCAACATGATTTTGCATCATAGCCTCAGAGTCGCTTGTAGGCAAAAAAGGTCCAAAATTATCCCCATAGGCGAAGTGATTCCTATTGATTTAATAGAATTAATAGAACCTACACTGGACTCTCGATATAAGAGCTGTCGATACTTTAATAAGGTCTGTCACTGTCGATATAAGAGCTGTCGATACTTTCGTAAGGTCTATCGCGCTCGATATAAGAGCTCTGGATACTTTAAGGTCTTTCACTCTCGATATAAGAGCTCTGGATATTTTAAGGTCTTTCACTCTCGATATAAGAGCTCTGGATACTTTTAGGTCTTTCTCTCTCGATATAAGAGCTCTGGATAAACCCGAACATTTTACAATTAGCTGATTTTTGTCTACAATAAAGTAAAAATGCATCCCATTATAGTACTGGAAAAATTTTAAGTCAAGTTACCGAACATTTGTGCACAAATTACGTCTTTAATTAAAAATCGTTGGAAAAAGATCACTAGCAGAAGACTTTTTATAGCCGCGACTTTTTAGGGGTTATGTTTTGGAACACTGTAAACTGTTGCACATCGTTTTTCAACAAATTTACAAGGAAATTTTACATTTTGCGAATTTTCGCAATTCACGAGACATTCTCGATTCTTTATTCTTTTTAGGTATATTAACACATTATAACGCATTTTTATTTCATTAACAATAAGAGCCAGTCGAAATAGGGCCTATACTTATATGCTCCCACAAAATACGGCCCTGAAAGGTCAATTAACAATAACACGAGCGTCGGTGTCTTGTTTACATTTTGTGACGCGCATCGGTCGTTTTTGTCAGTTGCTGATGCAGTCTTTGCGATTATTCCTTTAAAAGTAAAATCGCATCTTTGTTAATTAACTGTGTAGCACTCGACGCGAATAAAAAAACAACCGAAAATGAAGAGAACAAGGCTTACTAATGAGAAAAAATTGAAAATAATGGATGAAGTGAGGGGAAAATTTATAAATAGAAGGCAAGCAATGCAAAAATATAACATAAGCCGAGGAACCCTTTACGAAATCTTAAAAAATGAAAAGAGTACAAAAGAAAGTGGTTCGAGCTTTCAAACGAAAGAGAAAAAGGCAAACAGGCGTCCGCATGATAAAATGTTGGAAGAATCTCTGATCGAATGGCTGCGTCAGACCAAAAAACTTGGTGGGCCAATTACAGGACCATTGATACAACAAAAAGCATTGAATATCTATGACAAATTAGAGGCAGAAGCCCAAAACCGGGATGTAGTATTGCCCAAAGGAAAAAATCGAAAATTTGTGGTAAGATAATACATTGTGAAGCAGATTTTTTGAGGTTATGTTTGTATATTAATGTTTAGTATACATAGTCCAGTGATCGGCAAAAAAAAACTTAGATTTTTAATTAATCGTTATTTACAAAATTAATATTATCATCCATAATTTTTTCGGTATTTCGATAATCAGTAATTTAGAGACCAATACTACGAATTATTTGGATATTGAATATGTGTATTCTTTGAATTATTCATTATTAGAAAAATTAGTAATCTTATTCTTTAAAATACTTATCATTAAATTATTTAGTAATTGAATTATTTTAATTACTAATTATTAGAATAATTTATAATTGAATTATGTCGATTATTGATTATTTTAATAATTAGTAATGTATATATCTAAATCACTAATTATTCAAGTAATTAGTAATTGAACGATTTCAATTACCAATTATTTGAATAATTAATAATTTAGATATATAAATTACTAATTAATTATAAATTCCTGCACAATTTAAGTACAACTTGACTACCAATAATTGTGGATGTTATTGGAGTAAACTTGTACAAAAGTTGAAGTTGTATTTCGTGTACAAGTTTGCCTACAACTAATTGTATTCAATTACCGCCTGTAGATTTCGATCAACTTGTATCCAAATGTTGCTCACCAAAAACTTACCGTAAACTTGGCGTTAAATTGATTGATTGTAACTAAACAAATTTATAAGCATGAATATGCATTATCAAATAATTAATAATTGCAAAGAATAATTAACTAATTTTTTTTGAAAAATTAGCAATTAGAAGAATTAATTATTGAATTATTCGAATAATTGATAATTGGAAAGAATAATTAACTAATTTCATAAGTAAGTAGAGCACTTAAGTATTTAATTACTTGGATAATTAATAATTACAAGGAACAATTACCTAATTTTAAAAAAAATCCGTAATTCATAAGTGCAAAATTTTAATTACTTGATTATTGAGTAATTATTTGATCTAAATCACCAGTTATAAGTTTATTGGATAATGATCGACGATGCCATTGTAATTATCGAACTTTCGAAAATATTAGAACTACCTTACTGCCTAATTACTGAGTGCCTTAATAATAATATTTATTGGAACAGTTATAAAATTTCCTAACACAGAGTAACTATCGGTAATTAAATTGACGAAAATATCGATTTTGTTGATCACTGACATAGTCTAAATATTAAATATACCGTCTTGAATTGTTCGTTTTATAATCAATCATAGTAACTTTATGAATTATTCATAAAAAGCTGAATTTTACTGTAAAATTATTTTTTGCATCCGTACATATCAAATTTCCAAGCTCAGTGACGGTATGTATTTTTACTTTAATTTATTGCGGTCGATAACATTTTTCCCTTGAAAAAAGGCACCTTAATTACATGAAACAGTTAATTAACCGTAAGGTCAAAAAATATGACAATACGAAGATGGAACCTATCTTATTATTTTGCATCGACTATCAAAATCAGAAATAAAAATATTTACGCCGCTTTTCAATTGTTCGTACTCCTTGCGTTGCTCTTTTATAATCGAGATCTAATTTTGTATATTACATTGAAAAAATATTTTATCTTACGTCAATGAGCTTGCGCCGTATCATCGATGAAAGGATAATATAATATATTATTCCATCCAGGCAAGTGCAGGTTGGTTAGATCGATTTAAGAGGAGACACGGAATAAGATTGATGGCTAAAGGAGACATTTTCCCAAGCGATACCGAAGGAGCTGCTCTTTTCCAAGAGGAGTCCAAGGAAAGTTCCACTTCGGCCGAAGGAGCTGTTCTCTTCCCCGATACCGAAGCTGTTTTTTTCAAAGAGGAGACCGAGGGGAGTTCCGCGTTAGCTGAAAATGCCGCTCAATGTTTCAATGGATTATCTTGGCTCGAAACTCAGAAAGAAATCAATATTTCTGATGAAGACTTGATAGTTGTTAGAAGACTGAGAAAATTAATTGTAGGACACGTTGCTCTCGAATCTGGTGCG
The DNA here is from genome assembly GCA_946863875.1 of Alloplasta piceator. Taxonomy (NCBI): domain Eukaryota; kingdom Metazoa; phylum Arthropoda; class Insecta; order Hymenoptera; family Ichneumonidae; genus Alloplasta; species Alloplasta piceator. The sequence continues at coordinate 53,501,886 of OX333072.1, forward strand.
GAAGATATCTTTAATAATCTTTGAATATTATATAAAAGGTGCGGTTTAATTGAGACCGTGTTATGCACTAAAGACTGCGTAAAGTGTGCGAATGCGGTGTGTTTTCAAAAACTTCATGATTGCGTTTTTGAACAACTGATTGAATCTTTGTCATGTAATTGGCATGTTAAATTCGATGCACTATTACTTTCCAGTGCATTTAAAAAGTTTGAAGATTGAAGAAAAGGAGAAAGAAAAGTGAATTTTCTCACTGTGTTATGCTATTAATATATATACTTATCGTTGTTATACTAGATAAGAAAAAATCCTTTAATACAAAAAATTAAAATTGGTAGCTCATTTATTTTTAAACATGAAAGAATTATACCGATTTATGTATATCGTTTTGAATTAAATATAAATATTGTACATTAATTTATTGTGATGATAGTATTGATTTTTTTATACTCGCTTTTTTGTCGTTGAAATTTCATTGATTGAACACGATTCATCAACGATATAACTAGGCAAATTAAATTTGTAGTAAATAAAAAAGTTGAAATGTATAATATTTTCGTGTATTAAAAAAACTCAAAACAAATAAACGTGGAAAAAGATTACTGCAATTACCCAACTTTATTATTTGGGGCCCGGTAAAATTTTACATACGGCTCTGTTCCAAAAGTATCGAGTTCGAAGCACTATATATATATCAGTGATCGGCAAAAAAAAATCTATCTATTTTTATTATCCAATTTTTTCGAAAAATTAATAATTAGCAAAGAAATATTACTAATTTTTCTAAAAAATTAGTAATTAGCGAGAAAGATATTGCTAAATAACCAAAAAAATCAATAATTTGTGAAGAAATAATTTTGGAGAAAGTAATAAATGAAATAAAAATTACTAATGTATTTTTTAATAGGTACTGATTAAATATTCGTATTAATAATAACTTATGTGATACCGTATGACATTCGATACAATTAATACTAATGTGTGAAATATTCAAAAGATCTAGTTATTATAAAAAATAAAACAACTTTATGAGTAGAACCTGCAACCATGACTCAATCCGTACACACAAGTACGTAAAAATACACAATACTTTTCTACAAATTACTATTTAAAAAAAAATTAATTAGAAATATTTTTTCGCTAATTACTAATTTTTTTGGAAAAATTAGAAATATTTTGTCACTAATTACTAATTTTTTTGAAAAAATTGGAAGTATTTTCTTACGAACTACTAATTTTTTGACTAATTATTAATTTTTCGAAAAAATGATTAATAAAATCAATATCGTTGACGAAAAAATCGATACTCCCGATCACTGATATATATATATATATGCCTCTCGCAATAGGAGACAAAACCACTCGGCGCGCTCTTATATCGAGAGTTCATTCAATTAATTGTTTATGTTTTCGTTGTTTTTATTATTTGGCTGTTATTTCTGCTGCAAATATTATAGATTCATATGTGAATTTTCTATTTTCTAAGTCTAAGACTGTATTTTTATAATGAAATTAAATAAAAATGTCAAATGACTTAAATACAGTCCCAGATATTCGGGGATCATTTTACCCCTAACAAAAAGGAATCGTTTTGCCCATAAATTTGTATAAAACAGTCCTTTTATAGTAATTCGAAAGAATGTTAAAAACTTTACAATTAAATGTTCAAGGAGTTCCTAGAATGGAAAAAGTATCAGTTAAATAATTACAGTTTCACTACATATTTATGGAAGAAATTGTATCTTGATTCTTTATATTGAAAAAGCGTTTTTCAAGGGACTCCTTTTAGACATCTTTCTCTTAACTTGAAAAAAAAAACGATCATTAAAACAATAGGTGATTTTTTTAATAGGTTTCTATACGTATTAATTTTTATAATTTTCCAAAAAACTTTTATATAATTTTTTTCATCCCAATTAAAAATGATAAATAAATTCGACTTGAATCACACTCTCAAGACGAAACATTCTTACCTTTCGTCAACAAATATTTCTCATGTTTTGCAATTTTGGAAAAACATTTTTAAAAAATGCCAAAATCCGATAAATCAGCGAAAATGTTTAAAACAGCCCGGGAAAAAAAAATTGTTCATTGTATTTCCCAATTCAGCAAACACTTCTCTTGCTCTGAAAATTCGAAAAAATATTCAATCAATTCAAAATTCTCTTGATAAAAGAATATTTTTTCCAGACATTATCATTTTCTGCTGCTTTTCCAAATTCTCATAGGCAATATTTTTTATACAAAGCTCAGAAAGTAATACGAGATAGTGTATTTTCCATCGATATTTACAATCCTGAGAAACAGTAAAAAAATCATGTTGGACAAATATTTTAGAAAATTATGGAAAATTCATTCAATAATTGAAAATTGTCGAATAAATGGAAAAATTTTGGTAACAAATTTCTTTTGGTCCACAGATATGCACAATGGAATTTTGGAGTTCCAAGAACGAATCCGGGGCCTGTCCAAGGCCCAAAATCGTGCCGATATCCGAGAGAATGAGTCGTGGATGTTTCTCAATCGTCGCTCTCAGCGCTGACCGCGATTACCAACGATATTTCACATAATTGAATATGAGATCGAGAAAGCATACACGGAACGTGCGTGAGCCAACTGGACATGTGTATTTTTCACGATTGCGTATATTTCAAAAAGAAAAAAAAAATAATCATCATCATCGTCATATAATATGATGCTTTACAGCGCGAGTCCAGTTTAATCGTTCGACGTCGAAGAGCGAGGTTTGATTTTTTCGCTCGACTCCGTTCCTCAAGAGAAATTGGCTCATAAATAAAATTATTTAATAACAATCGATATATATCGAACAATATCTCCACATAAAAAAATATAAATAAATAAAAATAGTGATCTCGCCGGCTGTGTAAAACGACTCCAAAACTAGAAATATTATTCCAGCTAAAAATCCTCCAAACTGCATTTGAAAGCGTTCCGGACGCTTTTTGAAAAAAATTTTTTTTTTCATTTTTGTGGGCACTTTCCTGTGAAGCCAATTTCCTGTCAAGCCAGTTTTTTCATACATATCCCATTAATTCGTCCTCCTTTCCAGCGTGACAAAGACAGGAAAAAAAATGAGCAGTTTTGTCAATTTGTGCCATTTTTATTATGAGAGAGCAATGTGAAGTCTCAGCAGAGTTTTTCGCATGACTCATAAGTGGAACAATTATTATCTGCCACTGTTTAATTGCTTGGGAGACAGAGAGAGAGAGAGAGAGCCTGAGGAATATATATATATATATATATATATATATATATATATATATGTAAATGTCATAGTCAGCAAAAAGCAATTTCTGCGAGAAACGCTATAAAAATCCATCAACAATGACCGGAAGTGGATCAACGACGACGATTTGTCGAGGAGCGTCTCCGGTTACTTTTGGTCTCATTATAATTGCCACTTGTTGCCTCTACGATTCAGCAAATTTCGTCGATTCAGCAAAAAGTAAAAAAAAAATGTTTTTTTTTTTGGAAGGGGAGAAAGAAATGCGATGGAGAAATATAAAAAATGTGATGAGGGACTTTTTTTATGGACTTGAAGTTTTGAACGTTCAAATGAACGAAAAATCAAATAACTTATTCTTTTAAGGATGTTGAGTCCCAAATCGCAAATGATGAGAAAATTCTGAAAATTTGGTATGTTTTTGGATGAATTATTTAAGAGGTTGTGTAAAAACTTCACGACGATTAGGACGCTCGTTATCGAACAATTAACATTAACAAATTAAATTAAATTAAATGTAGTCTTATGGAAACTGATATAACTTTGCGATAAGTTTTTTTGTTGACCTCTCAATTTTTTAATATCTACACTATATTGAAAGCAATGGAAACAAAACGAAGTTTATTCATAAATATTTTTTTTATTTGTTTAAAAAATTGTTCTTAACAAAATGTTAATATTTTAATAACGAGCTTCCTAATCGTCGTGAAATTTTTTTACACGAGCTATTGAATACTTTATACAAAAACATGACAAATTTTCAGAATTTTCTCATCATTTTTCATTTTAACCCTTAAGGAGGTTGAAGTAATGATGATAGAATCTCAACATCCTTAAAGGACAGTGAGGTCCTTTAATACTTTGGAAATAATTCTTCAAAGATCTTTCAATTTGGAAAAAGGTTATTTACCAAATATCTGCATTTAATTTTTTGTTAAATAAATTTGTTGATTTTTCGTTCAACGTTCAAAAGTTCAGTTTTGAGGCCATTTGACATTTTGGAAATAATTCTTCAAACATTCTTCAATTTAGAAAAATATTTACCAAATATTTGCTTTTAATTTTTAGTTAAATAAATTTGTTGACTTTTCGTTCAACGTTCAAAACTTGAGTTTTGACGCCATTTAACATTTTGGAAATAATTCTTCAAACGTCTTTCAATTTAGAAAAATATTATTTACCAAATATTTGCTTTTAATTCTTAGTTAAATAAATTTGTTGACTTTTCGTTCATCGTTCAAAACTTCAGTTTTGAGGCCATTTAAAATTTCGGAAATATTTCTTCAAACATCTTTCTATTTGGAAAAAGATTATTTACCAAATATTTGCTATTAATTTTTTGTTAAATAACTTTGTTGATTTTTCATTCAATGTTCAAAACTTCAAGTACATTTTTTTTTTCAATTTTCAAAATGAAATACAATTTTTGTTCGCAGTTCGTTTGTGTGTCGTGGAGAGCGTTCATACGAGCAAAAAAATCAATAGGATATGTCCGAAATTGAGTTCCGAGGAGGGAAATCAGGTTGAATGTGTCATCGCGAATGATAGGCAAGTATATTTAACGAATTTTTCCGTGAGATTTTTTAAGAGTGAATGCAGATTGCAGACAAAATTTATAATTCGCACGAATTTATGATAAATTTAAATATAAATGTATATAAATAATTATTATGAATATGAATATTAATATAAAATCTATATTAATATATGGGGCATTCCATCCCAAATCGGACAGTTTGAAAAACTTTTTTTTTATGTCCTCAAACTTTTTATATTTTTTAGTACCCATCAAAAGACCCTTGCTGGTAAATTTTGAGATTTTTTTGATTACTCGTTCAAAAGTCGAAAAAACCGCTCTTTTTCGGTATTTTGGTCATAACTTCTTCAATAATGGTCCGAATTAAAAGTTTTTTTTTGAATTTTTTGTTTTTTATGGCTTCTACAGAAAAAAAATCAACAAAAATATTTGACGCGTTTTTAAATGAGTTTTTTGAGTTTTAAACTTCAAATCGCGTTTTTAAACCGAGTGTATATTTCGATTTTTTTATTTATTTTTTGTTTCAAACATCTATCTATTCAACAACTTTCAAGACTAGTCCGATCGTGGGCCTGCCATAACTACTATTTTTTTCGATTTTTGAAAATAAAGTTTTTTTTTTCTATAAATTGTTATGAATACCAATTTTCGTTACTGTATAGTTTTTTTTCTCATTATTTAGAATTTATTTTGACACCTTTTTATAAAACTTGTTAAATTAAAAAAAAAAATTTAGTTTACAAAAATCGAAAAAAATAGTAGTTATGGAAAGCCCACGATCGAACTAGTCTTGAAAGTTGTTGAATAGATAGATGATTAAAACAAAATTTTAAAAAATAAATCATTTAAAGTTTAAAACAAAAAACTCATTTAAAAACACGTCGAATATTTTTGGTGTATTTTTTTCTGAAAACGCCATAAAAAACAAAAATTTAAAAAAAAACTTTTAATTTGGACCATTATTAAATAAGTTACGACCAAAATACCGAAAATGAGCGGTTTTTTTGTTAATTTAATATCTTTCGAAAAGGTAATCAAAAAAATCTCAAAGCTTACCAGCAAGGGTCTTTTGATGAATACTAAAAAATATTAAAAAATTTCGGAAACAAACAAAAAAGTTTTTCAAACTGTGTGATTTGGGATGGAACGCCCCATATATATTACAAATAAATTATAATATATTGAAACACAAACTACAATTCGTTTATTATAAAAAATATAAGTTCCTTAGTGACCATCATTGCCCCGCACTGGGAAATTTTCGAGCGAAAAAAGTTAAAACGATACATTTATGAACCTTCTAACTTTTGTGTTGGTTATACGAACATTAATTTAGCAATTTGGATCTTATAAACGATTCACCGATTTTTTTAAAACTGTTTTAAAGATCATAGAATATTATATAATAAATAATATAATATATAATATTTTTATACAATAAATTTAATTTAAATAATATCCGATATTACATAATCAATAATATATTGTATACAATAATATATAAATATTCATATATATTAATAAATTTATATTTTCCCTTAATTATGGGAGGAATGATGGTCACTAAGGTACATATATTTTTTGTTGTGAATGAATTGTATTTTGTGCAAAAAGTAAACTCGTGATCGAAGCTTTATGACATCGTTTTCTAAAGTAACAACAGTAAAATTACTTACACGAAAGAAATATATAATTTACTCTTTCATCGATTGGAAACAATCTTTGAATCAACCATTATTGTCAAAAAATTAGGGTAGAAACAGAATATTTTTTTTTCCTCAAGATAATAAGATGATTGATAAAAAAAAACAATTAAGAATTTATAATTGTTAATTCCATGCTATCTAAAATCCAATTTAGTTGTAAAATTAATAACTTTGTGAGGAAAAACTAATTCTAATACATGAATGCAGTTGAAACTTGACAAGGAAAATATTTATTGATTTGTATTGATCGATATTTGTTATTATAATTACCTCTTCATAGCTTTCGACTATTTTTATCGCATTTATTTAATTTTATAAGGAAATGCATTCCTCCTTTTTAATGCTGTCATCAAATGTTTGAAGAATTAAGCCAGATGGAAATTAGCCCCAAAAATATTTTCTCTGTGAAGTTGAATCAAAACATATTTCCACATTAATTTCCATATTAATTTTAAAAGTTGTATAAATATAAACAATGACAACCGTTATTATTTGTTGATTGATATGCAATATAGTTAATTAACTATAAATCATGAGACATTAATTCAAATCTGTTGAAAAAATCGCGTTTGCAACAGTACAATGAGCATGATATTATAAAATAATTGCCACTAATTTCTGCAAATGAATATCGTGAGAAAAAAATTATATAATCATGAGATTTCTCGTATATTAGGTGACCATCATTACCCAACTACAGCGTTTCGCGCGTTATTTTCTTTGCAAAACAATTAGGGGCGTCGCCAATAAAATATTTTTTGAACATTTATTAAGTAAACACACATACACAAACAATTGTAATTTACATAAGTGGCGATCGTTATTTCCATTGTGAGCTCTAAATCAGTGACTATTGTAGAAAAAATGTACAATAGTGACTCTTTGACTAAATAACTACGGTTAAAACGATACAAACTCATAATTGTAATTTCCTGCAATTATTAATAAAAAATGTTATCATTTTTTTCAGACTTAATTGCCTACGACGATTGACTGCCGGAGATGCTGAATTTACAGTCCTCGAGCCGGAGGATCTCATAATAGCGAAAAATTCAGACACAGAATACGATATTCTAGTCACGCACGAGCTAAGATTATTTAAAAATGGTAAGAAGTCAGTAAAAATATATCTTTCACAATAATAATGTATTTTTACACCAACTTTATTGGCTGCAATTTTTTTATAATGTCTGTTACACATTTACAAATATTTATGGAAGATCAAATTTAAAGATGAAAATCAAATATTTAACAATTTTCAAAATTTATTTTTGTACATTCACGTATATTGATTTTTAAATTTTTATAATTAGAACATTTGACCTAAAAATATCGCTGAAGATAGGGTTACCATATCTCAGGATTTGTCCTGAGATTTCGGGATTTTTAAGGTACTGACAGGATTGCGGATTTCGGAAATCTCAGGATTTCCCGATTTTTTCATCAAATACAGTACATTTTTCAGATTTTTTTAATTAAAAAAGTCCAATCAACAAAAACAAAAACATAATATTCTTTGGATAGTATCACAAATCAACGTAATTAACATCAACATAATATAAAAACATAATCTAATTTACCCTCTTTCGTTTTTAAAATCAACTTTTATTGGTACTAGTCTACTTTGAGAAGGCCAAAAAAAGCAATTTTTGAAGATTTTTTTCTCAGCGCCTTTATCAGATATGACTATAAAACTGTTATTACAATATTATTTCATCCTTCGAAAGTACAAAACAAAAATTTATGTTCTATTTCGATTCTTTAATCTCAGTATTGGCAAGTCTGAAACAAAAAATAAAAAAACATTTTAAAGAGGAAGGAACAATTAACCACCGTTAATGAAAAATCGACTAACAAAAAGAATGGCGGATGTTTGAACTAAATTGTGAAAAATTAAATTTTAATTTCTATTTTAAACATCCGCAATTTTTTCAAAATCGATTTTTCATTAACGGTGGTTAATTGTTGGGTAAGAAACCTTCCTCTTTAAAATGCTTTTTTATTTTTTTGTTTCAGACTTGCCAATCCGTAGATTAACTGTCGGCCATGTGAAAACACATTTTCGACTTTGGCGCCCTCCATAAATTATCAAAGAATCGAAGTAAAAAATAAGTTTTTTTTGTACTTTCGACGGATGAAACAATGTTGTAATAACAGTTTTATAGTGCTTTTTTGCCCTTTAAAGTAGACCAGTGCCTTAAATGAATTGCGGAAATAACCAATTCTCTCATTAATCTGTGAAACTAATCAGTTTTATCATATTCGCTTTGCGCAATTACGTTTGCGACAAAATCTCAGGACATTTCTATGGAAATCAGGCTTTGTGTCAGGACTCATCAATTTTCCATCTGGTAACTCTAGCTGAAGACAGCTTTTCTAAGGCAGAGGCAAATCTTAAAAAAAAATCCTAATGACGTTTTATTAACTTTTGCTGATTTTCAGATACTCAAAGTTTCGCCATGGTTGCTCTCGTCAAAAGTGATATTGAGAGCGCATCCGATCTCATGGGCAAGAATTTTTGTCACGGTGGATTCGAGAACTCGGAAGATTCGACCCAGATTTTCGCCAAGGTTCGATCAATTAAATTTTGCTCATCAGTGAAAGAGCTATTTTCCAAAACTTCTTCAATTTTTATAAAAAGACTTGAAAAAAATCTGACATATGATAATTCATTTTACAGAAAGTTTTACCACTATGAATTTATTCCATTTTTTTTTAATGTGGAAATTAAAAAAAACTAAATTTCTTGATATTCTTTTAGTATATTTTAATAGAGAAAAGTATCAATTAGCTCCATATTTCTGAAATCAGTGCTAAATTTTAGAAATCGTCTCGACAAATTCTTATTCATAAATCGATAATAACGAAATCGATTTTGCTGCGATATTAATAGAAAAAATCGTAGTCATTAATATTACCATGTTATAAAATAATTTACATCAATTTTTGACGAGGTCTGTTTTTATTCCATTTTTTTAAAGAGTATAATTCGCTCTTTTGTTAAATTTCACTGATTCTTGACTCATTTTCTTCTGGAACAGATTTTCCATCACGAATGGTTGTAATACTTCATTGACAATAATTCATAAAAATCTATGCGGTGAACCAATAGGGAATCATTCAGAAGAATCAACTCTGAAATTTCCTCGGACAAAGAAGAGAATTATTCTTAGAAAAAAATACACAAAATTACACTGCATTAAAATTTGCTGTAAAATAGTCGATTTAAAAAAAATATATTTTACAATTAATATTATCAATATCAACGATCCTGCAATGCAAAAATCAATAAGATTCATAAATATTCTTAAATATTTATGGATCAATCAATCAATCTTATCGATTTTTGCATTGCAGAATCGTTGATAACAATGATAACTGATAATATTAATTGCAAAATGTACATTTTTTTTAATATCGACTGTTTTGCAGCAAATTTTAATGCAGAGTAATTTTGTGTAGTTTTTTCTAAGAATAATGCTCTTTTTTGTCCGATTTTGGTGATTTCAGACTCAGTTGATTCTTTAGATTTTTCTCACAATTTTGGAAATCATTTCTGATTTCCAAAATTTAGCACTGATCTGACCGACGCTCCAGTATCTTAAAAAAATTTTAATGGCTGGAAAATGGAAAATGTGAAAATTTGCTTTACAGTATTTTCAAAATTGGATAATACCCAGGAAATGTGATCGTGACAAGACTCTCGTGGAAAACGAAATTTCCTCCTTGGCGAATTACTTCGGTCAGGCGTGTATTCCTGGCGCATGGACTTCTGATTCCTCGCAGGACAATCGACTGAGTCAGTAAAATTTCAATTTTTTAGCACAAGCTGAAAAATTGAGTTTTTTTTTAAATTCGTGAAATATTATTTTTTCTAGAATCTAAATATCGAAATTTGTGTGCACTTTGCGACAAACCCGCCGGATGTTATCAGCACGACAAATATCACGGACGTGAAGGTGCTTTATTGTGCATGACCGATAATTCAGCTGACATTGCTTGGGTACGATTGGAAGATGCCCTTCGACATTTCAAGGTATATTGCTGGAATTAAATCCTTAAATGTCCTAAATTTTCCCTCTGGGAAATTGTGCTTAGAGGGCAGCTACTCCATTTTAGGAAAAACCAATCTGGATTCTAGCTGAATTTTTTATTTATCGAAAAAACACTTTAATTGAATTTTGAGAACATTTTTTAGTACGTGGATTTAATTTTCCAGAGGATCGATACCAGAAATGAGCATTTTTGCATTTTTTATTTTTATAAGCTTTTATCACAAGCTTTTATTATTAATATTATTATTATTATTATTATTATTATTATTATTATTATTTACTTTCACTTGTCCTGGTGTCTGTCTGTAATCAAATTTTGCAAGTCAAATTTGACCCACTTCGCGGTTTCCGATTGAGTTAATTTTTTGCAAATTTCTTGCAAAAAAAATGTTTCGCAAAATTGTTATAAAAAATTTGCTTGAAAATTCTTTTTGTGAAAAAAATGTTTCGCAAAGTTTTTTGCAAAAAAATTGTTTTGCAAAATTCAGTTCACAAAATGGTTTTAAGCAATTGATTTGCAACATTTCTCTACGAAAATTTTGCGCAACAGTCGTTATCCAAAAAATTTGGTGAAAAAATTTAGTTGCATAAATTTTGCAGAAAAATGTTGCTAGTTAATTGTGTGAAATAAATTTGTCTAACAAATTATGCGAAACTAGATATAAATTACTAAACTAGTTATTTAACATCATAAATACTAAAAAGTAAAAAATGAATAAACGAAAAAAAAATTTTTGAAACAAGTTTTACTAGTTATTAATAAAAAATAACTAAAAAGTTAAAAATAATTTTATTCCGATTGGAAATAAGTTTTCAAATAAAAGCGTGTTACATTTAAATAACAGAAGAGGAAAAAAGAGAGGGTGTAACACGCTTTTATTTGAAAACTTATTTCCAATCGGAATAAAATTATTTTTAACTTTTTAGTTATTTTTTGATTAACAACTAATTAAAGCTTGTTGAAAAAAAAATTTCGTTTTTTTAAATGTAATTTAATGTATGAAATTTGGGGAAAAAATAGTTCAAACTAAAAATTGCGCCGTGATCTTCCATAATTCGTTGTCGTTCTCAAATTTTTCTTTTCCATCAAATGTAGCTCTTCTTCATTTTTAGCTTATTTTTTGCTTGCTAATTTGAATTTGAATGTTGTCGCTTAGCGTATTTCTTTTCTTATTTCTTCTCCTTATTTCTTATTTCCCCCATTTTGAAATGTTATTAAAAACAAATCGTTTGAATGTTGCTTTTTAATTTAAATACTAATCATTTTCACTTGGCATTTTTTTTATTACAAATTTTGGTTCTAAAATTGCGAGTTACGAAATTGAGACATTAAAGGCAAGTAACTTTCGCAAATTTTTCCAAAATTTAATTTTTTACAATATTTATAACATTTTGGCACTAAAATTGCAATTTTTTCATCAAAATGAATCAATTCTTTCACTCATAGACAAAAATTTGTAGGTTTGCAAAAAAAAGCAAACACGTTTGAATTTGCAAAGTATCTTTGAAGTTTTTTCTTTAAAAAAAAATAAAAATTATGATTTTGCCGCAGGTTCTGAGCATTGACGAGAAAAATTTCAGTTATCTGTGTCCGGATGGCACAACGAGAGCCATGGGTCGTGAAAGACCCTGTGTTTGGATAACGAGACCTTGGCCAGTAATCGCAGCAAGCAGGTTTGAAAATCAACATCAAGAAAATTTACATATTCTATACCTCTCTCATTTTTATCCAAAGTTCACTTTATGCATTTTTTATTTTCACAGAGTCAATGCCGAACGTGTCGCTAAAATCATTAATGAGCTCAGCATAAGGAAATTCCCTTGGCAAATCGATGTCGAGGAACTCATGGAAAATTATCGGTTTTCTCTCGTACCAACGGACAATCTTCAAACTCCGGAGGATTTTCTTCGAAGATGTAACGTAACTCGATAAATTTTCTCTTCTGAGACATTTTCTAAAAATAAAAAAATTCTTCCTCTATTAAAGAAACTGTTAAAAAAAAACTTGAAATAGTTGAAAAACACAAAATAATAAATATTGAAGAACTTGTAAACTTGAAAAATAGCTTCAAAAGTTAAAGACTCAAAAGATTTACAAACGTGAATATATAAACAAAACAAAAAATTTGGGAACCTGAAAACTAAAAAAACTTGGAAATTAAACTTTAAGATTTCAATTTATTTTCTCGCCTTTGAAAATATTTTGAAAATCGTCAAATAATAATTTCGAATATATTAGGAAATATTTTGTTTTTTGAAAATTTATTTCAAGCTGATATTAAGGCAATTTTCCGCCAATTACAAAAAATAATCTGGTCGATTTGATCGAATTCACCACTATTTTGGTTTAAGACAGATAAGGAAAAAATTCAATATATTTATCAATTAAATTTTCGAATTAAGAATAATGTTTTTTTTTTCAAGATCCTGGATTTACGACAGCAAATTCACGTGCTGGCTGCACACCCTCGAGAACGATTCGCTGGTGCGTTGGATCGAATCTCGAGAGTCGAAAATGCCGATCGATGAAACAGGCTGCTCTCGCTTATGGAATTGAGCCACCGATATCGTGCATTCAACAACAGAATCGTACCACTTGCATCCATGAACTAAAAACCGGAAGATGCGATATATTCGTCGTGCAACCGGAAGAAGAAGCCCAGGCGAGATTGTGAGTATATTTAAAAATGAAATTACCCAAAAACATGATTTTAAAAAAGAATTCGAAAACTGAATAAGTCACTAAATTATCATTAATTATGATTAACGATTCATTTACGAGTATCAGCGTTGCCGCAGCTGCTTTAATTTCATGCTGCATTTTTTATTAATTTATTAATTATTTTATATATTTGTATGATATATTTATAATATATTTTTTATACATTATTTTTTTCATTAAGATATTAATTATTTTATATATTTGATTAATCCATTTTCTGTTTTTTCCTCTTGAAAAACAAAATTTACTTACCAACTTTAATTATCCAAATTGATTGATTTGATTGAATAATGTTGAATTTATCAAAATTTCATCGTTGATTATTAGTTATTTCAAATTTTTAAAAATTATTTTTCTTATTAGAATGGGAACGAAAGCGCTCGTTCGTGCGATCACAAATAGGAAGCAAGATATCAACGTCGTCGCGACTTTGGTGAAAAAGGATTCACCCTATCAAAGGCTGGAGGATCTCAAAGGATCACTTGCTTGTTTTACTGGCTATCGAAGTATTGGTAAATAAAAAAATATCTTTTTTCAAAAAATAATTTTTTCTAATGAAAATGGACCCTATTACCTATTAACTATTTGCAATCAACTATTTATATATTACTTGTATTACAAAGTAACAATAATATATGAATAAATAAAGAAACAAATAAATTCTATTATCTTATTAATGAAGATATTTTTAAAAAATCGGACTTTATTAAAGATTTTCAAAATACATGAATATCGTAATTTATAAATTGCCAACAAAAATTTATTTTAACCAAGAAAATTATTTTTCAAGGCTGGAACGCTTTCGTCGATGCAATGGCAAATGAAACGAATAACCGGCAATGGAATTGTTCCGATCTTCAAGCGGTGTCGAATTTTTTCAAGGACAGCTGTGTTTTTGGTCTTGAAAAACTAAATCTTGAAGATTCGATACCTTTAAATCTTCACTCTCTGTGCCCTCGATGTGAGTACGATGAGAAATCATTTAGAAAAAAATGGTAATCTTTCACCATCACAAAGTTTCCTCTATAAAGAAACTGAAAAAAGTGTCCGCAACTATAAGAATTATTACTTCAATTTAAAAAAATTCTCCGATTACAAAATGGAATTTCTCGATGCAGGGGAAAGGTTTCCAAAATTATCTCCTTAAGGGAAAATTCTTTCTCAATACGCTGATGTAAAATGATCCCTTAAAAAGTACTGAATTGAAGTGATTTGACATATACATTAGACTGATTCGAAAAAAAACTTTTTTTTTCGTTTTCCTACTTCATGAAACTATAGTTTATAACATAATATTGAACCTCGTGGAAGGAAATCACCGTGCGATTTTGTTTAGCGATGACTCTTTGACTTTTTTTTTTTTGCTACTTGATTAACACGTAAGAAATTAGGCGTCCGTTCAGGATTTTCAATTTTTCATCACAAATTGAAAATCCTGAACGGACGCCTAAAAAAATCTTTAAAAAATCACAGACGTTCCTTTTGACTAATATTTCAAACTGGCAGATTTTGAAAAAACTTGGAAAGGGTGAAAAAAAAGTGACCCACTTGAAAAAGAACTCCCCATATCTCGAAGGATCGTCCCTTTAAAAATTTGCTACGACGCCCCGATTCGAAGAAACATGTAAAGTTGTCGAATGCAACTATACAGAGTACCGTCCGCTGTATAGAAAAATTATTATCTCCCTCCAAACGTCAGAACAGAATTTTTTACGTGTTAATCAAATGGCAAAAATAAAAAGTCAAAGATTCACCGCTAAAAAAAATTAGACGGCGATTTCCTTCCGCAAGCTTTAATATTATCTTATAAACTATAGTTTCATGAAGTAGAAAAACAAAAAAAAAATGTTTTGAAGCACTCTAATATATATATATATTTTTTATTATAAAAAATACAGAAGATCTCAGACTTAGACAATACAAAAGTCAAATTCGAATCAATAACAGCCAAATACTAAAAAGAACGAAAATATTTACCTATGGGGATCATTTTGGTCTGAAATAATGAGAATGGCAATTTTTTTTCTTCCAATTTATTGCAAAATTAATCAATTTATTCGGAAAATCGCGTACAAGGCTATGATTTTCATTCGTGCTATTCTATTTTAGTACAAGGTAATCACGATAATTCGAATGACGCCGCTTACGCTTGTCTGGAATCCGGAATTGCTGACGTTGCTTTCGTAAATCTTGAAAATGGACTCAACAGTGAGTATTCTATATTTTTTACAATATTATAGCAAGTGGCAATCTTATATTGATCAGCTATATTTAAGCATCAGAAAATGTACAAAAAATTCTAATGTTTCTGGCTTTTGCAATGCAAAGAAAGTTTGTTAAATTTTGAGATACTTTAAATTTTTGATTTGTAAGAATAGATCTTTAAGCGTTTTTTTTTAATTCACAGATGACCGAGGATCTCCTCTGTCAGCTGGAAAAAATCTTCGTTCAATTTGCCTCCGCTCCTCCGACGAGGATGAAAGAACGTGCTTTTTAACTTGGTCCGAGCTCGGAACTGTGATAATAAATGAAAATACGACGGAGCTCAGAAGCGAGGAAATTTACTCGACGCTTCTCGAAATCGATGTTTTATTTGGCAAAAGTCACGAGGGTCAGACCCAAACTTTCTCACTGTACGGTTCATACGAAACGAGTCGTGACGTCATATTTCCGGTAAGTTGATAATAATTACTTAAGGTTGTTTAGAAGCTATGAAACCTTTGAATGTTAATTGTTCAATAAATAGCTTCTTAATCGTAGTAAAATTTTTACACGATCTCCTGAATACTTTACATAAGAACATACCAAATTTTCAGAATTCTATCATCATTACTTCAACCTCCTTAAGGGTTAAAATAAAAAATGATGAGAAAATTCTGAAAATTTGGTATGTTTTTGTATGAGGTGTTCAATAGCTCGTGTACAAAATTTCACGACGATTAGGAAGCTCGTTATTAACAAATTAACGTTTTGTTAAAAACAATTTTTTAAACAAATAAAAAAAAATATATCAATAAACTTCGTTTTCTTTCCATTGCTTTCAGTATATTGTGGGTATTAAAAAATTGAGAGGCAAAAAAAAACTTATCGCAAAGTTATATCAGTTTTCATAAGACTACATTTAATTTTATTTAATTTGTTAATCTTAATTATTCGATAACGAGTTTCGAAATCGTCGTGAAATTTTTACACGATCTCTTAAATACTTCATTGAAAAACATACCAAATTTTCCGAATTTTCTCATTAAACGTGATTTGCTTCTAAACAACCTTAAATTGCTTCATCAAAAATGAATCTATGTGCAATTTTCAATTTGCCAGAATTTTTTAAACATTTTTTTGTCACTAATGTATTCACCAATAACATTTCTCACTTGATATTTGCCATGACATCCACAGTTAAATTTAGAATTCGTTGAATCTCTAAGTCTGGAATTCCAGCACTCTTTGGCCATTTTTTGGACTCTTTGTTGAAAATTCAAATTTCGCATGATATTAACCCTTTCTTAGAATCTTTTTGTGATTTTTCGTGAATAAAAATTTTACACTATTTCTCCAAAATTCTTTGAGATAGATCGGCAAGAAAGATTTTTTGAAAAATTAATAAATTTATAATTTAGACTCTGTTCAATCTTTATCGAATTTTTTTAAAGATTTGAAAATTGTAGAAAATTTTAACCTTGTTAATCTTAATAAATGAAAATCATTTGTTAAGCCAGAAAAATGGCAATAGATCTAGATTTTTAGAGATTGTTTACTCGAATTCTAAAAAAAACAAAAGTGATCCCATCGGGTGAAAAAAAATCCTATAAGCAGCTTAAAAGAATTATTCAACTTATTTAACATTAAAATGATTTGAGTTATTAAGATTAATGAACAAAATTGACTTGCTAAACTTGATAAACTTAATAATCTTTAAAAGCTTAATTCCATTCAATAACTTTTACCTGATCAATTAATGAAACTTTTTAAAATAATTAAACTTGTTGAAAGCTTTTAACTTAATAAATTCATTGAACTTATCGACTCATCAAAATTTTCTACATGCTACATGCTAATGTTAATAGGAAATTTTCTTATACTCTATTTATTCGAAATAAATAACTGAAAAAAAGTTTTTAAAAACAAGCTTTTATTAGTTGTTAATAAAAAATAACAAAAAGTTAAAAACAATTTTATTCCGATTGGAAATAAAATTATTTTTAACTTTTTAGTATTTATGATGTTAAATAACTAGTTTAGTAATTTATATCTAGTTTCGCATAATGTTTTGTAAAAAAAATGGTTCACATAATTTTTTGCACAAAAATTATTTTGCAAAATTTGTTCGACAAAATTATTTCACACAATTAATTTGGAACATTTTTCTGCACAATTTATGCAAAAACATTTTTTCACTAAATTGATTGGAAAAAGACTATTGCGCAAAGATTTTGTAGAGAAATGTTGCAAATCAATTGCTTAAAACCATTTTGTGAACAAAATTTTGCAAAACAATTTTTTGTTTGCAAAACAATTTTCAAGCAAATTTTGTATAAAAATTCTGCGAAATAATTTTTTTGCAAACAATTCGCAAATTTTTTATGATAATATTGCATTGTCATCCGATTTACATATGCATGCAAATTTTTAACTCAATCGGAAACCGGGAAGTGGGTCAAATTTAACTTGCAAGATTTGATTACAGAGAGAAAAAACCAAAAATTGTTCGAATTAGGGCCATGATAAAATTTTTTTTTAAATTCAAAATTTGATCGAATTGAAACGTGTTGGTAAAAATTCACAAAAATTATATTGATCTCTATCAATAATATTTCTAAAATTAAAAATTTTCACACCCACACATAAATATTTACAACTATTTCTAAATACAATTTTTGGACATTGAAATACTTTAAAAAGAATAATCATATTTTTCTTTCATCTTCGACATAATCTTTTTTTTTTTGCGATAGCTCATTTATTCTGGAAATATTGATCAATGGCACTCGCAATCCAACGGCATATCGAGATCCTTAAGGTCTTTCGTAAATATCTTGTTCTTGACGAAACCGGAAGTGATTATACCTCGTTTGCAGCAAGCCCATGGAAAATAATCACTCGTGAAAACGACACGTGCATCGCCCTCGAGACTCAGAGCTGCAACTCCAATTGAATTTTCTCCAGTTGCTTTGGCGAATCGTTCCAATTCCTCATTCAGCAAATCGTCCAACGATAAAATCGTCGAATTGCTTTTTTTCATTGCCAATTCGTTTTTCAGTCTGTCGATGATTTTTCGAGCCGGGGCATAAACGTAGATTGCCTTGTCTTCACCCGAAATCGTGCAACAGGATTCAACGTCGGCAAAAATTCCACAACCGAGGATCGTACCAACTGCACTCATCGACGATTTTTCCAAACTTCCCTCACGATCGTCCTCGGTCGAGATTCCACAAGCCAAACGTCCTTTTCGATCCCTGGCAACGGCTCCAAAAATCCGGAGACCATTTTCACGATTCCCCTAAAACGCATTTGGTCCAATTTTCTTGCAAAAATTAAAATTTTGGCGAATGTGTGAAAAGAAATATCAACCAGATAAGTTAATTTTTGAAATTTCGACCGTTTGGTCTTTTTCAAAAGAATTAAAAATTTGACTCGTTAAAAGAAAATCAGCTAGATCATTTTTTACGCTTCAGCAGTATTAATTTCATTTTTCAAAAAAATTATAGATTTTTATTGAATTTAATCTAAAAAATTAATAGAACTATTTTGGCAAATAAAAAAAAAACAATTCGATTATTTCGTTTTTGAAACTGGAACGAAGTTCTTCATTGAGGAGAATTTTTAATCTTGATTGAATTTGGCTTCAAGTAAAAATGTGTGGAATATTTTCGTAAATATTCGCAAAAAATCGATGCGATAAGTTTAAATGAAATTCAAATTTTCAAAATGAGAAATATAGACTGAAGAAAATTAAAAAGTTACTTTTTTTGTTCTATAATTTCTGAGTTTTTTTTAATTCAAAAAGTCGTGAAAACGACAGAGTCAATATTACAAAAATCGTTTTTCATTTTCTTTGGCATTTATTATTAAGTCAGAAAAATGGCAATGAATTTAGATTTTTAGAGTCTACTCGCATTCTAGAAAAGACAAAAGTGATACCATTGGGTAATTTTTTTTGAATATCTTCTAAAAGCTTGAAAGAATTTTCCAACTTATTTAACATTAAAATCATTTAAGTTATTAAGATTAATAAACAAAATAGACTTGATAAACTTAATGAACTTAATAATCTTAATAAGCTTAATCCTCTTAAAAAACTTGATACATCAAATAAATTTATTAAACTTATTAAACTCATTAACTCATTAAGCTTAATAAATGAAAATTAATTATTAAACCAGAAACATGGCAACGGATTTAGATTTTTAGAGTCTTTACTCGAATTCTAGAAAAGACAAAAGTGTTCCCAACGGGTAATTTTTTTGTATCCTACAAGAAACTTAACTGAATTATTCAACTTATTCAATACTAAAATGATTTGAGTTATCAAGATTAATAAACAAAATTGACTTGATAAACTTGATGATCTTGACAATCTTAATAATAATCCCATTCAAAAACTTTTACCCAATCAATTAATGAACCCCTTTAAAATAATTAAACTTATTGCAAGCTTTTAACTTAATTCATTGAACTTATCGACTCATCAAAATTTTATCCACACGCATTTTTTTTTGTTAATGGACAAAAATCGTTTGTTTTTTTTTTAGCCTATATTCCTCAAAATAGCTTCCTGTTGAATTACCGTCCCATCTTCAACATTTTCCATGTTCATAACGGTTTTTTCGACTTCATCAGATGTGATCGAATCGCTCGACGATTTTTCATGGCTGTGATTAACTTGGCAGGAATCCGAAGTCTCGATTTCCAAATTTTTTATTCCACTTTCCACTATCAAAACGTGATCGGTATTTCGCAAAACTTTCTTTGCCAGTGAAATGGGATGTTGAAAATTCGTCACAGCCCCAACTGAACCGGAATTGGAATCGCTGTCCATTATAATGGCGTCTCTTATTACCGATTTATCATATTTTTCCAAATTTTTTGCATTATCTCCCGAATCAGTTTCTTCATCCTCCAAATTTCGTATCGCCGATTCGACGGAATCGACGCTTTCCGCCCCCTTAATCATCTCCCGATAAGCAACGATCGCTGCTCGCTCGATTTTCTCGAGCAAAGTTCTCGCATCTTCTCTCGATGAGGATGTCGAAGCCGTCCCATGAACCAAAATCGTTGGTTCGAATTTTGGGATTTTTTTTGAATCCTCCCTCGATTCGTCGTCGTTGATTATATTCGTGCATATCGTTATCGGCAATACCTCGATTTTCGGTGGACGCAAGAGCTTCTCTATCCACGTGCAATAATCGCACATTGATAATTATATTTGATCCGTTTGTAATCACCGTTTTCACGAAAAATTATGGATTAAAAATTATTTGGTAGATTCAGCTTGACAAAAAAATGCCAAAAGAAAACCGTATTTGTGACTCGAATTTCGTTTTAGGTTCATGGTTACGTTCTTTTATTTATCTTTTTGTCATTCTGTATAGCTACGACAAATTTGCAATTTCCACAATTGTTTTTCATTATTTTTCAAAAATTACATAGTTTCAAAGAAAAAAGGGACGTTGAACAGAGTTGTAAATAATGCATTATTTTGATAATGCATTTCTGTATTCATTACCTATTACACTGCATAATCTGAAATGAACCATTACAAAATACAAAAGTAATGTGTAATGAATGCGTGCTCCATTACAAATCAAAAAGTAATGAGTAATGGATGAGTGCTCCATTAAAAATTAGAATTAAAAAAATAAACGAAAAATGTTCCACTACAAAATAGTTTTTTTCAATTGTAACTTGTAATGGAGCACTCATCCATTACACATTACTTTTTAATTTGTAATGGCACATGCATCCATTAGACATTCCTTTTTGTAATTTGTAATGGCACATGCATCCATTACACATTACTTTTTTATTTGTAATGGAACATGCATACATTACAAATTACTTTTTTTATTTGTAATGGAACACGCATCCATTACACATTACTTTTTTATTT
The DNA here is from genome assembly GCA_946863875.1 of Alloplasta piceator. Taxonomy (NCBI): domain Eukaryota; kingdom Metazoa; phylum Arthropoda; class Insecta; order Hymenoptera; family Ichneumonidae; genus Alloplasta; species Alloplasta piceator. The sequence goes on from OX333072.1 coordinate 53,523,257, forward strand.
GTAATGGAACATTCATTCATTACACGTTACTTTTGTAATTTGTTATGAATAAATTAAATATGTTATGAACAAAATTATTAATATTATTACACATTAAAGTAATGGGTAATGTATTATTTTTACATTACTATTTTCACCACTCTGACGTTGAATATTTTTTTATTCCAGGAACGAACGCAGCATCTTCAGAAGGAAGTCGATCGTCTTCGTTTGCCGAGAAATTACGACGAAATCGTCGAAAGATTCGTGAAACGCGCAAATAATGCTGATTACTGCAGCAAAGGAAATCGTCCAACCGGAAATTGGAACCATCTCCCCGCTGTGATTTTGTTGGTTGCAATTATCTTCGCAGGTTTCTCATGAAAATAATTTATCATTTATTTTCTATTTATCGAATAATATTTATCTGTGAGTGTAAAATATTATTTTCTTTTATTTTCCATTATCGCTGGACGAAAATGGGACTAGAGACGCAAACGTCTTCATTGGGAGTAACATTTTTTCTCGTTGTAACTATAACTACAAGTTCTTAATATTTACATTGTAAATGTAAATATCATTCGGACGGATGAGATAGGAAAAATCTTCACGAAATTTTTCCTCGGTATATAAAACTATTTTTCAAGATAAAATCGATTCACTACATACAATTGTTATGAGAGATAAGTTTCAATTTTTCCTCCCTAAAAATATATTGGACCTGACGGTCGATAATAATGAATTAAAATCATAATATCTCGACGTATCGTAAAAAAGTATTCATTTCGCGCTTTATGGCTTCCTTTTGTGAGTGATAAAATTCTTTCTTCAGTCTGTGGACCTCGACACAGCCATTGTCCGATGCAAGAGCCTGTAGAAAAAAACAACAGTTTTTGGTCCAAAAATAATAACCCAAATAATTGAGTTCTTTGAAAAATGGTTTGAAAAATTTTGTCTCACCATGTATTGATTGGCCATTTCGTGAATCGTTCTACAAGGCGATAATTCGATACTTTCTATGTGGGCCCAATTTTTCGTTGATATACTTTGAATGGGATACATATCGCTGTTTCCCAAGTCCCAAATGTGAATTCTCATGAAAAATATTTTTTTTACAGTTTCAGCGAAATTGGAATTATTTTGATCAAAGGTCATGGAAGATAATTTTTTAAATTAAAATCCAATTTTTCAATTAAATAAATTAAATAAATTAAATAAATTAAATAAATTAAATAAATTAAATAAATTAAATAAATTAAATAAATTAAATAAATTAAATAAATTAAATAAATTAAATAAATTAAATAAATTAAATAATTAATTTTTTTATTAAAATTCAATTTTTCAAATTAATTGAGAATTGTCTGTTAAAAAAAATAATTGAGTTACTCATAATTGAGTAACTCAAAGCGTTTCAGACTACTGAAATTAGTGCTAAATTTTGGTAATCGTTTTTGAACATTTTTGGCCCATTTGCCAATAACGAAACGTATTTTGGGCTTCAAAATATAAAAATATTCATTGCCAATTACTTTTTTCCATTAAAAAAACAAATTTTATTATGCAAGAAACGTTTTGGTATTAGCAATTCATGAAGAAATATTTTTAGGCTCAATTATAAAATGTAACTTCAAAAAATCATAATTCAAAATAACTCAAAAAAGATTGATTCACAATTTGCCAAAAATTTCAATTTTCTCTATATCAATTCGTGATGAATAATTTCTCATGAAGAAATATTTTTAGGCTCAATTATAAAATGTAACTTCAAAAAATCATTATTTAAAATAACTAGAAAAAGATTGATTCCCAATTTGCCAAAAATTTCAATTTTCTCTATATCAATTCGTGATGAATAATTTTTGGTAATTTTAACTTACTTCGATTCGACGTCCAGAACGTAAATAGTCAATGGCTTTGATCTCGACCATTGCAAACATTTTATCGAAGCGTTACATTCCTCGTTCTTCAGTTGTAAAAGTGGCTTCTCGGTTGTCGTTGAATGTAATCTTACAGTGCCATCGCCACATCCGACCTTTCATCACATAAAAAAGAATTTCACATTAAACAAAAATACACACCTGAATGACACTAAAAATGGTGAAAATAATTAATTTTATTAGTAAACATGTAAAATTTTACCAAAAAAAAGGGTTGTTCGAAGGGACAGTTTTCGATGCATTTCGTCTCGCCGCACCAATCTGAAAAAGTGATACAAATTATCCGCATTTACTTCATTTTTCAAAACTATAAACATTTAAAAATTTTGATATGAAGAGTAGAAATTTTTTTTTCAAGATCTAAAAAAGATCTTAAAGTCTTTAACGAAGGATATCATCTTTGGCTGCAATTTTTAAAGAGTTTTTAATGAATTTTTTTTCACAAAAAAAATGAACAGAAACAAAATCGGTTTAAGGCATTTATTACTATATCATTCAAATTGAAACAAAAATTTTTAATGTTGAAAAACTTGAAAATAGTCTTTTTTAAGTGGCGCCAAAGTTTAAGGAGCACTTTCGGTCTGCGTCCCAAATTACTCATCCAATTTTCATCGGATTGCCTTGAAAAATTGCATAATTCTTCTCCATAGTATAATGTAAGGATGTACGTGGGATTTTTTTCGTTAGAGTTATTTTATTTTTGATGCACAGTTTAAGCAACTTTTTTTACCCCGAAAAATTCACTTTTTTTTTAATGACCGCCATTTTTAAAAAAATCGAAATTTCGAAAAAGCCCTACGTACAGACATGAAATATATTGCTCTTAATAAGAATTTTTTATTTTTGCTCTAGGAGCCACTTAAAAGGAGATTTAAGAAAGAAAAAAATTTAAGAATTTTTTTTTAATGTGTTCTTTTATATAAAAAATTAAGAGAAAAATCGAAATTATCAAAACAAGATTTTGTCGTGTCATTCCACGACATTCCAATCAAAATCTTGCCTTGATGATTTCGATTTTTCTCTAAATTTTTTATATAAAAAACACATTGAAATACATTTTTCTAAATTATTTCAGAATTTTTTGGTCACGCGTTCTTTGGATTTTTTTAAATTTTTTTTTATTTTTAAACGGACCTCTTTGTAAAATCCGAAAAAGTTCAGAATAATCTAATAAAATATAACAAAGTTTTGGAGCTTTTTCCAAAATGGAGATTTTAATACTCTATGAGTTAAATTTTTTTTTTTTAATTTTTTGAATTTGACTCGTAAAGTATTGAAATCTCCGTTATGGAACTAAGCCCAAAAAATTTGTTATATTTTATTAGATTTTTTTGAATTTTTTCAGATTTTACAAAGTTGTCCCGTTTTATTTTCAAAAAAAAAAATCCAAAAAACGCGTGACCGAAAAATTCTGCAAAAATTTGGGAATTTTTTTTTTCAATGTCCTTATTTAAATAAAAAATTTAGAGGAAAATCGAAATCATCAAGGTAAGATTTTGATCGAAATACCGTGAAATGCCACAGTAAATAAATGCCTTAAACCGATTTTTTTTGACTGCCCATTTTTTTGTAAAAAAAAATGCATTAAAAACTCTTTAAAAATTGCAGCCAATTTTTGATTAAAAAGTTGTGCAAATTGTGGAATCATGAAAATTGGAAATTTCCAATTTTGGAGCATTTTTGATCCAGTAATATTGAAATGTAGGGAAAAAAATCATAAAATCAATAATGAAAACTAATAAGGAAGGAAAATGATTGAAAATGGAAAAATAAATCACTGACAAATACAAATACAAATACATGACTGTGAAATATTTCAAAAGGGATACAAAAATAATTCGAGACAGTAAAAATGAAATCCTACCCATTTCGTTGGATTTGTACGTGGATGGATTTGCATGCTTTCCTATGCGAGTTGCATGAATAATGTCGGTTGAGTTAGTTGCGACGTAAAGGGCATTTTTATCGAGACGATCGACATGCATGTCCGAAAAGCCTTTTAAATGATTAATCCTGAAATAAAAAGGAGAATATGGGCATGATTTCAAAGAAGCAAATGAAAAGAGGAATAAATCCTTGAGGAATACCTTTCTGATGTTTTCTTTGAAATCAAAGATATTTCTTGGCTCTTAACTAGTCTGAGATCTCCCCACCAACTTAGACCGAGATCATCGACGTTATTTCGACTCATATTTCTTAAAACGCTCCAAACAATCAATTTTCCATTCGCGTCCAAACTGCTTATCTATCAAACATACAAAATTTTATTGGATAATTGATCAAAGGTCTGTTATTACAGAATTTCATATTTAAATTAATATAAAATTCATATGAAACTTTTTACGAAATTTCATAAAAAATTAGTTATGAGATTTTAGACAAAAAAATTTATTTTATTATAAAATATTTTTATTTTATTATAAAATATTTGTTATTTTGTTATAAAATATTTTTTATTTCATTATAAAATATCTCACTTGAATCGGCATGAATTTGTTGCTAATCGAATCATTGTATTCGCCCTCGATTTTTGACAACACTCTCAGAGCAACGATTTCCGAATCGTGACCGGAAATATCGAAATTTCCTATCGACGAATAAGTGGGACTTCTCACGATCCATTCGGACTCGTTGGCAATGTCTACGATTTTTCTATGCCAAGTCTCGTCCTCTGCTAAATCCCATAGACTTATCGATCTACAGTGAGAGAACAAAATTAGCCAATGCTGCCAAATATGTATGGGTCATTCCATGTCAAATCGATCAAGAGTCGGAATCGACCCCTCTCAATTTCGATAAAATTTGGTCAGAAGTTTTCGTTTTCAATAAAACGGAGTTCTCCCAAAGGAAAAAAATTAAAAAATATTGTTTCCAAAGTTATGCAAAATTCAAAATTTCACAATTTTTCAAATCTTTCAAGTTTATTTTTTAAATATCTTGAAAACTATTATAGTTACGAAAAATCGTTCTGAATTCGTTTTAAAGAGTATACTTGGGGCTACGAAATAGAAAATATTCCGAAAAAAAATTTTGAAAAATGATGAATTTGGAGAATTTTGAATTTTCAAAAATCTTGAAAATCTAAGTTCCATATTTTATTTTTGGTTTAATTTTTTTTATATCATACCTTGTACTGATCTTAAAAGATCCTGAAATTTTCAGAGAGGTATTTTTTTTTTTTCAAAAATATAAATTTTTGAATTTTTAAAAATCGTGCAAATCCACGATAAACATTAAATTTTTGGTTAATTTTTTTAAAATATAACCCCTTGTACTAATCTTGAGAGATCTTGAAATTTTCTGAATGGTGTATTTTTGTTTGAAAAATGTAAATTTTTTAATTTTGGTGAATTTTTTTTTTATTGTCATTAATTGAAATTTTTACTGCTCAAAATTACAGAATTACATGATTGCTCAATTTTACTTAACTTAGAAGAAAAACAAAACAAATTTGTTTACCAAAATTCAAAAAATGTTATTTTTGAAACAAAAACACACCATCCTGAAAATTTCAGGATCTTTTACGTTCGGTACAAGGTGTTATATAAAAAAAATTAAACCAAAAATTTAATGTTTATCGTGGATAAACAAAAAAAAACACCTCTCTCAAAATTTCAGGATCTTTTAAGATCAGTACAAGGTATTATATAAAAAAAATTGAAATAAAAATAAAATATGGAACTTGGATTTTCACGATTTTTGAAAATTCAAAATTCCCCAAATTCGTCATTTTTCAAATTTTTTTTTCGGAATATTTTTTTTTCGTAGCCCCAAGTATACTCTTTAAAAGGACCCATATATATAATTTTTTCTTAATTCATTTGAATATATATTATCCCTACAATATTAATTTCGCCACTTTTATCTATTTCCTTAAACTCATGATTTTCAATTTGAAGATATCTTGATTTTAACTTAATAACATTTATTTCTTCAATTATTCTTGACAAATTTTATAAAGAAATTTCAAAATATTTTATCATTCATGCAATTAGATCTTCAATATTGATTTTTATTATACTATACAGCATAAAATTATATATATGGGTCATTCCACACCGATGCGATCTGGGTCTGACCCTTTACCTCTCCGATTTTGTCCGCGATTTTTTGTAGTTTTGCAGTATCTCTGAAAAGCTCTCAGGATTTTTTAAAGATTTTTTTGGAGCGATTTGACTTAACTATAATTTTATAAACAAATTATTGTTAGCCCGAAATTAAAAATCTGAAAAAAACCGAGGTCCAATGTGGAATGCCCCATATATATAATTTCCGAATTTTTAGAGTTTTACCCATCTTCGAGACCAGCCAAGACAATCTTGTAAGTGGAGGAGTGAAAACAACACGTTGTTATCGTATTCGGCGAGTAAAATATCTTCATTGGTCTCGATGGCTGCAAAATGTTCCAAACGCAACCAATCGAACAATCCGTAACAAAATCTTCGTTTCTCGATGTCTCGATTTCCTACGAGAACAAGAAAAACCACCCATTAACAAGATTTTTCCATTCTAGTCTAATTAAAAAATTCGACCTAGTTTAGGCTAATTTAAACAATTTTTTTTAAACACTACTTCTTCAAGAAAATTCTATTTGGCGATTTTGTTGACAATTTTTAAACAAAAACAAATTTTCTTTTCATAGAATTTTCTTTTTTTCTATTTGCTGCGTAAACTCTTTCCGGGCAAGTAATTTTAAAAAATTGATTGAAATCCCTTTCGCTACCCAATTCAAATCTGAGGTTCGAATGAAAAAACTTTCCAAATTTAAAAAAGCTCAAATAAAATAGTGGATTCAAAATAGGAAATAGACCCAATCTTTTAGTAATGGTATTTTGTAAAAATATCCTATTCATAAAAAACTCCAAAGACTTTTACTATAGCGAGCAAAAATGGAGTTTCAAAAATCAAAAATAGTTTTCAAACTACTTTTTCGGTCACTGGATTTTTTAATTAAAAAAAATAAGTTTTCGGATTCAAAGTTGAAAAAAAAAATTGAGAAAAAAAGAAAGAGAGAAGCTAAACTTGTGTTAAAAGAGAGTTCGTTCCCGCCATCTTTTAATATTGAGCCACAGAATTCCGTTCAAACCGGAAATAGTTTAATTTCAAAAATTAAAGTTTCTTCTAGTGGGATCCCAAAATTATTTTTTTCCCTTGATCTTAATGAGGAAGCAGGGGCCAATATTTTAAATTATTTTTTCCAGGCTTTAATAATTATTCTCAAAAATAATTATTCATCTTTGTCTCACCTCATCAACAGGTGCATGAATAGTCAGTAAAACTCTATTGGATACATTCGAATAATGTACAATCGTGACTGAACGACCGGCAAGAAAAGTCACTTTATCAATATTGAGCTTCACTATATTTTCACTGAATGGCAATTCATGAACATCATCGACATTCGAATTGGAACTACTAGCTTTTTCCTCCAAAAGGGAGAGCACAACTTTGCTAGCTTGACTGAGAAAATCATTCAATTGCAAAATATCGTAGATAGGTCGTAATATTGGATCCGTCGATTCCAAATCACTATCCGTTCCTACACCAAGACGTTCCTAAAAATATTTTTAATTATTAGTAAATACAAATTAACACAAAATCGAAGTTCCAACGTAGATTGAAATTCAAATTTGAATTACCATATTGAAGATTTTTATATCATCATCGGTTTTCAAATTGGTTCGACATCTCGCTGGAAATTGTGTCCATTTACTTGAACATTCTATTGCATCAGTTTGAATTTCCGCATCAAGATTGTCCTCGTTAGTTTGGATGCATATCTTTAAATATCAGAGATTTTATTTAAATATAACAAATTAAATTGATTAAATTAATTAAATTAATTAAATTCATGAAATTAATTAAATTAATTAAAAGTATAAAAATTAATTAAAGCTCACCTGTCGTGTATTCAATTTTCCATGAGTTCGTATAAATTCTTCATAAGCAATGGGTTTGCTCTCAAGAATCGACCACTCGACCGTGTCGAGTTTGATCATTTCCAATAATTTTTCACCGCGTGAAACAACTTTTGGTAATGTTGCTTTTGTTGCGGTGTTGCCCGTTGGATTTTTTCGAAAATCGATAAAAGCTATTCGCGACAACGGTGGAGATTTTGCAAAATCACCCGATCGAGAATCCTCGAAGCCCTCGTCCATTGAAGAAGGCAAGGATTTATTCTCCCCCGATCTCTCCTCCCTGACGTTAATTTTACATTTTTGTTTCTCGCCCATTTCGTAATTTTTAATGTTTTTTTCCATTTATATCGAATACAAAAATTCGAATGTGCAATTGAGAACCCAAAAAGTGCTATATTTATTCAGTCTTGATACTTTATTCTAACTACAGCAAACCTATATGGACTGTTGCTCGGTTGTACGATTATTTCTTCTGAAGGCGCTTTTGTATCTCGCGCCATTGCGATACTTTCGAATTTCGCCGCGCGGCGGCGCGCTTCCGCCAATTCGTAATGTCCCGAGTCCAGCATCCGGTCTTCCTCCGATTTTTGTTTACTCTCGACGCTGCTTATCGTCGTTTTCTGTGATGCGAAAACAAGGATCACGATTACAAATGTCCTTTTTCGAATTAAGAAAATGTCTATCCTGTCGCGTCTTAAACTTGCCTGTTTCTCCGTTCTTAGTTCGATGGGTTCGGCTTCCGTTAGTTCATCGCTTTTGTTCGTTTCTTCGCTCACTTCGGATGCTTCGCTATCCGTGCATTCTTCGAAATCCGATTCGTAATCCTGAAAGTTTGTTAAGATCGTTTGATTAAGATTTTTCCTATTTTTTCTGGATCAAATCGATCCATAGAAATTCTACTTGTGCGAAAAAACACGTAATCGAAGAATGTATAATTTAGTGTTTGTTCCTGAATCTCTCGAGTCTTATCTTTTTGCAAGCAATATCCGTAAGTACTTGTAGCATTTAATTTCTTTGTATACTTTCCAAGTTATTTATCATTATAATCCATAGAAATTTTTGAAAAGGATTTTTAAAATGTTGCGTTTATTTTACTAGTGACCTTGGATAAGCTCCGATGATAACAAACCCTTTTTTTTTCAGGACTAGAGTTTTCGGTGCGACGAAATCCTGAAAATTTTGGTGAGTTCTAAATTTTCAACATTTTTTAAAAAGTGAATGCTCCAAGCGATTTTGTTATTTTACAGATATGTAAATATGAATTCAGCGTCAAAACTCAAATTTTTTGCACGATTCTTATGAATTTAGGAAAATCTCTTACGAGGTTCAGGTTTTGCTCTGACATTTGTAATATTGTAGTTATTGATACAGAACTTGAAAAAATAAAGCCAAACTTGTAACTGGTAACGATGAAAAAAATTGTGCAAAGTAAAATTTGCACATAACATCCTCATTTTTTTTGTTAATGTAGATTGATTCAAAAAAAGCGACGATTTTTTGTTTTTTGGAATTGCCTATGAAATACTTTCGGGGAGGTTAAAAAAGATACCTGTTAAAAGCAGGCTCTTAGTATAAATATTTAGATACAGCTCATCGCGATTTTCTATTTCTAAAAAAAAAATTCAAACTTTGAAATTTTATACTTTGGCTTCGAGTCATCGAAATAAACGATATATATCCTTGTAGAGAATTGAACTCGCTACAATAAAGGTCTCTTATGATTTTTCGATAAACTCCCTCCTTCAAAAGTTATTCAAAGTTAAATTTAAATTTAGAGTAAATTTTACTTTTTTTTTTTTAGTTTCCGGCAAAATGTTAAAACTTATTACTAAATATCGTAAAATCTTTCTTGAAACAAAATGTTAAAACTTATTACTAAATATCGTAAAATCTTTCTTGAAACAAAAGTTTAAATTGCATTAACATAAATTACAGTTTATCGAAAAATCATGAGAGATCTTTTTTGTAGAGCGCTCAATTCTCTCCAAGAAAATGTGTCGTTTATTTATTCCGGTACATTGACTTGAAACCAGGATAAAATTTTTATTTAAATTGGAAATAGAAATTCGCGATGAGCCGTATCTAAATATTTACATTAAGAGCTCTGCTTTTAACAGGCATCTTTTTTCACCTCCCCGAAAATATTTAATAGGGGATTTCGAAAAGCAAAAAAATAGTCGCTTTTTTTTAATCATTCTAATGTATAGTAAAAAATGTTAGAACCAAATTTGCGGGACTTTCTTCCATTCTTTCCTCAAAGGAAAGCTGGTTCCGTAATTTCTCTGATAAAATAAAGAACGAGTAACGCAGACTTACTTCAAAATCGTCTTCATACACATATTCCTCGTCATCCGTATCATCTTTAACAGCAATTTTTTCCACACTCTCCTTTTTCTTCGGCGAAATTGTCGTCCCAGGTAGCGATTTTTTCAAACTATTATAAGCAGGCCCTCCCGAACGAAGTACTTTTACTTCGCTTGGGCTGAGAGTCCTCGATCTTCTGCGCTCTCTAGAAGGAAGCCTCTTTGTCTCCGACTGCCGATTCTTCGATTCAACAGCAGTGACTTTTGCCCTTCCCGCCGTAACTTTTTCTCCTGCTTCTTTGCTTCTTGCGGTTTTCACAGTCGTTTTCGAAATTCTCTCCGGTCCCGTGGTCTTCGAACTTTTAGCGGCGCTAGCTTTTGGCATGTAAATCGTACTCACTCCTCTCTTCTCCGAGCTTGTTTTTCGATCGATTCGCGATTTCGAGCCATCCCCAGCATTATTTGCCAAAGTTTTGGACCCTGATTTTGAAACTCCCTTGGCAGATGCGACATTGTTGCGAGAAGTACTCGCAGCTTTGATTCTCGATTTGACGCCTAACGACGACTGACCATCCGGCTCTCCGCTTCCATTTTGCTTCGTCAAACTGGAAGCTTTTACCAATTTGGACCTCGAATCACCTAGTTTCAGATCCACCGATCTCTTTTTCTTGTCCAAAGTTTCCACTTTGGCCGTTTGTGTTTTACTTTTAGTCACCGCAGCGACTCTGCCCAAAGTACTTTTGGCGGTCTCTTCGACGCGCGTTTTCTTCATTCTTTATCCCCTCGTACAAAATTTTTTTTACCTATATCTATAAACAGATTTTACTAAATCTTTGGCAAACGGTGTAGTGATAATTTTGTTTATCTATATCTATAAACAGATTTTACAAAATCTTTGGCAAACGGTGTAGCGATAATCGGGAGTGTAACGCGTTCATAGCCACGACGATTAAAAGTTATTCGCTCGAAGCCTTGACCGGAAAATTTATTAAGGTCGTGCGATACGGACGGAGGGAATGTGCGAGGAGGGGAATCTAGATATTAACTCAAATGCACTCAAATGCACGCGAGTAATATCGAATTTACAGACGAAAAGTACAATTGTGCCGGTCGATAGATAAGTGCCGACAATTAATATAAGTATATGCATATATTTTTTAGAGGCAATGGGAAATTCGTGCGGTAAAAGGTGCAAAAAAAATAACAAACACGGTGTAATGTAACTTTTAAAAAGTGCGTTTTTATTGATTCCTCACCTTGTGAGACATTACACGTTAACGATTACTTTTTGTTTTGACAGTTTTCCGCGTAACGCCATGATTAACGATGACGTCAGCGCTCACTGGTGGCGCCACTCGGCGGCTACTACTTGAACCACTCGCGCGTCACTACAATCATATATGGGGCGTTCCATCCCAAATGAGACAGATTGAAATTTTTTTTTTCCTTAAATTTTTTATATTCTTTAGTACCCATCCAAGGATCCTTCCTGGTAAATTTTGAGATTTTTTTGATCATCCGCTCACGAAATATCGATTTTTTTTTAAAATCACTCTTCGGTTTTTTGGTCATAAGTTCTTTAATATTTTTTAAAAATATTTAGTTTTTTATGGTATTTTTTTAAAAAAATACCAAAAATATATTCGACGGATTTTTGAATAAGTTTTTTGAGTTTTTAACTTTGAATCGTGTTTTTAAAAGTGAGCGCATATTTTGATTTCCATGAAATTCTATTTATTCAACAACTTTTAAGACCGTTCCGGTCGTGTGCTCTTTATAATTACTATTTTTTTTTGATTTTTGAAAATTCGAATTTTTTTTTCTTCTATAAATCGTTATGAATATCAATTTTTGTTACTGTATAGTCTTTTTTTTATTAATTAGAATTTATTTTGACACTTTTCTTATTGTTAACAGGTTCTTAAAATTAATAATTTTTGTATCCCTGTGATTGACTGAGCAGTATTTTTCTTTTGCATCTAAATAATGTTTTTCAGATCAAAATTTGACAAAAAAATTTGACAGCATTATCAATAAATCATTAATTTTTACAACCTGTTAACAATAAAAAAAGTGTCAAAATTAATCCAAAATGATTTAAAAAACTATACAGTAACAAAAATTGGTATTCATAATAATTTATAGAAAAAAAAATTTAATTTTCAAAAATCAAATTAAATAGTAATTAATGAGGACCGACGACCGGATTGGTTTTAAAAGTTGTTGAATAGATAGAAGTTTAAAATGAAAAAATTTCAAAAAAATTAAAATATGCACTCACTTTTAAAAACACGTTTCAAAATTAAAAACTCAAAAAACTTATTCTTCCTTTTTTTCCTTCCTTCCTTTTTTCGAAAAGGCCATAAAATAACAAAAATTTTGAAAAAAAAAGTTTAATTTGGACCATTATTAAAGAAGTTGACCGAAAAACCGAAAAAAGAGTGGTTTTAAAAAAAATTTAATATCTTGTGAACGGGTAATAAAAAAAAATCTCAAAATTTACCAGGAAGGGTCTTTTGATAGGTAGGAAAAAATATAAAAAATTTGAGGTGATAAAAAAAAATTCAAACTGTCCGATTTGGGATGGAACGCCCCATATATATAGCTACATATGTTTTCCATTGCATATCTTTTTGACAGCTTCATCAAAAATCTTCCGGCTTTCAAAATCATCGCGTTTTGAATTCTCAGTAAAAAATAGAATGTAAAAAAATCGTTCAATGCACGAGATTTGTATTTCTACCGCGTATGATGGTGAAATTTTCGTCTCGATCGATAAAAATCAACGGTATTCAAGATTTTCACGTGAAATAAGGAAATTATCACACCGATGGAAGGGAATGCGAGAAGTTGCGATGGACGCAAGAGACTCTTGTATTGCAGAAACTGTCATCGTGTGATAATCGATAATTCATCAGCCTCGAAGCGATATAATAATGTGAATAATGACGAAAAATTGTTGAAAAACGATCCACGGAGTAAAAGTCTCAGCGTCGAGGAACTGGTTTACCGATATCTGTGGAAGGTTGCGAATTCCGCCGACAGATGGAAGCAGCGAAACAACGCGCGCAGTAATTTTCGCAGAATGCACGTTAAACGAAAGAATCTGCGAGGAGAATCGAGAAAACGATTTCGTTAGAAAGTGTTGAAAAAAATTGATGAAATAATTGAGAGATATTCGTGGAAAATACGTTTTACAAATGAAATGACGTATATTCGTGCGATAGCTGATTTTTTTGCTCGAATTCTGAGCCTGATTGTCGTGCATGTTTTGAGAATAACAAAACCGGAACTTACCGACCGAGCAGGAGAGACGAAATTTTGCATCGACTCCGCAACGAAATCTTCGCGAGCGTCGAGGAGACGCAAGGTCACGACCAAGGTCAATGCTCACAATCCAGCTCTGTATTCACGAGTAATTCGTCGATTGCGAGAAAAGAACGAGACTATAGATACTCTGAATCGAAAACTCGCTTATCTGATCGGTGAGATAAAATTCAAGAATCTGCGAATCGAGAATCTCGTCTGTCAGATTGGAAATTTCGATTGTATTGGACTTCAAAGGACGCGTCCTTACGTGACCGGTTCGATGCAACCGAAAATCAAGACGAAGATATTGTCGGACAATTATGTCTAATTATTCATTTTAACCACAAAAAAAAAATCGAAAAACCTGCAATTAAAATCTTCTAAACTGTTAATACAAATTATGATCGATATCTCCGCACGAAAACGAGAATATACGTAACTTTCGAATTATTATCTTCGTTAATTTCCCTAATTTGCAACTCTCGTCACGCTCTGGCATTTTATTATATTTTATTTTTCTCTATAAATTAGCGGGAATATTTTCTACGGCTCGTTGGAGCGTTTCGATCGAAATTCTCATAATTAATTTAAAAGAGATCATGAAAATTTGTATCAAGGTCAACTCATTTTTTTATCGAATCGATCGATTTAATCGAAATCGTCACAATTTTTAAAGGAGTGTTAAAAAAAATAATGGGAATTTGTTTTTTAAGAGTTATTCTTTAAATCTAGGATTGAGAATAACAATTCCAAAAGAGATTTTATGAATTATTACTTTTGTGCAGAACTGAGTGGAATCTTGAGTGAATGGTACTTTAAGTCAAAAGTACAAGTTCAAAAAAGGAGACAACTACTTCAAAAATGGGGGTTTCCAATTGAACTCAAAAATACAGGTTTCCATTTTTTAAAAAGTTCACCTTGAACTTACCTTGAAGGTTATCGCCAACGTCCCTACTGAATGCGCCTTGTTAAAATTAATAACTTTGGTCCTTACAAAAGAATGTTAAAAGCTTTAATTCTCGGAGGTATCCACACCTTGTTTAAGTTTAATTGACTTTAGAGGACCTTCAAGGTTAAAATGTACTTATGACACGTGCATACATATTTGAACGTGAAATTTTTCGCTCTTGCGATTGCTGATGTCAAAAAAGGGGTTTTTCATTTGAAAAAAGTTGACCTTGAAATAACCTTGAAGGTGATTGGCAAGGTCGAAATTAAGGTCACCATTGAATTCCTCGTCAAAAGTTACTACAAGAATGACCTTGACTTTTTGGAAAAATATCTTAGCAGAAGAAATATTCAGCCATCCCGTTACTTACGTGACACCCTGTATATAGGGACTTATGTAAGAGTACTTAGGTACTTAGGCACTCTTATTGTTACGATTGATGTTGTAGAATCAGTAAAAAACCCACTAGCGTAGTACTTAAAGTATTTGCAGTACTCATTACTTCGAGCACTTATTATTTGAAGTACTCATTACTTCGAGTACTTATTATTTGAAGTACTCATTACTTAGAGTACTTATTATTTGAAGTACTCATTGCTTAGAGTACTTACTATTTGAAGTACTCATAACTTAGGGCACTTATTATTTGAAGTGCTCATTACTTAGAGTACTCATTATTTGAAATACTCAGTACTTGGAGTACTTATTATTTGAAGTACTCATTAATTAGAGTACTTATTATTTGAAGTACTCGTTACTTAGAATACTCATTACTTTGAGTATTTATTACTTGGAAAACCCATTACTTGAAGTACTCATTACCTGGAATAATCATTATTTGGAGGAGTACGTGGAGTACTTGTTACTTAGAGTATTCGGTATTTGAAGTACTCGGTACGCCGATTACTCGGTATTTGGATTACTTTCATTTCAAAGTACTATAAATAATTAAAATACCTCGTAATGAATGTCTTTGAAGTATGTAGAAACTGAGTGTACTCAGGTAAATACTTAGAAACTCTTTTTATTGCGATTATTGTGGGGGAATAAGTAAAAAAACCCATCAGTGGAGTATTTGAAGTATTTACAGTACTCTTTACTTATAGTACTCATTACTTAGAGTACATATAACTTGGTGCACTCATTACCTAAGTACAAATGAATACTCATTAATTCGAGTACTTATTATTCGAAGTACTTGTTACTTGGAGTAATCATTATTTGAAGTACTCATTACTTAGAGTACCCATTACTTGGACTACTTATTATTTGTCGCATTCATTGCATAAGTAATGAGTACTTATATTCGAGTACTTATTACTTGGAGTACTCGTTACTTGGAGTAATCATTATTTGAAGCACTCATTACTTAGAGTACTCATTACTTCGAGTACTCATTATTTGGAGTAATAAGTGGAGTATTTGATACTTAAAGTAATCGGTCGAAGTTCTCGATACGTGGATTACTCAGTATTTGGAGTACTCTAAACCTTCATTACTCATCATTTGACGTACTGAGTACTTAGAGTACTCATTTCTTACATTATTAAGCAATGACAGTATTCGGTACCTGATTTTATCACTACTTCGAGTACTTGGATAATGGGAATGTACTCTAAGTAAAAAGTACTCGAAATACTCAGCACTCTGAGTAATAAAAAAATTCAAATGTCCTTGAAAGTACCTTGTACTTTGAATACAAGGTGATAATCTACTTTGTAATAAATTTCAGAATAACAATATGACGTCTATCAGCTTGAAAAAAAACTGTTTTCGTCATAGTTATTATATCTTCTTGATGATGATTGAAAAAACAGATATCGCGTTTTGTTGAGCAAAGTTTACAAAACTGGTTGCCTTTGAAATTTTTTTCGTAATTGCAGTCTATTGGAATTGACGTATTTCAAATTTTCGAGTGTCTAGGAATTTTTTTTTTATTATTCACAAGTCAGAAATATTAAACATGTTTTTGATTGTTTTATTTGCTGTTCCAATTGTGAAACTATTTTCAGTTTTTTTTTCATTACAATTTTATCAGGGAAAGGTTTTTTTTTTAATTCATCGTTTGTGTGAAATTCGATGCATCGCGTAGAATTTAATAATGCAATTCTTACTCTCCAAGGTCATGGGCTTGACGATGAATCTCACCGCGCTTCACACGATGAATTTCTTCGGGAAAAATGCTGACCAAGACTCTTTCTCGAGTCGAGTGGGGAGAATGTGAGAGACGATCCTTTCTCAAACAGGTAATGTCCGGCAACTTGAGAGTTTGGAGGAGAAGTAACGAATGAGACGTTCGTGAAGACAGGTGAAAATTTATCTGAAGATTTGAGTTTGTTACTGAAGTCATAAACCGTAACTTTGAACGAGAATAGACTGAAATATCTTCGAAAATGTAAGTTTTCATAATTTTACTATGAAATTATAATATGTAAAAAAAAAAACAATATAAATTCTGTAAATCAAATAATGATTTTTAGGAATAACATTTGTCATTTAAATGTTTTAATCAAAATTAGGTTTGACCTGACTTTGACAGAACGATGTCATTCTTATAATTTTTATAATTATTACACAATTTTTGCACTTTTACAATTCTTACAATTTTTGTAATTATTACTATTTTTATGATGTATGTAATCATTATAATTTCCATGTTTTGGTATTTTATATGATTTAAAAAAAAATCATATTTTTTATTGATATCAGGGCCCATAAAAAATTATGTAAATAACAATTATAGATGGAATTGATGGGATTGATTCTGTTGATTTTGTTCCCACGTGTATGCATTTTAGATAATTTTTCTACAACTTATTTCAAACAATTTTTATAATTTCGACAATTTTTAAACTCATTACAAATTTTTCAAATGTCGCTCTTTACAATTTAAACAATTATTAACATTTTTATAATGGGTATAATCATAATAATTTCTGTGTATTCTATAATTTATACAATTTTTATATTCTGAATATCCTTCTATTGTTATCAAGGCCCAAAAAATTACAAGAACAACAATTGGAGATGGAATTTGCGCTGAACTATTTTTATGATTGATTTTCCTGATTTTATCACGAGGTTTATGCAGTCTGAATAATTTTTCTACAATTTCTATAATTCCGACAATTTTTACAATTTTCACAATACTTAGAATTTCTAGAATTATTATCATTTTTATAATCTGTGTGATTTTTTAAAAATCCTATAAAATACCAAATACATAGAAATTATTATGATTATGTACATTATAAAAATAGTAATCATTATAGAAATTGTAAGAATTATCATGATTTTCATATATTTTATAATTTATATAATTTTTATAAACCCAATTTTTTATTATTTTTCTTTTATTATTATAATTTCAATATTTTGTATTGGAATCAAGTCCCATAAAAAATGCCAAGAATAACAATTATAAAGGGAATTTGCGCTGAGCAATTTTCCTGATTGTCTCGATTTTGTCGTGACGTACATTTTGTATAATTTTTTTTATCTCACTCTCATTCCATCCGTATAATTGTGCAATTTGTTGAAAAAAAAAACGGATAGTTAATAATCTTGACTTGTACTGTGATCTCAAAACAATTCGAGGAAAAATGAATTTCGTTGAATTCTGGAATCGTTGTATTATGCACAATTCCATCGAAGATTGTGTGATTATTTTTTTTTTTTTTGCAAAATTTGCCGGTTCATATTTTTTTTCATACGTGGAAAGTCCAGTCTTACTGTACAGAAAATGTGGCATTAAATTACACCGAGGTTCCACTCGGATTGCTCGGACATGAATCCTTGTACATTTTTCTTTTTCACGGTCAATGACCTCTCTGGTACCGGTTATTCCTTCATGGAACGTTTTCTGAGACATACTTTCGCGCATGTCTCATCAATCCCCGTCATTTTTTACTTGAAAAACTGCATTAAAAAAATTTTGTATCCTTGAAGAATCCCAGTGGATTATATTTTTGTATTTTTTATTTTGGATTACCAGAATCGCACGTGAATAGAATTCATCACAGAAAGAGTTCCAAGTAGAACTTTAATTTTTGTAAGGTTTCAAAATTTTCAAAATTTTTTTCAATTTCGTGATTTTTTGAATTACTGCAATATTTATAGTTTTCATAATTTTCACACTATTTACTTCGTGATATGTTTATGTAAACTTTTGTAAAAAGTGACGTGTATCAATTTGCTAAATTTTACTTCAATTATAAAAATGGTCAACCTTTATTTTATGCAGATCCCTAACTCAATTGATTATTGAGAAAAAGTAAAATATGTAAAAATCAGAAATTTTTTCCCCAAGATTGAATCGATTGATCTAAATTTTTTATATGTTTTGGAGGCTGATAATAGCCCCGAACCAAATTGAGAGCTATGTAGCTCTATAAGATCCTTGAAAAAAAAATTGTTTTTCTCTTAATTTCAATTTTTGACCATGATACAATTTTTGCACAATTATGAAACTATTTTTTTTTAACTTTCTATATTTCCCTATAACACTATGAATTTGTAAAAAATTTACAAACGGTACGCCATAGTAGAAAAAAATAAAAACAACTCAAATAATGAATTTATTCGTATGTTTTGAGGTTTAATTTTTGTATTTTAATGCAATCAACAACAAATTTAATGCAAATTTAATGCAAACAACAACAAACATTTTTTTCCCATAGTCAAAAATTAAACCAAGTAAATATCGAAAATCAATTTTATAGTAACTTTAACAAATATTTAGAGGAACAACATTTCATTATAAACCTCGATTATTTATATATTTTTATGGATATAACCGAAAATTATCGAATTGATGAAAGACAGGAACATTTTTTTCTGAACAAATGTAAACTTTCAAAAAAATCTAAGTTTCATTTTATTCATTTATTATTATTATTTTTTTAATTAATAAACCCAACAGTGCACACTAATAAAAAAATTAAAAATAGAATTTAAAAAACAGTTTTTAAAAACTAGTTCTGTTTTTTCTGGGGGGTTTCGCCCCCCCCCCCCAACCCTCAGAAAGGGTTCTGCCCCCCCCCCCCCCCCCACTCGCGCGACTTCACATGAACGTGCCTCACAACTTCTCAGTGCAAATTGAGTGTACAGCTAGTATCAGAACTAATATTATTCGGAAGCGTGATTTTAATAAAGTATCGTGTAATAATTATTCGGCTTTTGTTAAAAGCTCGAAAACGTCGTTTTGTTATATAAAGTATCGTGTGCAATTTGGAGAGGGGGGGAGGGGCTTTTTACACCTTGTTACAAAATGTACTATTAATAAATAAATAAAAAAGGAAACAAATATCTGAAAGATCTATTTTTCAAAAATATATGTTTTACATATTTGTAAATAATGCATTACTTTGATAATGCATTACTGTATTTATTACCCATTACATTGCATAATGTGAAGTGGATGTGTGTTCCGTAACAATTAAAAAAAGTAATGTGTAATGGATGCATGTGCCATTATAAATAAAAAAAAGTAATGTGTAATGAATGCATGTGCCATTACAAATAAAAAAGTAATGTGTAATGGATGCATGTGCCATTACAAATAAAAAAAAAAGTAATGTGTAATGGACGCATGTCCCATTACAAATAAAAAAGTAATGTGTAATGGATGCATGTCCCATTCCAAATAAAAAAAGTAATGTGTAATGGACGCATGTCCCATTACAAATAAAAAAAGTGATGTGTAATGGATGCATGTGCCATTACAAATAAAAAAAGTAATTTGCAGTGGAGAATATTCCATTACAAATAGAAAAATTGCCGTGCTCTCATTAGAAACTTGCACATTGCTGTCTCATAATTTTATTTCGGTCAGTAAAAGTTCATCCACAATTATCACAAATGATCCATAAAGTTAAAGAACTTTATACTGCAACTTTATATTGAACTTGCTTTTACACGCTGATACACATAATTATAAGCAATCTAATAAAAATTACAAGTTACTGATAAAAAATTTGTCGCTTTATTGAATCCCTAAATAATATGCATGTTCTTTTTTTTTTAACTTTATGGATCATTTGTGATAATTGTGGATGAACTTTTAGTGATCGAAATAAAATAATGAGACAGCAATGTGCAAGTTTCTAATACGAGCACGGCAATTTTTCTATTTGTATTGGAATATTCCCCACTGCAAATTACTTTTTTTTTTTTAATTGTAATTTGTAATGGAACGCACATACATTACACATTACTTTTTTATTTGTAATGGAACACGCATCCATTACATATTACTTTTTTATTTGTAATGGCACATGCATCCATTACACATTACTTTTTTTATTCGTAATGGGACATGCATCCATTACACATTGCTTTTTTTATTTGTAATGGAACACGCATCCATTACACATGACTATTTTCATTTGTAATGGAACATGCATACATTACACATTACTTTTTTATTTGTAATGGAACACCTATCCATTACACATTACTTTTGTAATTTGTAATGGAAAACTTGTCCAATACACATTGTTTGAAGTAATGGGTAATGCATTACCAACCCAAATGAACTTTTAGTGAGCGAAATAAAATAATGAGACAGCAATGTGCAAGTTTCTGATACGAGCACGGCAATTTTTCTATTTGTAATGGAATATTTCCCACTGCAAATTACTTTTTTTTTTAATTGTAATTTGTAATAGAACGTGCATACATTACACATTCCTTTTTTTATTTGTAATGGAACACGCATCCATTACGCATTACTATTTTCATTTGTAATGGAACATGCAACCATTACACATTACTTTCTTTACTTGTAATGGAACACCCATCCATTACACATTACTTTGGTAATTTGTAATGAAAACCTTGTCCAATACACATTGTTTAAAGTAATGGGTAATGCATTACTTTGACATTACAATTTTCACAACTCTGCATTGTACAATGAAACTTTGAAAAATTATTCTCAAAATCTTGTACCAAAAGAAATTGCAAAACTACTAATTTCGCGACCCAGTAAACTAAGACCCCTCAAATGAATCCAAAATAAATTTTTGTTTTGTTTTTTAATTGACAATTATTTTTACAGAATATGATCCTGAATTACGTATCCTTGTCGACTTTGTGTTGCCTCGCCGTGGTCGCTGTCCTCGGTGGTATTTTATTTTTGTTGATTGCCCTTCGTCTCTACGTTTATTATTCTCTGGGGATTTGCAAGAGCAAGACCAAGATGAATGGTAAAACCGTCATAATTACGGGCTGTACATCCGGTATCGGACGAGAGACTGCCAAGGATTTGGCAAAAAGAGGAGCCAAGGTGATAATGGCTTGCAGAAACGTCGACACGGCGAATCAATTGAAAGGTTTCACAAATTAATTATATATTTTTCACTTCTGACTTTTATTTTCTATTCTTCACTTTTTCCTGATGGCCTCATTAGAACTCGATTTTCTCGCCTCAAGCTAAATAACGAAAGTTTTTCCACTTTCGAATCTTCCTTACAAAGTTTCACAACGATAAATCACGGTTTTTCACATCAAACGTTTTTTTTTCACAACATTAATTATATTTTTTGTTTTGACAGACGAGATCGTGAAAACGACGAGCAATTCAAACGTGCATGTAAGAAAATTGGATTTATCGTCGTTAAAATCGGTTCGTGAATTTGCACAACAAATTAATCGCGAGGAAAACAAATTGGACGTGCTCATTCACAATGCTGGAACTGCTGAGACTTTTAGGAAAAAAGTTTCCGAGGATGGAATAGAAATGACCATGGCAACGAATCACTATGGTCCCTTCCTTCTGACTCATCTTCTTATTGGTAATTTCATCGAATCTTAATTTTTTTTTTCTAAGAATATTTCTAGAAGTTTCTAATATTTTTGAATTTCTAACAATAATAATAATAATGAATTCCTGAAAATTTCTTTCTTTTTTTATTTCATTGTTAGTTTTTGGTTTTCTTAGCAGAAAAAGTGAGGCAATATTTGGAGACACTAATGTGCAAGTTTCAATTTTTTAGATTCTTGAAACGATTTTTTTCATCCATTTATTAGAAATGAAGAATATTTGTTGCTATTATTTTTTTTTAATTTTTATTTATAATCAAAATTGCTTGAGTCAGTGACCTGAATGATATTTTTGAAAAAAAAAACTGCCGAAGACGTTTGTGAAAAAATTCATAATTCATGGAATTTGAATTTTGAATTTGAAACTATAAGTGAAAAATTGTTGCAGTTGTAATCTTGACAAACTATTGTGAAAAAAAAATCGAAATTTCATATAAGATTTTAACTAGCATTTGAAATTTCGAAAAAATATTATCGAATCAGGGAGATCATCAGCAAGAAAGTCCATCCAGTCATTTTTTCTAAATTTAGATTTTTAGAATTTTTTTTGACCTGTCACAAAGTACACTAACAAAAATAGCTCGAAATTTTATTTTCATTATAAAAAAAATAAAAGTTATTTTTAAATATGAATATTCTGTTTCTTTGACAATTATTGGTCGTTATTTTAAAATAACAATCAATATATTATAAATTTGAACGAAAAAAATCAAAATTATTTTCGTAAAATCTGTACAACATTTTTTAGATTAGTTAATTAATTTTTGATTATTTTTGATTATTAATTAAAAGAACAATGTTGGTTTTTTTATATTCAACTATTTATTAATAAACTTAGATCAAATTGAATATTATAATTAACACAAAAATTTTATATTTGACTCAAAAATAATTACTTTTGGATACAATGAAAAAAAAACATAACGAAGCGTATACTGCACTTGTGCATTGATTATCAGAATTTTTCTCGGTCGTCTTCTATTTTACTCCATTCGTTTGATCGTAATTGAATTGTTTGTTCAAATATTCCGCTAGGTATGGAATCCGCGATCAATATCTTGCATATGCTAAATAATATATAAATGCTACAATGTGTGAACAGCAACCAACAGTTCTTCGTCCATTTGCACATTCGCAGCTATACCTGGATATACCGATATATGAGGCATTCTTCGTCGATTCCGCCACTTTTTTTTCCACCCTCTCAGATCCGTCCCATAACTTGTCACAGTTTAGTCCCACTTGAAAGTAGTCTCTGCAATTTTTTTCAGATTTTTTAAGCGGTGAATTAAGAAGTTGCATATATTTTTTCGAATCCACATAGCTTAAAACGGAGCGGATGTACACAAAAAATATTGCTACAAAAAAATTATGTTTTTCCATCAACTATTGAATGCAATATGTGTTATATTTTTATTCGTGTTGCAAAGACTATTTTCTGCAAAAAAAAAAAGAAAACTCTTTTTTTTCGCACGGTCCGACACCTTTAATTCTGCTGTCAATTTTATACAATTTCTAATAGTATCAGTGGAACGTACAGAAAAATCCACAATACGGCTACTGATTTTTTTTCGGGATTAAACAAATGTTATTCACAAAAAAATTGCATAAAGTTATGTGAATAACATTTTTTTAACCCCGAAAAAAATCAGTAGCCGTATTGTGGATTTTTCTGTACGTTCCACTGATACTATTAGAGATTTTTAAAAATTGACAGTACAATTGAAGGCGTTGGACCGTGCGAAAAAAATGAATTTTCATTTTTTTTGCAGAAAATAGTCTTTGGAACATGAATAAAAATATAACACACATTGCATTCAATAGTTGATGGAAAAACATAATTTTTTTGTAGGAATATTTTTTTTTGTACATTCTCTCTGTTTTAAGCTACAAGGATTCGAAAAAATATATGCAACTCCTTAATTCACGGCTTAAAAAATCTGAAAAAAATCGCAGAGACTACTTTCAAGTGGGACTAAAATGCGACAAGTTATGGGACGGATCTGAGAAAGTCGGAAAAAAAGTGGCGGAATTGACGGAGAATGCCTCATATATTAGACATTCTATACTATTCGATTTGCATCTAAAGTTGCAGAAAAAGCAATTATTCGTAAATATTATCATCATTTGATGGAGATGGATCTCAGAGGATTGTAATTAAATTGTTTCACAATTTTTTGAAACAATGACTATCGATTTTATTGACGAATTTCTCAGAAAACCTAAAGTCAAAACCCGAATGTCTGAAAATAGCTGAAACTGATTTCTAAAAGATGAAATTGATCAATAATTCAAAATCTATTGGTCAGAACTAGTTCAAACTCGACAGAAATATAGATTTTTTTGTCGTAAAAATTGAATATGATTTTTTCAGATTTTTTAAAAATGAAGTTTTTCAGTTATTCTTGATTTTCGAAAAAAGTAGTTTTACGATTGTGGCGTCATAAATACACCCAATGAAGTTAATATGTGCTCATTTTGAAGGGTTTTGAATACGCTTTCGATTTCTCGAAGTGAAATTCTCGAATTCCAAAATCCGGCGGAGTTATAGCCAAAATCAAAAAAGTTGTTTTTCGAGTCGTTAATAATTTTATTTTGAGCTAGCGATTTAACAGCAATGTTTTTTCATTATGGAGAACACAGGAAAGTATCGAGAGTATGATTGGAGACGTCGATTTTTTTGACCTGATTCTTTGACGTGGAATCACTCATTATCCATCTAATTATTGCTTATCTTTATTTTTGATATTTTTATTGAAGATCTACTGAAGCGTTCGGCACCGAGTCGCGTGGTCGTCGTAGCATCGGAACTCTACAGAATATCGTCCCTCAATCTGAACAACGTTAATCCAACGACAACATTTCCAGCCTATCTCTATTACGTCTCGAAATACGCAAATATAGTTTTTACCCTGGAACTTGCGCGTCGTCTCAAGGGCACAGGAGTCACGGCAAATTGTCTACATCCGGGAATGATTGACAGTGGAATATGGAGAAACGTACCGGCGCCCTTATCCTGGGGTCTGAGTCTCATTATCAAGGGTTTCTTTAAGACACCCGAACAGGGAGCCCAAACGAGTCTTCATCTCGCAGTCTCGGACGAATTAACGGGAGTAACGGGAAAATATTACCTGGATTGTCATGTGAGTCGTGGAAAAAAATATGCCATTTTTTTTTCAAACTCCAAACAAGATAATTTTTTTTAACCATGTTAAAAAAATTTAATCGAAACGCAGTGAGCGATTTCGATTTAACGTTTTTTGAGGTACTTGCATACATTTTTCAATAAGTAAATCTTCACAATTGAGGGAAATAGGACCGATATCCCCAAAACAGAGTTGTGAAAATAGTAATGTTGAAGTAATGCATTACCCATTACTTTCAACACTGTGTATTGGACAAGTTTTCCATTGCAAATTACAATAGTAATGTGTAATGGATGTGTTCCATTACAAATAAAAAAGTAATGTGTAATGGATGCATGTCCCATTACAAATAAAAAAAAGTAATGTGTAATGGATGCATGTGCTATTACAAATAAAAAAAAGTAATGTGTAATGGATGCGTGTTCCATTACAAATGAAGAAGTAATGTGTAATGTGTGCACGTTCCATTACAAATTACAATTTAAAAAAAAAGTAATTTGCAGTGGAGAACGTTCCATTCCAAATAGAAAAATTGCCGTGCTCGTATTAGAAACTTGCATATTGCTGTCTCATTATTTTATTTCGCTCACGAAAAGTTCATCCACAATTATCACAAATGATCCATAAAGTTAAAAAAATGTGGATGAACTTTTAGTGAGCGAAATAAAATAATGAGACAGCAATGTGCAAGTTTCTAATACGAGCACGGCAATTTTTCTATTTGTAATGGAACATTCTCCACTGCAAATTACTGTTTTTAAAAATTGTAATTTGTAATAGAACGTGCATACATTACACATTACTTTTTTATTTGTAATGGCACATTCATCCATTGCACATTACTTTTTTTATTTGTAATGGGACATGCATCTATTACACATTACTTTTTTCAATTGTAATGGAACACCCGTCCATTACACATTACTTTTTTTAATTTGTAATGGCACATGCATCCATTACACATTACTTTTTTTTATTTGTAATGGCACATGCATTCATTACACATTACTTTTGTATTTCAGTAAGTAATGCATTATTTACAACTCTGCCCCAAAACACCTTTTTATTAGCTCCACTTCCGGTAAGCAAT
Organism: Alloplasta piceator; assembly: GCA_946863875.1. Taxonomy (NCBI): domain Eukaryota; kingdom Metazoa; phylum Arthropoda; class Insecta; order Hymenoptera; family Ichneumonidae; genus Alloplasta; species Alloplasta piceator. Next base: position 53,549,715 of record OX333072.1, read on the forward strand.
GATGACTTCGTATCGGCTGATGTGAAATTAAAGAAAAAGATTTTATATATAAATTTTGATACGAAGCTCGTAAAAAAATATTTCACGAAATTAAAAAAAAATGGTAACGAATTCCCTAAATAGTTAAATTTGTAAATTCTAAAAAATTCAGTCTTTTTGCCAAATGGAATAGAAATTTTGAACTGAATAAAAATTTCTCTGTTCACGAGGTGGCCATTTTAATTAGAAACAAAGACAATTCTCGAGAAATCGATTCATTAGCAATTATCGATTGCTTCAATTTATTTCCAAGTCGATATGATTTTTTAAAAAAGCCCAATTTCCCCCAAAATACGGTTAAATAATGAAAAAAAACACAATTTTACAATTCTGAAAATTTCAGCTTCAACTATTTTCCGCATTTTTTTTTTTTTAATTTTACTGTAGAAGAACTCTTTGGAGCTGTTACTGAATTTTCGTTTTTATTTTTAGGAATGGCGACTCACCGAAGGTGCGAAAGATCCGGCAAAGGGGAAAAAATTCTGGGAGCTCAGCGAGTCCCTCGTGAAACTACAACCCACGGATCCTAAAATATAGAGGCATTTTCTTACTTAGATTTTAAGGCGCGAGCGTCAAGTTAAGGGTCGAAGAAAACCGAAATTTTCGGGAATTTTTACTGAGGAAAGCATTCCTCAGTACAATTGTAATTACAATTGTAACTTGTAATTAAACCGAAATGGGTAATGGATTTCGGTTCAACTACAAATTACAATTGTAATGGTTAATGCATTTCGGTTCAATTACAAATTACAATTGTAATGGGTAATGAATTCCGGTTCAATTACAAATTAAAGTTGTAATGGTTAATGGATTTCGATTTAATTACAAATTACAATTATAATGGGTAATGGATTCCGATTTAATTACAAATTACAGTTGTAATGGTTAATGGGTTCCGATTTAATTACAAATTACAGTTGTAATGGTTAATGGATTTCGGTTTAATTACAAATTAAAGTTGTAATGGGTAATGGATTCCGATTTAATTACAAATTACTATTGTAATGGTTAATGGATTTCGCTTTAATTACAAATTACAATTGTTATGGTTAATGGATTTCGCCTTAATTACAAATTACAATTGTAACGGTTAATGGATTTCGGTTCAATTACAAATTGCAATTGTAATGGTTAATGCATTTCGGTTCAATTACAAATTACAATTGTAATGGATAATGAATTTTGGTTTAATTACAAATTACAATTGTAATGGATAATGGATTTCGGTACAATTACAAATTACACCTGTAATTAGTAATTGATTTTTTTAAATTACAAATTACAGCTGTAGTTAGTTATTAAATAATTATCGTTTTTTTTTATTCAATAAAAATTTACAATTTTTTCAACGTTTTTTTAGTGCGTTTGTGGTTTTAGCAGTTTGCACCGTCATCACATCGACTGATTGAGAATGGAGGAATTTTTTCAAATTTGAATGGGACACGAATTTCGACGGTCAATTCAGTGTTTCGTGGAAGGAGGCAGAGGATTTAGAGGAAAAAGTCTCTCGAAAAGTGCCATTCTGTCGAGATGCAGACCTGTTTTCATAGTCAGAGTTCCATTTATCTCCATATATCTGTTATTTTGAGACGTAAACTTGTCCCAAGTTATACCATCGAAACGTTTGTTGTTTTTGGGTATCGGCTCGCCGGTTTTCACAAAATTCGACCACATCGCAGTCATAATCTCAACGGTGGGAATCTCCGGTGAGCCTTCGTCGAAATATGGAAAAAGGCTGTCATAAAAGAGATACAGGAAATCATCGTGATGCACCACACCTAAAAAAAAAAAAACAATATCAATGTTAGGATGGTAACTTTGCCCAAGTGAGATTTTTTTAAATGCTAATTTTTTTGGATTTATAATTTTTCTCAATCCGAACTTCAGGGTTCTAAGTTTTTGCACAAAGTGCCAAAACGTTGATTTTGTTTTTGAAAGGAGGAAAAATCATTAAAACTGTGGTAATTGAGCAATGTCAATTTTTTCCTACTTTTCTGAATTGCTCCAATATTTTGGTTGTTATTGTCTGACCAATGTCAAATTTCTCATTTTTTGAATTAATTTTCGGTCAAAGCGCTGTTTTCAAAAGTTGCAAAAATGAAAGAATTTTCTTCTTCAAGTACAGTTTTTCTGCACTAACGACAAAGACGTCTGAAATGGAATTTTCAAAATATTACTCGATGGAATTAAAAACAATGTAACATTGTTTTGCAAATTTTTGAAAAATTCTTGTGATTGCTCTGATTTTTGTGATTTTGTAGCTGTTGCTATGTATTTTCACCAAGTTCCAAAGACTTATCGAATTTCTAATAAATCGTTCAAGATGTTCAGATATACAATTTCGAAGTTTAAAAAAAGCTAAAAAACGATCCAAGTTTCATAGCCGACAGTTAATCTCAGGATTGGCAAGTCTAAAACGAAAAAATAAAAAAGCATTTTAAAGAGGAAGGTTCCTTACACAACAATTAACCACCGTTAAGGAAAAAACGATTTAAAAAAAAAATGGCGGATGTTTTTAATAAATTGTGAAAAATTAAATTTTTATTTTCATTTCAAACATCCGCCATTGTGTAAGAAACCTTCCTCTCCAAAATGCCTTTGTTTTGTTTCAGACTTGCCAATCCTGAGATGAACTGTCGGCCATTTTCGACTTGGGCGCCTATAAATTATTCAAAGAATCGAAATGAAAAAAAAAATTCGTTTTGTACTTTCGAAGCATGAAACAATGTTGTAATAACAATTTTATGATCATATCTGATGAAGGAACTGAGAAAAAAAGTCTAAGAAAATTTGCTTTTTTTGGCCTTCTAAAGCACAGTTGTAAATAATGTATTACTTTGATAATGCAATACTGTATTTATTACCCATTACACTGCATAATGTGAAATGGATAAGTGTACCATTACAAAATACAAAAGTAATGTGTAATGGGTGCGTGTACCATTACAAATAAAAAAGTAATGTGTAATGGACGCATGTCCCATTACAAATAAAAAAGTAACGTGTAATGGATGCATGTGTCATTAAAATTAAAAAAAAGTAATGTGTAATGGAATGTGTAACTGGTACGTCTACCCTAATAAGACAGCAATGTGCAAGTTTCTAATACAATTTGTAATGGAATATTCTCCACTGCAAATTACTTTTTTTTATTTGTAATGGAACACGCGTCCATTACACATTACTTTTTTTATTTGTAATGGCACATGCATCCTTTTTTTATTTGAAATGGAACACCCATCCATTACACATTACTTTTGTAATTTGTAATGGAATACTTGTCCAATACACATTGTTTAAAGTAATGGGTAATTACATAACTTTTACATAACTATTTTCACAACTCTGTTCGAAAGTAGATCTTAAGCTTTTTTTTTATTCCGAAGCTAAGATATTGGAAAAGGATTGGAAGAAGGGAAAAGGAAAAGCAAAAGAAAGAGGAAGGGTTGAAAAGGAGGCTTAGCGAAAGATGCGAAAGGAAAAAAAAATTCTAATTTGCCTTTTTTTTCATTTTGCCATGCATGTTGTTAATTATTCAAATACCGTATGGTTTTTTCGTATCGCTCCACGTAGCATGACTGTATCTTCCCTGATAAACGAATCTGTAGTAATAAACCGGCTGCTTGGAAACGGTGCTTATCATATTGACAAGACGATGAATAGGGAAACCGACGATCGAATCGGTGTAGCACTGAAACAAGAATACAAAAGTGTAAGACTCGTTTGCACGCGAAAAAAAAAATGTTGCGTGCGAGTAATTTGATTTCGCCTCTTGGTCGACTCACATTAGCGTGTCCCTCGACCGTTTCCAGACTTATCGGTTTTCCCTTGAAATAGAAATCCCGCAATCCTTGACTTATTCTCCTTGATCTCGGAGTGTCCCGTTCGTATTGGAAACTTACCGGCGCAATGTAATTCCAATTTTCATTCAAATCGTCGAATATCGAATTATTCCCCTTTCTCGATTCGACCACCTCAACTTTAATAACATTCACAAATATTGTCATATTGATATGAACGTGATTTATGCACGTTTCAAGTTTAAAATTTAATGAAATAGAAATGAAACAAAAATTTAATTGAATAAAGATAAAATCAAATAAATTAATTTGAATTGACTTGAACTAAACTGAACTGAATTGAAATGAATTTGAATTGAATTTTAGTTGAATTTGAATTGAATATGGGAGGCATTCCACGTCAAGTCAGCCACCCCATTTTTTTTAATCGCCAAAAATCGGATACAAATTTTTAGAAAGTAGTTCCAACTATCAGGAAAATTTGTTATTTTTTTCAGATTTTTAAATTACATTTTTTAGCCGGAAAAAAATACAAAAAATTTCTTTGTCCTATTTTGTAACTCGAAAATTATTCATCGTACGAAAAAAAAAGTAGAACATGAAATATAGGATTTTGAACGTGCTCTTCACTGAAATTTTTACAAACTCCTCCGAAAGCTCTCTATGCCATTTTCGGAGCAAATCATGTTTTGATATATTTTTCTCAGAATCGACATCTTCGATTCGTCTCTAGTTCAGACAGTTTTTGACTTGATATATTTACAGACTATAAAAAAATTGGCGTAGTGGAGAATCCATTATTTAAAATGCATTTTTATTGATACAATCTATCAGTATAGAGTGATTTAACGAAATAGCGTAGATATTGATATTTTATCATTATTAATCGTAGACAGGGAAAAATAATAAAATAATCTCATTTTCATACTGCGAAAACGATTCCAGGAACAAAGCAGCATCATTGCTTCATTCCCAAAAATCATGCCCTGATCGAACTCAAAAAGTACTCATTGGCCATAGAAACGTCGGTGTATCCAAAGAGGGTAAATTAATTATTTTTTGCAATCGAGAGACGTGAGTAGCCTTTGACTATAATTTGAATAGACTTTATCGGTGTACATGGGTCCATTGATAAAGTTTATTAAAATGTACAAAAAGATATTTAAAAAAATAGAAATGAAAAAAGGTTAAAAAAATTGAAAAAGTACAAAAAATAACCAAAAATGCGGGCTTTAGAAGATATCTATAGATAGTCTCAATCCTGTTAATGCACAGAGAAATTTGTGTATTCGTTTGGGATGAAAAACGCATGGGAAGGAATGGATTCTCCACTGAGCCAATTTTTCTACAGTCTGTAAATATATCAAGTAAAAAACTGTTTGAACTACAGACAAATCGAAGATGTCAATTCTGAGAAAAAAAAATATCAAAACATTATTTGCTCCGAAAATGGCATATAGAGCTTTTGGAGGAGTTCGTAAAAAATTTCAGTAAAAAGTACGTTGAAAACCCTAAATTTCATGTTGTACTTTTTTTTCGTACGATGAATAATTTTCGAGTTACGAAATGGAACAAGAATATTTTTTTTGTATTTTTTTCCGGCTAAAATATGTAATATAAAAATCTGAAAAAAATCACGATTTTTCTTGACAGTTAAAACTACTTTATAAAAATTTGTATGCGATTTTTGGTGATTTCAAAAAATGGGGTGGCCGACTTGACGTGGAATGCCTCATGAATGGAATCTGAATTGAATTTGAATTGAAAAGTCGCAAAAGTTTTGAAGTTTAATTCAAACTCACGCATCGTCATGTAACCAAATTCGTCTTTTGTCACACCAGTAATCAATGGAACTTGATGAAACTTTCTCTGTCTTATCAGATCCACAGGTTGTCCCACGATGAATCTCTCGACGCCAGGAATATCAGGTTCGACGACCGGCGACCACACTCTGATAGGATCAAAATGCCATTCCTAAAATCATCACAGTCAGATGGAATCGATTCTCAAAAAACCGTATGTTGGAAATTATAATTATCGTTACCCATTAAAAATTAAATATCATCGTTATCTAAAAAAAATCTCAAGTTTTGACATTGTAACTTTTTTTTTCAAATCAAAGACCTCGTGGTTTTTAATTTATTCTCTATTTTTCAAAGTTTTTGCTCGATAGCTGCGAAATTACGAAAGTTAGTGTTTTTAAGAAATTTTAATACCAAATGTAAACCTATTTAGAGAAATTTGAATTTTTCAACAGACATTTTTTTATTCTTGATTTTATTTATTATATTTATTGCTCGAAAAAAAATTCACGTGCGCTCAATTTTCAGGGTATTCGAAATTTTTATGGTGCAGAAACTTGACTTGAAAATTTTGAAAAAAATTGACCACTTTTCCTCGGTATATCTAATTGAATTCAATTTTAATTGAATTGAATTTAATTGAAATATAGTAAAATAACAATGATAGGGCTATTATTTAATTGCCTATAGGATATGAAGCAAACAGGGTTGCAAATTATGCATTACTTTTTAAAATGCATTTACACTTTCAATAATCATTAACGCTTATTTTCACTAACCATTAAATGTTAATGGTTAATGATTATGTAAATTATTTCCATTAACCATTAACCACTAACATTTAATGGTTAGTGGAAATAATTTACATGAACCATTACCATTGACCATTAAATGTTAATGGTTAATGTAAATTATTTCCATTAACCATCAAATGTCAATGGTTAATGTAAATTTTATCTATTAACCATTAACATTTAATGGTCAATGGTTAGTGAAAATAATTTCCATTAACCATTAAATGTTAATGGTTAATGTAAATTATTTCCATTAACCATTAAATATGTTAATGGTTAATGGTTAGTGAAAATTATTTCCATTTGCCATTAAAAAATGCATTACTTTATCAATACAAAATTCGGACCCTGGAAGCAAACAAACTTTTGAAAACCTAAATTAGATGAATATACTCGCGCTGAATTGTGAGAAAGAAGCAGCAATTTCGGACGCATTCTTAGTTTTTAGACACTGAATGATTTCAACGCTCGTTTCGTCGGGACAATTAAAAAGACGTGCTTGTTTTTTGGCATAATGGGTTTGATTATAGTCCATCAATTCGCCTTTGGTGGGTGATCCGCTCATCGCGATTGCACGATGAAAAAGATTCTTGGACATCGGTGATAAGATGTGAAGAATGACGCTCCACGAACCGGCGCTGTAACCGGTTATCGTCACGGCATTTTTATCACCACCGAATGATTCTACATTATTCTGTACCCAACGAAGTGCAAGGACCTGATCCTTGAGACCAAGATTTCCCGGAGCGTGAGAATCTCCGGTTGACAAAAATCCTAAAAATCATTTCGATTAAAAACTTAATTTTAATTCATAAATTAATCTTCCCTAATAATGATTATAATTATCATAAAAAAAGATTTGAATTCTCATATAGGGTATTTTCCAGTATTCCAACCAGTGATCGGCAGTATCGATTTTTTTGTCAACGATATTGATTTTATTAATCATTTTTTCGAAAAATTAATAATTAGTCAAAAAATATTACTAGATTTTTTTTTAATTCGTAATTAGCGGAAAAATATTAGTAATTTTTCTAAAAAATTAATAATTAGTAAGAAAATACTTCCAATTTTTCCAAAAAATTAGTAATAAGCGAAAAAATATTATTAATTAATTTTAAAAAAAACAGTAGTTTGTAGAAAAGTATTGTGTATATTTACGTACTTGTGTGTACGGATTGAGTCATGGTTATAAGCTCAAACAACTCTACTCAAAAAGGTGTTTTATTTTTTTATAATAACTAGATCTTTTGAATATTTCACACATTAGTATTCATTGCCTCAAATGTCATACGATATCACATAAGTTATTATTAATACGAATATTTAATCAGTATACCTATTAAAAAATACATTAGTAATTTCTATTTTATTTATTACTTTTTCCAAAATTAATACAACATTTTTCCACAAATTATTGATTTTTTTGGTTACTTAGCAATATCTTTCTCGCTATTTACTTATTCTTGGAAAAAATTAGTAATACTTTATCGTTAGTTACTCATTTTTTTTGTAAAATTATAAATGTCATGTCACTAATTACTTATTTATTAGAAAAATTAGTAATATTTTTTGCTAATTATTAATCTTTTAATAATAATTGGAAATATATGTCGTCACTAATTACTAATTTTTAGAAAAATTAGTAATATGTTCCCGCTAATTACTAATGTTTATAAAAAATTAGTAATATTTCTTTGCTAATTATTAATTTTTCGAGAAAATTGGATAATAAAAATAGATAGATTTTTTTTGCCGATCACTGATTCCAATTACTTTTTTGGTTTAACATTTTTACAGATTCCGTGAAATAGAAAAATTGGTGGCAGGGACTTTCTGTGAATCATTTCAATTTTTTAATCCAACCTTTTCCCACATATTGCATTTTTTTCAATATTTATATATCAAAAAATAGAAGTGGAAGACAAAATTTATCCAAAGTTAAAGTTGCAAGTTGCTTTACATCTTTTGGTGAAAATTTAATAACAATTTTAGCGTTTTTGCTAACTAAATTTTTGTTTTTGAATTACTCATAAAATGCTACTTTTATCTTGCTGCTAAATTGATTCCAATTTTGTGCTCATCTTTGATTTCTAATCTAAAAAAACGGATTGAGACTATTCTGAGTGTTCTGAAAACTTGCAAAAAATAAAAATTCGAAGGAGATTTTCCCGCCATTATCTCTGATCCAGAAATTACTCTGAAATTTGGAATTTAGAATTTTTTGAATTTGGTCTGCATTTTTAGAACAATTACAGAAATGCTCTCGAGTCTTTGATTGGACAAGAATTTTGGTCCAGAAATTTCGGTCCAGATAAACAAATTCAAATTTTCATGAGATTTCTTCCAAATTTGTTCAGAGATATACTAAAAAAGAAAAAATCAGTTCTAAATCGTTGAATCTAAAAAATCTAGAATATTTCGCAGATAAGCTTTTAAGGTATTAATCTGATAAAGCTACAAACATTACTGAAAGTATAACGAAAAAAAAGGTTGAAATAGTGGAGAATGCTTAATGCAAAATTTAAAAAAAAATCACCTAATGCTCCAATTCGATAGTTGACAGTGACAAGAAGGATGTCATGATCGAGTAAATAGTGAGGTCCAAAGAGATAACTCTGACCGGAATAACCGTAGAAACCGCCAGGATGGAAAAACACCATCACAGGCCTTTTCGTTCCATCAGAAGAATTCGGGCGACTTGCTTTTGCCGGTAACTGTGAAAAATTAGGTTTATCAGCGACATTTTATTAAGGTCAATGGATTCTCCAAATCATGATAAAAATGAAAAATTGCAGAGTCTTATTTAAATAATTGAAAATCGAAAAAAGAAAATTACTAAAAACCTAAAAGAAAACAGGTCATGTTTTTCCAACTCATTTTTTAGTTCAGATATTATGTGCTTTTGCATATTTAGTGCATGATTGGAAATAAGCTGATGAATAAATTGATTTTTAGAATGTCTGAAAGTTTTTGAAAAATTGCAAGAGCTTTCATCAAGAATTCTTATCAATTAAATTATAAATTAAATTAATTGAATAAATTAAATTAATTATAAATTCGAAAATTACAATTTTTAATTTCAAAATTTGGTTAATAATTTTTTTGAACGTTGATCAATTTTTTTCAGACATATCTAAATGTAATTCCAAGGCCAGTTTCAATTTTTGTTCAGATTTCGAAGGACCTCGTAATTTTATAAAATAAATGTTCAATGGACAATTCAATGTAAAAGCAAATAGTTAAATTACGTACTTTGGTCGTATAAACGTTCACACGGAGGCAATCCTCGTCCTTCAACCTTCCAGCAGGACGAGGACACGAAGGTCCTTCTTCGGAAGCGTCAAAAACACCTTCCCAGGATTTTGCAGCTGTTGCTAACTAAAAAATTCAACAAAATAAACAATGTTAATTTTTCCAGTACTTAGCTGCACTTTTTTAATTAAGTTTGGAGTGTTTAACAATAATTAAATAAACGCTAAATCTTGAAAATCATTCCTAAAAATAATTAGGGATTAATCACCAAAAATTCGTGTTGGAATATCGATTATTTTCAAAGAATTAAAATAAATGGTATTTTCCTTATTTAGTCTTTTTCGAAAATAATCCGCAATTTTGATCCAATTTTGATTATTCAGAGCTCATTCGATTCGTTAAAACATTCTTCATCGACTCAACGCGCAGATTTTTCATCGGTGATTGTAAATGCAAAATTATAAACATTTAGTTATCCGGAGAAAAGAGTCGAGATGTTCTAATTTTTTTGTGATTATTATAAACAATAATTATGATCAATAATGGATAACAATACCAATTGTCAGTCGATAGAGAATCTTTCAAGGAAAAAAATAAGCTTAGAATCACTGAAATCAGATAAAAATTGCGAATTATTATCGAAAAACACTGAACAAAAATACACTTTGTAAAAAATTAGGGTAGAAAAGCTGATACTAGGCTGATTCAATTGTTTCTAGGAATTTTCTGAATTAATGTTAGAATAAAAACAACGTTTTTTTAAAATATTTCTATTTTTCAAATTTTTATAATTGTCAGGTTTGAGTTTAGAACATTGTACTTTTCGAAAAGTAACAAAATCAGAATCAATTTCAAAATGCTTCTGTAATTATGAGGAAAAAAAAAATCGCCTGGGTTTTGTAGTATTGTCGAAGGGGATGATTTTGTCAAAAAAAAAACGAACAGTTGCGACGAAATATGAAAAATACATTTTCTAAAATATTTTAAAAATCCATAAAAACTTTTGCATCCATAAAAACTTTTGCCCTTCCTATTTAATTAATTTTTATTGCCAAATGTGTAGATAAATGTGGGGCAAAATGGCCACCCTTTAAAATTATGTAAAAACATTGAAAATTCAAAAATAAAAAAAGAGTTGGAAAAATAAACAATTTCCATTCTCATCCCTAAAAAAACAATTCAACACACTCTGACTTTAGAATAGACTTTTTAGAAACGAAGAAAATTGTTTTTTAACATTTTATCCTGATTGAGTTTTCAAAAAAAAAAAATTTTTTTTTTTACGATCAGTAAAATCGATAAAAACATTATTTTTATATTAAAAAGCAAAGGGTTTGGACAATACATAGCATTTTGGCTTCATTATCATCTTATGGTGGCCATATTGCCCCACATTCCCTTACTTACTTCAAAACGTTTTGCTTCCCCGTATCTCATGCCTCGAAAAGCATAAATTGTTTTGCCCAATCTTGACTTCATCGTCGATCCTTTCACGCGTCCGAGGGAAATCGATACCTCGGGATTTCCCGAGGTCTTATCTCCAACCACATTATCGGTGAATATTGACGCGCATGACAGCGATAAGAGGAAAATTGCCGCTCTCATTTTCCTCCAAATGGGAAATTATTATGCAGCTCGACCTACGATTACGCCTATCGATCTATTCTTGGATCAATGATCAAGGATTTATTATTTTTTCAATTATTGGCATATTATGTCCATCATATATTGATAAGACTTTATTTCTGAAATTTTTATTTTTCATTTATCAATTAAAATGGAATTGTGAAGGGTCGTATGTAAAAATCCAAAAAGGTCAAAATTCAATTTTGAAACATTATTTTTGAATTTTCGAATTTTTCTTTCCTTACTTTTATTTATTTATTTTACATTTATTAATTTAAATGGATTTGTGAAGGGTTGTATGTAAAAAACCCTGCAAATTGAAATTTGCACATTGCATCCTCATCTTTATCCACAGTTCACATAGCTTCCTTTAATACACAGTATGTCGATCAAATTTGGTTTCCTCATAAAGGAAGCTTTGTTAACTATTGAAAAATATTAATAATCAATGTGCAAATTCGATCGATTTTCCCCAAATTTGATAGCGAATAACATTGATAGCTATACTGGCTCTTCACAAAATTTCATTGCAATATCTAAAAAATTTCAAAAGTTATAGCTTTTACGCTTCTTTTATAAAAATTAAAAATCTGATAAAAATTTAATCATTCGATTGATTTTCGCCAAATTTAATAACGAACATCCTCGATAGCTATATTAACTCTGTGTAAAGTTTCAGTGCAATATCTTAAAAATTGCACAAGTCAGAGCGTTTACGCTATTTTTCAAGAAATTAAAAATTTCATAAAATTTTAATCCCTCGATGGATTTTTTTAAAATTTAATAGCGAACAACCTCGATAGCTAAATTAGCTCTGTGCAAAGTTTCAGTACAATATCTCAAACATGGCACAAGTTAGAGCGTTTAGGTTATTTTTCAAAAAATTCAAAATTTCATAAAATTTTAATCCCTCGATGGATTTTTGCCAAATTCAATACCAAACAACCTTAATAGCTATACTAATTCTGTACAAAGTTTGAGTGCAATATCTTGAAAATTGCAGAGGTTAGAGCGTTTACGCTATTCCTGCAAGAACGAAAAAAGTCGATAAAATCTGAACACCCGTTATAATTAAAACAAATTTTTTTTCATATTGAAGAGCAATTCGTGCTCGACAAGTGTGCCAAATTTTAGCTTGATATCTCGAAGCGTTTTCGAGTTATTAATCATTTACATCTGGAACTCAGGACACACGCACACACACATACGCACACATACACACGCACGCACGCGCGCTCACTCGCACACGCACGCACGCGCGCTCACTCGCACACACACACACACACACACACACACACACACACACACACACACACACACACATCCATCCATCCGGACATTTTTTCTAAATATGATTTCCCGATGTTTTCGGACATTTTGAACATATTGGCATAAGAATCGCGAAAAAAAAAAATGTTCACGAAAACAAAGCTTCCTTTATGAGGAAGCAAAAGCAAAAAGGTTTATTTTGAAACAGCGAAAACCAAAAAATTAAATTCAAAATGAATCCTTAATTTGAGATAATAGATAATTTTATTTAGATAATTGTTTACATTTAAGTGAGGGTTTATAAAGCGAATGTCTCTTCACTATCTTTTGGTCGATACTGAAGCTCGCACGGTCCTGCATTACGTTTTATACATGCAACAAGTCCAAGTAACTTCGACGAAGAAATTGTAAGAAAAAATAAGAATCTAAGCCGACGAGTTGTCGAGGTCAGCTTATTTTAATTTTCAGTCGAATTTAAATGTACGAAAGGCCATTGATCCGTACTTTGTGGAATCAAGTGTCTTGCATCAGACGCTTTTAATCATTTTTCGAAAATTAAGAAAAAAAACATTTTCTCAATCGTAAGTTATAATAAATAATATCGAAAAAAATACTGTGATAAATCATTTCAATTATTTTTTGAGAGAATTAGGACCAAGTTCTGCACTTATAACTTTTGTTTTGCTTAAAAAAATGAAGTCCTTTTTTGTTAATAATAAATTAATAAAATAAAAAAAAATCAAGGTTTAGAATTCCAAAAAAATGCTTGTTTTTTGAAGTTTTTTCTTGAGCAGTGGCGAATGCACGGAACAATTTCCAAAACTTTGTGATATTTATTATCTCGTGAATGGTAAAAACGTGGATAAGTTAAATGGGCAAGTTTATGGAAGAGATGAAAGTCCAAAGAACAAGAATTTTTTTTTCTGAATATTCAAAAACTTTTTGGTATTATTTCAAATTATATTTTGTTATATTCTCGGTGATGAAAAAATAATAATAAAAATAATTTTACACATTTTTGGCAAAGTAGATATATTTGTGCAAATTTTGTTAATCCTTTGCAAAGAAAGTACCAATTATTTTTACATATTTTGCTAGAAGTTTTCAAAAATAATTCAGTTGAGAATCAAAATGGCCCAAAAAATTATAAAATGTACTCGGATTTCGAAAATAATTCAAGAGATATTTTTGTGCGTAATTGGCTCAAAGATGTAATCTTATCAGTAAGTTCTTAAATATTGTTTGCTAAAGGCACATATCGATTTTAATTTATTATTAGCTCACACGAGTCGATGATCTATGAATAGTATTTTGTAGGATTTTTTTATATTCTGAAATAATAATCGGAGGCGTTTCTCGGTTTAGTTTTTTTTCAAACGCAAAATGTCTGGTGGAAAAATTCACAATAATATTTACACAAGTGATTGTTTTTTTTCACTCCAATTTCTTGCGCTTCTATTTTTTATTTTAATCCACAAATGATATTTTAATCAATCTTTGATTAATGACTAGTTTATAGAAAGACCAGAAGACTTATTGAAAAATATCTCCATTTTTGATCCTCCAATTTTGATAACTTATTATTGGTTCACACGAGTATATTTATCTTTAACTCCTAAATGATATTTTTGTCGATTTCTGACAAATAACTAGTTTAGATAGTCAATGATCTAGAAACAGTATTTTTTAGGATCACCTATTTTTTCTAAATTCTACACTAATAATTGCAGACCTTTCTCCAGTTGGTTTTTTCCAAAGAAAAAACATCTGTTGTAAAAAATCTTTTTATCTATTCATCTTTAATCCATATTTAATCTATACTTTGATCCATAAATGATCAATTCTAATCGATCTCTAACTAATGAGTATCTTATCCAAAGTCCAGAAGACTTTTTGAAAAATATTTTCATTTCTGATCTTCCAATTTTAATGAGTTATTATTAGATCACACGTGTCAATGATCTACAATGATTTTGAACACATTGGTATAAAAATCTCGAAAAAATTTTTTTTCACGAAAACAAAGCTTCCTTTATGAGGAAGCAAAATATTAAAAAATACACAAATATATTTGTGATAGTATTATAATTTTGTATCATTTTGCATCCTCATAAAGGAAGCATTTGGCTTCTTCGTAAAGAAAGCGAAATCATACAAAATTATGAAATTATAACAAATTTCTATATTTTTGAAATTTTTGATAAATAATATTTTTTTTTAAACCAGGAACTAGTTTTTTTGTACAAAAGCTTCTTTCCAAGGAAGAAAAATTATAGAATAAGTATTTCACAAATTTAATGCGAATTTTGAATTTTAATCATTCTTCCACTATGCGCTAAATGGGAAAAAAAGTAAAGGAAGGTAGTTGAGAATATTTTTATATGACTGCTAATTTATAATGAAGATTAGAGGGTCATTAATAGTCTCATCCACGTAGATGATCAAGGACTCGAGCCTCGTATCTCACAGTGTGTTATTAATAATAAAACAGATGATGAGAAAAAACCACACCGGCGGCATTTCAAGGAATTATCATTCTCAGTGATGATTCTCGACTGTGAACATTTTTTTTCATCGCTGTAAGACCGATGATTCATCAGGTAAAACGATAAAGGATGACTCAATCCGTCTCGTTCTTCGTTGTAACGGAAAGACTCGTTACGTCGTAAATTGACCATCTCGTGAGTCGAATAAAATTAGATCATTTGCGTCTCGTAAGTGTCTACTCCATGTATCGAGCTCTTCCGGGCTTGATTTCGTTAATTTTTCTTTGTTCAATCATCCAAATTTTTAATAAAAAAAAATAAATCTCTCGCAACATTGTCTTTAGGAAAAAAAACGATGAAACTTTTTTGGATCTCGTTGCATAAAATGCCTCGAGATCTATAGATCTAAATCGTGAGATCGAGAATTGACTTGACCCAACCGGGATTTTCCCAAGGCCCATTCTAATTATTTCCTCGAAGGAAACTTTTACTCTTATCTTTTGTTGACCTCATACTGAATTATTGAGGAAAACTCTTATCTCTTGTTGAAATTTTTGTAAGTCTTATTGAAGCTTGATCTTGAACTCCGAATGACTTTTGAGGAGGAGGCCTCTGTTCTACACATTTTTATTCTACACATGACATTTTCGACACAAGAGTTTCTACACGAATTATTTTACACAAAAAAGTGACGAGGAATTTTATTCTACACAAGAAAAATTGAAAGGAATATTCTACAAATTATTCTACACAAGAAAAATTAAAAGAAATATTCTACACATTATTCTACACAAGAAAAATTGAAAGAAATATTCTACACATTGTTCTACACAAGAAAAATTTAAAGAAATATTCTACACATTATTCTACACAAGAAACATTAAAAGAAATATTCTAGACATGATACTTTCTACACAAAAGTTTCTACACGAATTATTTTACACAAAAAAGTGACGAGGAATTTTATTCTACACAAGAAAAATTGAAAGAAATATTCTACACATTGTTCTACGCCAGAAAAATTAAAATAAATATTCTATACATTATTCTACACATGATAATTTCTACACGAAAGTCTCTACACACATCATTCTATACAAGAGTAGGTGGCAAGGAATAGTATTCTACACATTATTTTCTTGCCCATTATTATCCTACACATGATTTTCCTACGCATTACAGCCTTTAGGAAAATTTACTACTGGAATGGATAATCAATCCATACTATTAATGATTTTTGCTAAAGGCTGCAATGTGTAGGAAAATAATGTGTAGGATAATAATGCGTAGAATAATAATGTGTAGAATAGAAGCCTCCTGAGCACAATCCGCCTGTGTAGAATAACTCGGTGTTGAATAATTTTCGTGTAGAATAATATCCCCTGCCACTTCTATTGTGTAGAATAACGTGTGTAAAAACCGGTGTAGAATAATTTTGTGTAGAATAATATTCCTTGCCACTTTTCTTGTGTAGAATAAATTTGTGTAAAATTATATTCATTGCCACTTTTACAGGGCTGGGTAAAATGGTGTCTCAAGTCCATTTAAAATAGAAAATGGAAAATGGTTTCCAAAACG
Organism: Alloplasta piceator; assembly: GCA_946863875.1. Taxonomy (NCBI): domain Eukaryota; kingdom Metazoa; phylum Arthropoda; class Insecta; order Hymenoptera; family Ichneumonidae; genus Alloplasta; species Alloplasta piceator. The sequence continues at coordinate 53,566,364 of OX333072.1, forward strand.
TATTTAAAATGTGAAATGGAAATAGTTTCCTTAAAACCATTTGAAATGCAAAATGGAAAATAGGTATTTGAAATGGATTATAAAATGAAAAATGGTTTTTAGAAAATTATTATTGCTTCCTCATAAAGGAAGCTTTGTTTTCGTGAAAAAAAATTTTTCAAGATTTTTATGCCAATGTGTTCAAAATGTCTTAAAACATCGAGAAATCATGTTTAGAAAAAATGTCCGGATGGATGTGTGTGTGTCTGTATGTATCCTGAGTTTCAGATGTAAATAATTAATAATTCGAGAACGCTTCAAGATATCGAGCTAAAATTTGGCACACTTGTCGAGCACGAATTGCTCTTCATTATGAAAAAATTTTGTTCTAATTCTAACCGGTGTTCAGATTTTATCGACTTTTGTCGTTTTTTCAAGAATGACGTAAACGATCTAACTTCTGCAATTTTCAAGATGTTACACTTAAACTTTGTACAGAATTAGTATAGCTATTAAGGTTGTTTGGTATTGTATTTGGTGAAAATCCATCGAGGGATTACAGTGTTATGAAATTTAGAATTCTTGGAAAAATAGCGTTAACGCTCTAACTTGAGCAATTTTAAAGATATTGTACTGAAACTGTGCACAGAGCTAATATAGCTATCGAGGTTGTTCGCTGTTGAATTTGGCAAAAATCCATCGAGGGATTAAAATTTTATGGAATTTTTAATTTTTTGAAAAATAGTGTAAACGCTCTAACCTGTGCAATTTTTGAAATACTGCACTGAAACTTTACACAGAGCTAATATAGCTGTCGAGGATGTTCGTTATTAAATTTGGCGAAAATCGATCGAATGATTAAAATTTTATACAATTTTTTTTTTTCAAATAGCGTACTCTAACTTCGGCTATTTGCGAGATATTGTACTGTAATTTTGTACACATTCAAAATAGTAATCAAGATTGTTCGCTATTGAATTTGGCAAAAATCAAATTCAGCAAGAAGTAAATTTGAAAGAATCTAGCAAATTTGCACGTTGATTACTCATGTTTTTCGATAGTTAACAAAGCTTCCTTTATGAGGAAGCCAAATTTGATTGCCATACTTTATGATAAAGGAAGCTATATATGATTAAGATGAGGAATGAGCATAGCGCTGTAAAGTCGCTCTGCAGTTATAAAGAATCAATCCAAAAATATCGACCAAAAAGTCTTTCGTGAGCGTATAATAAAAAAAAACCATTTACCATTTTACAAATGGTTAAATGGATAGACTTTGCCATTTAAAATATAAAATGAAAATGCTTCTGCGGATTCTATTTAAAATAGAAAATACTAAATGCCATTTTACATTTCAAATACCTATTTCAAATGGAACCATTTCAAATACTACCCAGCCCTGCACTTTTATCGTTTAGAAACCGGTGTAGAATATTATTCTATACAAAATTATTCTACATCGGTTTCCACACACATTATTCTACACAAGAGAAATGGCAAGGAATAATTTTGTTTAGAATAATATTGCTTGCAACTTCTGTTATGTAGAATAACCTTCCTTGCCACATTTCTTGTGTAGAATAATTTGTCTAGAAAATGTCGTGTGTAGAATAGATTCCTTCGCCTTTTGCTAATTATATAATTCGTTTTTTTTTCTATTAGGTCATTCGAGGCGTTATCTTGAGTGATGGATAAATCACTTTCGTCTTCAGTTTCATCTATGTTTATTTTTTGTATCGAAGCTCACAAAAGTCTCATCTACGAGGAAAAAATGTATTTAAAAAAAACTAGAACTGCCAAGAATCGGAAAAAAAATCACGATAAATTAACGACAAAGGGTGGCACGTCAAAATAACTCTATTCAAAAATAACACCCGATAAAATAACATGCAAAAATACCGCGCTCCAAAATAACACAACGTTTAAATAGCGCGCTCCAAAATAACACAAAATAACACCAAATAACACGTTAAATTAACACCTTCCAAAATAACCGAACGGTAAAATAACATACACCAAAATAACAATCGTATTATAATTTGGTAATTATTCAGCAATCTGTGGGAAATATTGTGTATCATGTAACTGAATTTTCGAAAGTCACAGTCGTCCAAAATGTTTCGTGTTATTTTACCGTGTCTTGTTTCCTTGTGTTAATTTTGCGTTGGGTTATTTTATCGTTGTGTTATTCCGCAATTGTGGCAATTTGTCATTGGGTTATTTCGTCGTGTGTTTTTATGTCTGGTGTCATTTTGTCGTGTTATTTTGTGTTCGGGTTATTTTGACATGCTACCGAGACAAAGTTGTCATTATTTTTAACGATATGTAAAAATAATTTGCAACGATGAAAACGCAACCATACTTAAAATTGTCGAACGAAAAGGAAGGAGGAAAAAATTGGCAAAGGATTCGCAGAATGCTTCCTTGTAAATTTTATTCTCAAAGATTTGAGCTATCAAATTTTGCCCGTGAAAAATTTGATAGCTCAAAAATTGTCCAATCTCGAAAATCCAATCGGCGTGAATTTGCAAAAAGGAAAAAAAAACTGAAATGAAGCTTCATTGCCTTTCGGTGTACGAAAAGCGATTTTTATTGTCAAACAATTATCTTATATCGTATAAATATTTACTGCAAAAACGATGCATGTGTGGATGTTGTCAGGAATAATTTATTCGAGCTGTTTTTAATTGCGCCATTAAAATTACGATTGTTTATCGACTCTCGTAACAGACTCAATGGGAAACAAACTTTCCCACTCGTTCATTCTGTCGCTGAAAAGATTTTTCTTCATGACCAGCTCGTCGCCGATCTCTAGATAAGCATTATTTTCCATGGTAAAAGGAGTCCACGTTACATTGGCGAATTTTTCATTATCTTGAGGAATTGGTTCGCCAGTTTTTGCAAAGTTCGCCCACATCGTCGTCATTCTCTCGACCGTCGCGATTTCCGGTGAATTTTTCTCAAAGGATGAGAAGAAACTCACATTGAAGAGATACAAAAGATCATCGTGATGAACTACGCCTGTATCAGGTGTAAAAAAAAAAAAAATCAAACACAAATAAAAATATGTGTAATCTAGAATTTTTTGGGGCCAAGGTTTCTTTTTTCTAAAAATGCAAACAGAAGGATTAAAAGAACTGGCTCAAGATAGAGTAATCAGAGAATTATTGTAAATCCTTGCCCCACTATGCTTTTATGAAAAACAAATTTTAGACAATTGGGGCTGGAGGAGAAAAAGAGTTGGTTTATCAACCGGAAATCGTTTTTACTCACCGTAAGGTTTGTTCGTATCGTTCCAAGTGACGTGACTGTAACGACCCTGATACGTAAATTCGTAGTAATAAACCGTTTTGTTTGAGGCTTGAGTCATGAGCTTTGCCAGACGATTAACCGAAAATCCGATAACTCCATCGGCGTAAAGCTTCATCGTGTAAGATAAAAAATCATTTTTTCGTTGAATTAAATATTTGGGGCAATTTATTGAATTATTATATTGAGAGAAAAAAATAGTTAAAGCCCAGTTTATTGAATAATTATACTGAGAGAAAAAAATAGTAAAAGGGACAATAAAAACAGTTAAAGAGCAATTTATTGTATAATTATACTAAAAGAGGACAATAGTTAAAGGGACAATGAAAATAGTTAATGGGCAATTTATTGAATAATTATACTGACTGAGAGAAAAAAAATTGTTAAAGGGATAATAAAAATAGTTAAAGGGCAGTTTATTGAATAATTGTACTGAGAGAAATAAATAGTTAAGGGGACAATAAAAATAGGTTAAATGGCAATTTATTGAATAATTATATTCAGAGAAAAAAAATAGTTAAAGGGTTATTTATTCAATAATTGTACGGAGAGAAATAAACAGTTAAGGGGAAAATAAAAAAATAGTTGAAGAGCAATTTATTGAATAATTATATTGAGAGAAAAAAAAGTTAAAGGGACAATAAAAATAGTTGAAGGGCAATTTATTGAATAATTGTACGGAGAGAAAAAATAGTTAAAGGGTAATATATTGAATAATTATATACTGAGAGAAAAAAATAGTTAAAGGGCAATTTATTGAAAAATTATACTAAGAGAAGCAAATAGTTAAAGGGACAATGAAAATAGTTAATGGGCAATTTATTGAATAATTATACTAGGAGAAAAAAATGGTTAAAGGGATAATAAAAATAGTTAAAGGGCAATTTATTGAATAATTATATTGAGAGAAATAAATAGTTAAGGGGACAATAAAAATAGGTTAAATGGAAATTTATTGAATAATTATACTGAGAGAAAAAAGTAGCTAAAGGGATAATAACAAAATATGATTCCTACAAATGTTTAGAAGGTTCGATCGAGCCTCCAGTATTTGAACAGCTAAATTATTATTGGGCTAAGCAAGTGTTGGAAAAATCGAAATTTATTGTTGTCACTATTTTCTGACCATTTTCAATTTTTGGAGACTTACATGAGCGAGACCATCGATATTTTCCGGACTGATTGGTTTTCCTTGGAAGTAAAACTGTTTGAGTGCATCACTGATTTCCTTTGAGCGTGGAGTGTCCCTTTCGTAGAGGAAACTTATGGGAGCTATTTTGTCCCAGTTCTCGTTGAGGTCATCTAAAATCGACGTGTTACCATTTCGGGCATCCTCGATCATCGCTGAATCATAAAAAAAAAAACACACCTTTAGGAACCGGAAAATTACCTCCCGAACTGAACCTAAACCCTGAAAAGGTTTCCTTGCTGTGACCAGCGCCAAAGCAGATTTAAGGGTGTATTCTGGGCTAGATTTTTGAAAAAATCAATTTTTTTGTATATTCTTAAAGTTTAGACCTTTAAAATGTATCCCGGAAAGGAAATTTTTTAATTCCAATAATTAACGGAGTTATAGCTGTTTTTTTGTTTGACCAGAATACCGCCTTAAATTTGGGACTTAGTTCTAGAAAAATTGCAGATGAGATATAGTCAATTTTTTAAAATATCGGTAGTAAAAATCGTAAGGACTAATTAATAGAATTAATAGGATTGAATAAGGATAGGGACAGGATTTTACCTTAAAATATGAGTCTTCCAGAAAATTATGTAATTCTAAATTATGTATTTGGAATTTAACTATTAATTATTATTAAAATTATGTAATTATGTAATCGACCCTTAAAAAATTTTCTAAAGAAGCTTGCTGACTTCCCTCCCCCCATTATTGTCCCCTATTGAGTACGGATTTGAATCAAAGGGAGGATGGACTTACAAACGACAACACCCCCAAACTCGTCCTTCGTAACTCCGGTGATAAGGGGCACGTGATGAAATTTGCCTTCTCTTATCAGATCGATCGGTTGAGCAGTGAGGAATCTCTCTCCGTCACCGGGAACATCCGGTTCGACCACGGGAACCCAAACGAGAATGGGATCACCGTGCCATTCCTAAAATACTCAAAAACGACGATTACGCTGAATCAAGATCATATAATTTATGGCTCAAAACAACTAATATCAACCTCTTTTGAAAAATCCTATTGATACTGCAGAGAAAATAGATAAAGAAAACGAATGGAAAATGATTTGGCCGATTAATTTCCAATGATAGTCCAATGATACCATTGATGGGAACCCATCAATGGAACCCATCAATTCAAACTAATAGAATACCGATTCCAATAGAAGCCCAAGCAAAATATATCGATTTCCCCCGACATTTCCCGCCTGTTTGCAAGGTTTAAATGTGTTTTTTCCGTATAGATTTCCAACTGATGGGAAACGATCAATGGAACCCATCAATTGAAATCATTAGAATCCAATTCCAATAAAAACCTAAGACAAACCGATTGATTTCCCTCGAGATTTCCCGTCTACTTGGAAGGTTTTAATTGGTTTTTTTTTTCCGTATAGATTTCCAACCTATGGGAATCCATCAATGGAACCCATCAATTGGAACCAATAGAATCCGATTCCAATAGAAACCCAAGACAAACCGATTGATTTCCCTCGAGATTTCCCGTCTATTTGGAAGGTTTGGAAGCGTTTTTTTCGGAATAGATTTCCAACCGATGGGAACCCATCAATTGGAACCAATAGAATACCGATTCCAATAGAAGCCCAAGAGAAATCCATCGATTGTCCAACGAGGTTTCTGTCTCTTTTTAAATTTGAAATAGATTATTCATTCATCAGAATACTTACGAAAAATTGATAAAGCGAATCGCTGATTTCTTCGACAGTCTTTGTATTGAGACAGAGAAGCATACTGCCGGTTGTGTCGGTCGGACAATGAAGAATTTCCGCTTGTTTCTTGGCGAGATCCTTCTGATCGTTTGGCAATGGTGTCTGATAAATTGCTGAACCGCTCATCGCTATTGCACGATGAAAAAGTCCCTCGGTCATTGGTGACAGAAGATGAAGGGACACGCTCCAGGCTCCGGCACTGTAACCGGTGATCGTGACAGAATTTTTATCGCCCCCAAAGGCAGCGATGTTCTTCTGTACCCAACGAAGTGACTCGACTTGATCCTTGAGTCCCAAGTTTCCCGGTGCGAGGGAATCGCCGGTGCTAAGGAAACCTTCAGTGATGGCGAAAATAAACCTGGCCAATTATCCATGAAATCTTCCGATGTTAGGATTATTGTTTTTTTTTTTTTTTTAATAAATTACCGAGAGAAGCTAGACGGTAATTAACGACAACCAGCACGATATCCTGATCCATAAAGTATTGGGGTCCTTCGACGAAGCTTTGCCCCGAGGAGCCATAAAAACCACCGGGATGGAAGAACACGATAACCGGTCTTTTCGATTTTTCCGGATCACTAGAATCCTCGGATGGGAGCTGATAAAATGTGTAAGGTACAACTTTGGTTTTTTTTCAGTCGTTTATGAAGGAGTCAGGGTCACGCTAGGACATTGGTCAGAGAAACCGGTCACAGCAAGTTGGTTATTTTTAAATGAATGCAGAAAAATTTCTTGAGGAATCTCAAAGGAATGTGACTCTAGAGTTTCAAAGAAGTGTTTGAAAACTCGTTTTCCCTTAAGCTGTGATTTTTAACCTACCTAACTATTTTGACTGTGGCTTTATGATGACCTTACCTGGAAAAGATCCAAAGGTTTGACCTTTCCTACAATACCTTTTGTTAAAACGACTTTAGGCCCAACAATTTGCTGATGGGACAACATTTAGGATATTCAAATATTCGATGTGCTCGATTTTGTACCATTACTTTCAACGACTATTCAATCAAGGAATAAGGAAAAAAGGAGTCCTCGATGACGCCGTGATCTCACCTTGGTCGTGTAAACATTGAGCCTCAGACAATCCTCGCTTGGAAGTTTCGCCCGAGGACTAGGACACGAGGGTCCTTCTTTGGTCGCATCAAAAACATCTTTCCAAGGAACAACCGGTACAGCTTGCTGGAATAAAAAAACAATATGGCACGTAGATTATGCTTACGTAAATTCTGCATTGTTATTGCAAAAGGCCATAAGAAGAAGAAGAAGAAGAAAGAGTCTCCCAGGACTCGAATTAATTCAGAGGCCAGATGCTTTGTACGAAATTCTCACGCGATGGATGGATAAAACGTTTTTAGCATTTCCCTCAGCATCGCAAGTTGCACACGCACCTGGCACACAGATGGGCATTGTTTAATTAGAGGAGGAAGAAAAAAGAACAATTACTATTCACATCTGCGCGACGGAATTCTCTCGGATGATTGCGACGACCTTTAAGTGTTTTTTTTTAAGTCTGCCGTCACGAGGACTTATATAAGTCAATCAAGTTTGCCGGACACAAATGGTGTGGCTAATCAGAGCGGGTCAAAGGTCGTTGAGGAACTCGCGAGCATTGACACGCCTTTATTGAAGCCAATTACCGCGCCCATAATCTGATTTGTGGACAAATGAGCCAGGAACTATTGCGTCGTGGACTGAGAATGAATTGCCCGGATGGGAGGGACATTGGTCAGCGATGGATGCTTTGATTTCTATAAATCAATTGTTCAGCGATGGATTGTTTGATTTATAAAAATCAAACCATTCATCGCTGACCAATGTCCCTGGATGGTTTGATTTCTATAAATCGAACCATGATCCATCGCTGACCAATGCTGGTCAGTGAGGGATTGTTTAATTTATAGAAATCAATTGGTCAGCGATGAATTGTTTGATTTATAGAAATCAAACCATCCATCGCTGACTAATGTCCCTGGATAGATTGATTTCTATAAACCGAACCATCCATCGCTGACCAGTGATGGTCAGCGATGGATTGTTTGATTTATAGAAATCAATTGGTCAGCGATGGATTGTTTGATTTATAGAAATCGAACCATCCATCGCTGACCAATGTCCCTTCCATCAATTGACAAATCATAGGATTGGTCAATGGAATTTTGTGAGGGATTTTTTTAGGGACAGGCGCACCTTGAAGCGTTGCTGTCCAGTCGGTGGTTCGGCGTATCTCAAACCTCGGAAGGAATAAATGGTCCTGCCGAGTCTTGAGGTCATGAAGGACCCACGAATCCTTCCAACCGGTGACACCAATTCAATAGAATTGTTTTGATCCTCTTTCTCGGCTGAAGACATTGCCAAGATGCAGCAGAACAGCGGCAAAACAATATTCCGCATTTTTTTGTGTTAGTGCCAAAATTGATGGCCAATTTATCGGTGAAAACAAAGACTGAATTCTAACACGATGGAGATGAGAATAGAGAGAATAGTTTTGCGACGTGACTTGGATGCTGTTGAAACGATAACTGATGGCATTCGAGCCAGGCTGAGTCATTTATATGGACGATGCTGGAGGAAGGCACGTGGTACAAGCAATTACCTTTCAGGAGTCATATAGTTAGGCTTTGTGTCGGCAAACCTCGTGACATTTCAAAGTATGCGTGCGTTATCTATAGCATGCAGATTATTACGTAGCTCGACTTGGAGATTTCTTTTTTTTTTTTGTAATTTAGTATTATTCGTGGAGATAGTTTCATTTTGACCGGCAATCGTCAATTTAGCAATTTGTTAATATTATTTTGTGATTGCGAAAACTGCGCTCCGATGAAGATTTGAGTTTGAAGTCACTGCAAAATTTTGGAAAAGTGCCGAAAAGTTGTTTTTCCGAAAAGTAGACCTTAAGGGGTTATAAATATAGGCAATCAGAAAGTCGAAAAAAGCGATTTTCCAAGAATTCATTCTGGCGAGACATTTTAATTTATTAATGTAAAAATGTATATGGGGTATTCCATGTCAAATCGATCACTTTTAAACCTGACCCCTTTCAATTTGACTGAAATTTTGTTTTCCTTTTCTACCCAATTAAAAACATTTTTCAGGAAATTTTCAAATTTTTTTATCCAACCCAAAAGAAAAAGCTTTTTTGTTTAACAGACTATAACTTCTTCAAAAATTGACTAATCGGAAAGTTTTTTTTGAAAATTTTCGTTTTTGAATATACTTTCCGAAAAAAAATACAAAAAAATTTTAGAATATTAAAATCTATGGAATTTTTCTGTGAATACAGACCCCTTAAATGTTTTGTAACAATTATCCAATTATTTTTTTCGGTTCAAGTAAAAATATAAAAGTCGGATTGACAATTAATAAACAATGATTATTAAGGAGAAAGGACTTTGGTTGCATATGCAAATTCAACCCTGCGCTAATAATTTGTTTCGTTAATTTCTTTTATCTTATTTTGACCATTATTTTTTACGGACAAGAACTTGTTTCCCCATGATTATCATACCATGAAAGTTAACAGCGTTGCTGCGACGAAAACTTTGGCAGCTGATACTTTTTAGCAACTTCTACTGCCTTAGCAAACGGTTGGATAATTTTCCTGAGAATTAATGTAGGAAATCTTTGGTTATTGAAATATAACATTGAATAATAAAAATATTAACTAAGTAATATCAGTGTATTATTAATTTAGAGCTAAACAATATTAGAGATATTAAGAAATGAATTTCGCTAATATTCCATGTGCGGAAAAAATTCTTTCGCTTAAAAAACGGCTTCGAGACAAGTATTTTTTGTTGACGTTGAACAATGTCCGCTTTTTTTCCGCTCTACATAGATGAAATATTTTTTTTCTACGTTAAAAAATCTCTCATATTATTAAACGTAGAAAAAAAATGTTTCGACTCGATATAGAGCAAAAAAAAAATTCCACGTATAGAATATGATTGAAATCAATTTAATAATGTATTCAATATTATTCAACGTCGAAAAAAAGATATTTCAGCTACTGCAAAGATTTTCTGCATTCATAGGAAAATTATCTAACAGTTTTGCTAGGGCAGCAGAAGTTTGTAAAAAGTGACACATGTCAACGTTTTCGTTGCAGCAACGTCGTTAACTAGGGTGTATGCCAAAGTCTCCCAAAGCCAAAGTCCCCCACGTCAAAATGACAGCGCGACGTTCGCTTTTTTACGCGTGAGCCAATTCAGTCGGCGGTAATTTGACCGAAAAATTTTATACCGTGTGTGGAAAGAAGTAAATGACCGAACAAGATTGCGACGAGATGTTTTTTTCGTTTTATTATTATTATTATTATTATTATTATTATTATTATTATTATTATATGCTTATTACATGAACGATTTCAATATTTGATTAATAGAAAATAATATAAAATGTCCAGGATAAACTACTCCATATTCTCGGATGTCTAGGTCGATAGCTTCGTAGTTGTCGGTGTCCAGGTCGACAGCTTCATAGTTGTCGGTATCCAGGTCGACCGCTACGCACTTTTCGGAGTCGAGAGCAACCTGCTCCGTAATTTTCGGTGTCCAGGTCGACATCTTCATAGTTGTCGGTGTCCAGGTCGACCTCTGCGTAGTTTTCGGTGTCCAGGTCAACCGCTACGTACTTTTCGGAGTCGAGATCAACCTGCTCCGTAGTTTTCGGTGTCCAGGTCAACCACTACGTAGTTTTCGATGTCTAGGTCGACCGCTGCGTAGTAGTCGGAGTCCCGGTAAACAGCTTCATAGTTTTCGGGGTCTAGGTCGACCGCTGCGTAGTTTTCGGAGTTGAGGTCGACAGCTTCGTAGTTGTCGGCGTCCAGGTAACCGCTAAGTAACTTGCGGTCCCCAGGTTGACAGCTTCGTAGTTGCCGGTGTCTAGGTTGACACCTTCATAGTTTTTGGTGCCCAGGTCGACCGTACCGTAGTACGGTCATGATCCGTAAAATTCCTCACGATTCATGAATAAAAGGGCGAAAAACCATTTCGGGGGTCTTGAAATTTTTTTTAATCGACGGAAAAGAAAAAATCTTCGCGTTTTCGTTCCAAACATTATTCAGCATGTATCTTGATGGTATACTGAAGACAATGCTATTTTATTCAGCTCTCTGAGACTTCTCATTTTCCCATGATGGATCTCCAATTGTATATAAACCGTGTTTTCGCCTATTTCTCTTGGTATTTTCTTGTTTATTCGTGCATATTCGTGATCAGCGGTCAATTTCCGATCGATATAGCTCCTCAGATGTGAATAAAAATGAATATAAAAAAAATTATTTTTCGGCGCTACGGAACCTGTCCATTTGCCCATCTACTTTCGCTGATTCTTGACCCCTCGGCTCAAGGTCAAATTTTTTTTTGTCGTTCAGAGGTTCAAAACCAGTGTTTTGGATCGGAAATTTCCCGCGCAACATGAATATGCTATTTGCAATAGAGGTTTGATCAAGTGTTCTCTTTTATTATTCAGTACATAATAATTCTTTCAATGATGCGATAAGTAGTATCTCATTAATTCTAATGATGATGATGACTGTGATGATCATGATGATTATGTTCATGATGATGATCGTGATTATGGCCATGATGATCATGATTGTCAGGATTTCTCGCTGATGTGACTCCTGGAATTGGGAAAAGACGTTCCCACAGGTCCATTCTGTCCTTGAAGAGATTCGTCTTCATAACGAGCTCATTACCGATCTCCAGATATTTGTTGTTATCAGTGGTAAACGGGATCCAGTTGACATTTGCAAATTTCGGATTTCCTCGAGGTATTGGTTCACCGGTCTTTGCAAAATTCGCCCACATTGTCGTCATTCTCTCAACAGTCGGATATTCCGGTGAAGTTGTGTCGATGTATGGGAAAAATGAGTCCCAGAAGAGATACAAGAGAAGATCATGATGAACGACTCCTACAAATCCAAATATACATATTAGTTTGCTATTCCAGAGAAAAAAGAAACTAAAATAAGCGTTATCGATTTGGTACAATTTCTGATTCACCAAGATTCTTCAAAACATTTTTTGACGATACAATGACACCACCAAATAGTCTGCATGCCAAACTAGTATTAACTTGTTGCAAGATCAAGTTATTGAATAATCATTGGAGAAATCAATCCGGTTGAAAATGATACCCGAATTTTTTAGTCATGCAGAACAGTGAAAAAAAAAGTATACATGGTTTTAAATACTTTGGTCACTATAAATTAAAATATAATTTACTTTAAAGCTATCGTCAAATACTTTTTAAGGATAAATCGAAGAGTTTTGGAAAATTGATTAAAATCAAGGTTTTTTTTATAAATGGTGCTTTTCTGTTCTCTCACCGTAAGGTCTTTTGGTATCACTCCAAACACTATGACTGTAACGACCCTGATACGTAAATTCGTAATAATAAACAGGTTCTCTTGAAGCTTGAGCGAAAAGCTTGACGAAATTGTTCACGCTGAAGATGATAAGAGCATCTGCATAGAGCTGAAAATGAATTCCATTATTTTTGAAAAATAAAAATTGAACAAACATCAGGAATAGTAAATTGGATGACATTGTTCCTTCTTTTATGGAAACATACTCGAGCAACGCCGTCAAAGTTTTCCAAGGAGGCAGGTTGTCCGTTCAGATAGAAATTCTTCAAAGCTGTACTGATCTCCGTGGATCGAGGAGTATCGCGCTCATAGTAATAGCTTATCGGAGCAATTCTGTTCCAATTCTCGTTGATGTCATCGATAGTAGACGTGTTCCCTTGACGAGCGAGCTCGATCACGGCTAAGCAATGGGAAAGAAACCATACGGTTGCCAAAAGAAAGAAGCCAGGAAGGAATATTGGAGAGCAAGAATCACGAGGACTACTCACGAACGACGACACCTCCAAACTCGTCCTTATCGATTCCAGTTATGAAGGGAACGTGATGAATCTTTCCCTCTCTGATGAGATCCGACGGTTGACCCGTGAGGAACCTCTCGACACCAGGAATTTCAGGTTCGATCACAGGTGCCCAAACGAGAACGGGATCTCCGTGCCATTCCTAAAATGATAACAAAAAATATAAAGACCATCGACGACCATGATTTCTTATACTGGAGTCGTAGGAGTACGTACGGAGAATTGAGGAAGCGTGGCGCCGATGTCTATGGCATTTTTCGTCTTGAGACATTCGACAATTTTGGCCGACGTGTCGGAAGGACAATTGACAAATTGCGCCTGTTTCTTAGCCAAATTCATCTGATGAGGCTGAAGTGGGGTCTGATAGATCGCCGAACCGCTCATCGCTATGGCACGATGAAAGAGTCCTTTGCTCATCGGTGATAGCAGATGCAAACCAACGCTCCAAGATCCGGCACTGTATCCGGTGATTGTCACGCAATTTGGATCACCGCCGAATTTAGCGATGTTCTTCTGTATCCAGCGCAGTGACTCGACCTGATCCTTCAGACCCAAGTTTCCCGGTGCGACGGCATCGCCGGTGCTCATGAAGCCTGAAACACCGTCAACGAGAACATATCGTAAGACCCTGGAATGTTTTTACAAACGTTGTCCATCGATGAGCTTGCAAATCTGCGACCAATGTGAGATTCACTATCAGCAATGTCTTTTCTTCTCGGATAAATTTACCCAAAGATCCGAGACGATAGTTAACGGTAACGAGGACGATATCCTGATCCATGAAGTAATTCGGTCCCACCGTTACACTTTGTCCGGAAAAAATGTAAAAGCCACCGGGATGATAAAACACTATGACCGGCTTCTTCGAGGTTTCCACCCCTTTGCGATCCACAGATGGTAGCTAAAAAAAAATCGCATCAATTGTAATCTGCTCATTGTGTCTTCATCATCTTTGCCTATGGATGAATCTTCTTCATTGACCTGGTAACACTCTCAACTTTGACTCTCTCATCAAGTGGCAGCTTCTGATAACTTAACGATCACGCGAGTCAGGAAGAAAGGAGTAAGATCAAATAGTGCATCTTTGTTTCTAATTTGAGTGTGCATCGTGAGGAGAGCCAGGCAATTTTTGTACCTTGGTGGTGTAGACATTGAGACGAAGACAATCCTCGGATTGGTTGATTCCACCTGGCTGAGGACACGAGGGTCCTTCCTGGGTAGCGTCGAAGACATCGGTCCAAGGGACGGTGGGCACTGCTGGCTGAAATGTAGTTCACGTGTTACAAAAGAGTTTGCAAGGTTGCAATGACTTCTTGGGGATATAAACAATGAGGAATAAGACACAGAGTGGACTAATTGGATGCAAGGTTCATTTTTGGGTCATTCGAACCGGCAATAAATCTAGGACTCAGGGCATTTTGAGGTACCTTTGTCAACAATGTCGTTTGCCAAGGGAACAGCTAATTACAATTAGGGAGGAATGCAAGGGCAAGTACTAAGAGTGCATAAAAATGTATGAGGAAAATCACCTTGAAACGTCTCTCTCCAACGGGTGCCTCTGCATATCTCAATCCACGGAAAGAATAAATCTTCTTTCCAAGTCTGGAGGTCATCGTGGAACCACGAATTTTTCCATTTGGCAGGGTCACTTCTTTAGTCTCGGCTTGATCGTTACCTTGGCATGTGCAAAAAGCCACCATGAAGCATAGCAACACCCTGAGATAAAGCATTTCCTCGATGTCTCGTTGTCTGCCTTTACTTCAGAATAACAAACCGCCAACGTTGGCGTAAGTGTTTGCGATAAGAAAATAAAAAAATACAGCGACGTGATTAGAGCAATGCTGAGCGGAGAACTGTGAGCTGACGACCTGGCGACAACCTTTTATAGTCTCGAATCTTGAGGAAAGTCATACGACCACACTTGCGCACAGACGATCGAGTTGCAAAAGTACGGTGATGATTCCCAGAAATAGACTTGATTGCGGTCTGGGGATATTGGTAATAATCTCGCTTTATTAATATAGACATGTATTCGTGTTATTCTTCGTATGCACACTCGTTTTATTCTCCTTAATTTTTTTTTTCACCGTTGATAATGGTGGGGAAACAAGTTCTTGTCCGTAAAATTAATGGTTACAAAAAGATACTAAAAGAAGTTGACGAAAAAAATGGTTTGGGCAGAGTTGAATTTGCATACAACCAAATTATTTAATCATTCAATTGGTATGTTACGTTCTGGTCCCCCCTTGATAATCATTTTTTATTACTTATTAATCTCACTTTTACATTTTTACTCGAACCCAAGAAACGAACTGGACATATGCTGGATCTTCTTGGATGTAGTAAACAAAAAAAAAGATTTTTATTTATAGGATAAGTTTTCTATTTTTCTTTACCATTTTTCTTTTCTAAACGTGGAACCTTGAAATCGTTCTCACCTTACTAAAATAAGCAATTGTAATATTATAGCAATATTAAATCAAACGAAAAGCTCAAGATTTTTAGTTTGAATTTCAGTAGTTTTTTTAGTATTTTTTTTCCCCAACATTTTTGGAGGTTTTTAAAGTATAATTTGCAAAAATGAATTTCAGGATTTTTTTGAGTGTTGTGTCAATACAGGCCCCTCAAGTGTTTCGTAACTATTTTCACTGCGTCAAGATATCGATATTCAATAAGCGTTCTCAGCATATTTATATTATGATACGTAAACAAAATCGTCCGGAATAACCAACAGGAAAAATTTCCCATCCATGAATACATCAACGGTAGTATGCAAGAACGTGCTATCTCAGATTGTGCTAGAAAAACGTGCTTTATCGAAGTATGAGAGCAGAATGTGCTATCTCAAATTGGCATATAAGAACGTTCTATCTCAAATTGTGTTAGACGAACCTGCTATATATAAAAAAAAAAAAAACAAAAAAAACAAAAGAACGTTCTGCTCTTGAAGGAGAGAACTTTTCTGCGAGAACTTTATTATGAGAATGTACGCTTTGAATGTTGACGCAATTTTTGTTTGCAATTGTCGTTTCATCAATCAATTAGAAAAATCAATGATTATTGCATTTACAACATAAATAGCAATTTATTTGAATCGAATTCTGTACTCAAAATAATAGTGAAAACACGCACGAAGTTTGAAATCGATCATTTGCATAATTTCTTGAATAAAAAATCCCCAAAAAATTATTTTAGCGAAAAAAGGGAGGGTACTTCTATAATATCACAACTTGAAAATATATCTATTGAATTTTTGTCATTTTGTCTCAAGTTAATCGAAAGATGACACTTAATTGACTAATAAACTGGGAAAGTAATATACCCAATGTCATGCAGAATTTTTTTAAAAATTGGAGTTCTATTTTCTTTATTGATTTAAAACCTTAACGCTAAAGATGGCGATGATGATGGTCTCTCAGACTTTTATGCTAGTTGCAAATTTCCGGTGTCGAGACTCCGCGAATAGGAAAGAGACTTTCCCATAATCTCATTCTCTCCTTATTAAGAAACTCCTTCATGATGAGCTCGTTACCGATTTCCAGATACTTGTGATTATCAACGGTATACGGAATCCAGCAGACGTTTTCGAAATGCGGATTTGCGTGTGGAATTGGTTGACCGGTCCTTGCGAAATGTGCCCACATTGTCGTCATTCTCTCGACGGTCGGATATTCCGGTGAAGTTGTCTCAAAGTATGGGAAATTTTGGTCCCAGAAGAGATACAAGAGAAGGTCGTTATGAGAGACACCTGTATTAATCGTAATAGTCGAATTAGTTTTGCAACTCGAGTCAACATTTCCTCTTGGCTCAAACCAAATAATATTTATTCAACAAAGTGGTCCAGAAGTTGTGTGATGATTTTCTATTTCAATCTCTGTGTCGAATTGTTTTTTACATTAAAAAAAATTTGCAAAGCGCCAATCAGTTTGTTATTTATAAATAAGATCACTAAACCTCTGGCAGAGACTTATAGAAATTTTATCATAATTTATTGCCAATCTAAAAATGACTGTCGAGTGGTTAATGCCCTTAAGAACCATGCAAATACCGATTGGAAAAAAGATTGATGCATCAGAAATGTATTGTTAAAATCGATTCCTTCATCCAGATGAATCCACTTATTCAGGATCTGTTTTTGACTAAGCTTTAGAAAGATCGAATTAAGAGTTTAATTTCCAGATTATAATTTTTTATTCCTTACCGAATGGTTTTTTCGTGGCACTCCAAACCGTGTAGCTGTAACGGCCCTGGTACCGAAATTCGTATAAATAAACGGGTTCTTCCGAAGCTTGAGCCCAAAGCTGGGCCCAATTATTCCAGCTGGAGATTAAGAGAGCATCAGCGTAAAGCTGTGGGCATTGAATTATTCGTTGATTAAAAAAAGTTCAACAATCAGTACAGTGGATTGAAAGATTAATTTTTCTTCTTTTTCAGTACTTACACGACCAAGACCCTCGAAATTGTCCAAAGAGACCGGCTGTCCGTTCAGATAAAACTGTTTCAGAGCCGCACTGACCTGCGTTGATCGCAAAGTACCGCGTTCATAGAAATAGCTTATGGGAGCAATTTCGTTCCAGCGTTCATTGAGATCGTCGAATTGCGACGTATTACCATTGCGGGCTTGCTCAACCATGGCTAAAGAATTTTGAAAACAAGAAATACCATTGAAAAAAGGGGGCAAAATAATGTCACAGTAGGGGAATCCCGATGGAATACTCACGAACGATGAGACCGGCGAACGCGTCTTTGTCAAATCCAAATATGAAAGGAACTGAATTGATTTTTCCCTCTCTGATGAGATCCGACGGTTGACCAGTGAGGAATCTCTCGACACCGGGAATGTGAGGTTCAACCACAGGTAACCAGATGAGACGGGGGTTCCCACGCCATTCCTAAAATCATAATTAAAAATAACATAAGGACCATGGGTAACCATAATTCCTGAGACCAAGACGCCCAAGTACGTACGAAAAATTCAGGAAGCGTTGCGGCAATGTCCATGGCTTCTTTCGTCCTGAGACATTGGACAATTGCAGTCGAGTTGTTGGAGGGACATCCTAGTAGTTTCGCCAGTTTCTTAGCCAAGTAATCCTGATGGGGCCTAAGCGGCGTCTGATAGACCGGAGAACCGCCCATCGCAATGGCACGATGGAACAGTCCTCTGCTCATTGGTGACAATAGATGCAGGTCGACGCTCCAGGATCCGACACTGTAACCGCTGATTGTCACGGAATTTGGATCACCACCGAATTTAGCGATATTCTTCTTTACCCAGCGCAGAGCCTCGACCTGATCCTTAAAAGCCAAGTTTCCTGGTGCGACGGCATCTCCGGTGCTCAAGAAGCCTGAAATTGGATCCACGACAATACATCTTTAGGCTTTGGAATTGGAATTGGGGACTCTGGAAGAATCTGAATTAACCGGGACATTGTATTTCTTCTGCTGACTTACCCAAAGCTCCGAGTCGATTGTTAACGGTAACCAGAACGATGTCCTGATCCATGTAGTAATTCGGTCCTACTGCCACGCTCTGCGAGCTGAAGTCGTAAAAGGTACCACGATGAAAATAGACTATAACCGGCCTCTTCGGATTTTTTACACCTGTCCAATGCCTATATGGTAGCTGCAAAAAATCGCTAAAATTAGTATTGTCTTCTCATCTTTTTTGACTATGTATACACATCATTTATTGACCAGGTAATATTAGCAGATTTAGCCACTTCATCAATAGTCAAATTGCGTTTGATGCAAATTAAGAACTTAATGGCTAAGTGACTCCCGAAGAAACAATTCAAAAAACAAAGCCCCAATGTTTGTCATCACTAAGGCAATTTCCATACCTTGGTCGTGTAAACATTGAGACGAAGACAATCCTCGGAGTGATTAGTTCTTCCAACTTGAGGACACGAGGGCCCGTCCTTGGTAGCGTCGAAGACACCACTCCAAGGAACGGCAGGCACTGCTGGCTAAAATGTAGTTTTGTATTAAAAATGCATTTGCGACGCTATAATGACTTTGGTTAAATATGACTGATTGAGAGCGACAAATAATTAAAAAATTGTCATTTGAGGAAGTCAATTGGGGACTTTGGTACTTGGACAAGCCTTCGTCATGTCCAATTGTTGTTCAAATGGGATGCGTCGACAAACGCGTGCAGCAATGATATTCGTCGAGGTAGCAGCTAATTGGGAGTGTATGGAGGAAGATAAGGGCGATAATAGGGCACGATAGAGTGCATGATACGTAAGTGCAATTTACCTCAAAACGACGCGCTCCAATCGGTGCCTCGGCGTATCTCAAACCACGGAAGGAATGAATTGTCCTTCCGAGTCTCGAGGTCATCGTTGAACCGCGTATTCTTCCATTGCGTATTCTCAATTCCCCTTTTTTGAGTGTATTAAAACTATGGCATGCACAAACAGCCACCATGAACCATAGCAACGATGAGAGATAATGCATTTTCTTCTGTCCCGATGTCTTGGTTCTTTTGATTTCTTATTAGAAACTTCCGATGTCGTTCCTCTATTGCTCACGACAATTGAAAAAATTTATGTCGATGCAATTACTGCAACGATTATTCGGCAACTGATAACTCTGCAAACCGGTCGCAATCTTTTATACGCCTTGGTTTTTTGAAGAAAATACAAACAAGTGTCAGTAATATATCTTCCAGAACCAGACGCGACGGTGAGGAAAAACCGGAAATATTGTTTTTTTATATATTTACATGTTTACATGTTTGTCCTCTCTTCAAGGTAACTATTTTCACTCTCTATTGAACTACTCCGCGTTTGAAGTCATTTTGAACTATTTTGATTTGATTAACGCAACATTCTCAGAGATTCAATGAGACAATTCTCGTTCCCATTGATTTCACACCGAAGTATCTCGTAAATAACCAACGCCTTCGAAAAACAATATTTGCGAATATTATTCGAGCCTGAGAAAACAAAAATTCGATAATCGCTTTTGAATCTTTAGTTTTCCAAATTTTTTTCCTCAACTTGCGCCAGCTGTATCGCAGAATTTCTGAAAATGATGGAATGATGAAGAAACGACCATGGTTGTAAATTCGCAGAAATATAAACGCATGCCTTTGAAGCTTGAGCAAGAAGCTTAAATGTAGTTGTTAATGCTGAATGGAAATTGCCGTCGTCGAGACTCCCGGAAGAGGAAAGAGCCTTTCCCACAATCTCATTCTCTCCGTATGGAGACTTCTTCATGACCAGCTTGTTACCGATCTCCAGATACTTGTGGTTATTAACGGTATACGGAATCCAGCTGACCTGCTGTCCTTGCGAAATGTGCCCACATTGCCGTTATTCTCTCGATGATCGAATATTCCGGTGAAGTTGTCTCAAAGTATAGGAAATTTCTGTCCCAGAAGAGCTACAAGAGAAGATCGTCATGAACGACACCTGTATTAATCGTAATGGCCGCATTAGTTTTGCAACTCGAGTCAACATTTCCTCTTGGCCCAAATAAAATAATAATTATTCAACAAAGTGGTCCTGAAGTTGGGTTATAATTTTCTATTTCAATCTCTGAGTCGAATTGTTTTTTACATTAAAAAAAAAATTGCGAAGCGCCAATCAGTTTGATATTTATAAATAAAATCATTAAACGTACTGTCTCTGGCAGAGATTTATAGAAATTCTATCATAATTTGTTGCCAATCTGAAAATTACTGTCGAGTGGTTAATGCCCTTCAAGGGCCATGGAAATACCGTTTGAAAAACCCTGCAAATTGGACATTTGCACGTTGCTTCCTCATCTTAATCACATAGCTTCCTTTATCACAAAGTATGGCAATCAAATTTGGCTTTCTCATAAAGGAAGCTTTGTCAACTATCGAAAAACATGAGTAATCAATGTGCAAAGTTGCCAAATTCTTTCAAATTTACTTCTTGCTAAATTTAATTTTTGCCAAATTCAATAGCGAACAACCTTGATCACTATTTTGAATGTGTACAAAATTTCAGTACAATATCTCGCAAATTGCTGAAGTTAGAGTACGCTATTTTAAAGAAAAAACAAAATTTGATAAAATTTTAATCATTCGATCGATTTTCGCGAAATTTAATAACGAACATCCTCGATAGCTATATTAGCTTTGTGTAAAGTTTCATTGCAATATCTTTAAAATTACACAAGTTAGAGCGTTTACGCTGTTTTTCAAAAAATTAAAGATTTCATAAAATTTTAATCCCTCGATGGATTTTCGCCAAATTCAATACTAAACAACCTTAATAGCTATACTTACTCTGTACAAACTTTGAGTGCAATATCTTGAAAATTGCAGAAGTTAGACCGGTTACGCCGATCTTGCAAAATCGAAAAAAGTCGATAAAATCTGAACACCCGTTAGAATTAAAACAAATTTTTTTCATAATAAAGAGCAATTCGTGCTTGACAGGTGTGCCAAATTTTACCTCGTTATCTCGAAGCGTTCGCTCGAGTTATTAATTATTTACACCTGAAACTCAGGATAAATACCACACCCACACACGCGCGCGCGCACACACACACACACACACACACATCCATCCGGACATTTTTTCTAAACATGATTTCTCGATGTTTTAGGACATTTTGAACATATTGACATAAAAATCTTGAAAAAGAAAAATTTTTCACGAAAACAAGGCTTCCTTTATGAGGAAGCAAAAGAGATTGATGCATCAGAAATATGATATTTAAAATGGATTTTCCTTTATCCAGATGAATTCACTTAAGAATTGTTTTTGACCAATCTTTAGAAAAATCAAATTAGAAGATTAATTCTCAGATTATCATTTTTTTCTCCTTACCGAATGGTTCGTTCGTGGCATTCCAAATTGTGTGGCTGTAACGGCCTTGGTACCTAAATTCGTACAAATAAATGGGTTCTCTCAAAGCTTGAGCCTAAAGCTGGACCCAATTATTGGAGCTGAAGATTATGAAAACATCGGCATAGTGCGGCAATGTCCATGGCTTTTTTCGTCCTGAGACATTGGACAATTTTGGTCGAGGTGTTGGAGGGACATCCGAGTAGTTCTGTCAATTTCGCGGCGAAGTCAAGCTGATGGGACTTGAGTGGCGTCTGATAGATCGGAGAACCGCTAATCGCAATGGCACGATGGAATGGCCCTCTGCTCATTGGTGATGCAGACTGACGCCCCAGGATTTGGATTACCACCAATACTAGCGATATCGTTCTTTATCCAGTGCAGGGCTACGACCTGATCTTTCAAACCCAAATTTCCTGGTGCGATGGCGTCACCCGTGCTCAAGAAGCCTGAAATCCGATCAACAAGAATACATCGCTGGACTCTGGAATTGGAATTGAAGATTCTGGAAGAATCTGGATCCACCGGGACAATGTTTTTCTTCCGCTAATTAATTTACCCAAAGCTCCGAGTTGGTAGTTAACGGTAATCAGTACGAAGTTCTGATCCATGAAGTAATTCGGTCCCACTTCTACACTCTGCGAGGTATAGTCGTAAAAGGTACCTTGATGGAAATAGACTATAACCGGCCTTATCGGGTTTTTTACGTCTGTCCAATCCGTAGCTGGCAGCTGAAAAAAATCGCTACAATTAGAATTGTCCTCTCATCTTTTTTGACTATGTGTACATTTTATCTTTTGACCATGAAATTTTAGCAATTTTGGCCACTTCATTAATAGTCAAATTTGGTTTTATGTAAATTAAGAACTAAATGGCCAAGCGACTCCTGAAGAAACAATTCAAAAAAGCAAAGCCCCAATATTTGTTATCACTGAAGCAATTTCCATACCTTGGTCGTGTAAACATTGAGACGAAGACAATCCTCGGAGTGATCAAGGTCCTTCCTCGGTAATGTTAAAGACATCTCTCCACGCAAATAAATTGGGGACTTTGGTACTTGGACACGCCTTCGTCATGTCCAACTGCTCTTCAATTGGGATGCGTCAAGAAACGCGTGCAACAATGATATTCGTCGCAATAAGCCATAGAAGGGATAAATTTTCCTTCCAAGTCTCGAAGTCATCGTTAAACCGCGTATTCTTCCATTGAGTGCACTCAATTCCCCACTTTCGAGTGTATTAAAACAATGGCATGCACAAACAGCCACCATCAACCATAATAACAATGAGAGATACCGCATTTTCTTCTGACTCGATATCTTGATTCTTATGATTTCTTATTAGAAACTTCGGATGTTGATTCTCTATTGCTCACGACAATTGAAACGATTTAAAACGATGCAATTCTTCCAACGATGAATCGAAAACTGATAATTCTACAAACCGGGTGCAACCTTTTATACCCCTTGGTTTTTTGAAGAAAATACACACAATTAAGCACCAATGGCAAATATAACTTCCAGAACCAGACACGATGGTGAGGACAGACAGAGAATATTGTTTTTTCATACATTTACATGGAAGTATTCTTTTCTCTTCTATAGATAACTATATTTTCACTCGCTATTCAACTACTCCGCGTTTGAAGGCATTTTGAACTATTTTGATTTGATTAACACAAAATTCTTAAAGATACAATGAGAATTGGATTCAGATACAATGAGAAAATTCTCGTTCCCATTGATTCCACACCGAAGTAACTCTTAAATAAAGAACGCATTCGAAAAACAATATTTGCGAACATTATTTGAGCATGAGAAAACAAAAGTCAAAAAGTTGCTTCTAATTCTTTAATTCTCCAAATATTTCGTCGCAATTCGCGCCAGCTCTTTCACGGTATTTAAAACATCAAATCTCTCATATGGGAATATCTCGAGTGAATAATAGGACTTCTTCCCCAAAAAATTATTTCAGCGAAAAAAGGGAAGTGCTTCTATAATATCAAAATTTGAAAATATGGCTATTAAATTTTTGTCATTTTGTCTTATGTTAATCATAAGATGACACTTAATCAACTAATTAACTGGGAAAATAATATACCCAACGTCATGCGGTATTTTTTAAAAACTGAAGTTATATTTTCTTTATTTATTTAAAACCTGACGCTAAAGATGGCGATGATGATGGTCTCCCAGACTTTTATGCTAGTTGCAAATTTCCGGTGTCGAGACTCCGCGAATAGGAAAGAGACTTTCCCACAATCTCATTCTCTCATTATGGAGACACTCCTTCATGATGAGCTCGTTACCGATCTCCAGATACTTGCGGTTATTAACGGTATACGGAATCCAGCTGACGTTTTTGAATAACGGATTTGCGCGTGGAATTGGTTCACCGGTCTTCGCGAAATGTGCCCACATTGTCGTCATTCTCTCGACAGTCGGATATTCCGGTGAAGTTGTCTCAAAGTATGGGAAATTTTGGTCCCAGAAGAGATACAAGAGAAGGTCGTTATGAGAGACACCTGTATTAATCGTAATAGTCGAATTAGTTTTGCAACTCGAGTCAACATTTCCTCTTGGCTCAAACCAAATAATATTTATTCAACAAAGTGGTCCAGAAGTTGTGTGATGAATTTCTATTTTGATCTCTGTGTGGGACTGTTTATTGTATTAAAAAAAATTTGAGAAGCACAAATCGCTTTGGTTTTTATAAATGAAATCATTAAACGTTCTGCTTCTGGTAGCGATTTATAGAGATTCTATGATAATTTGTTGCCACTGTAAAAATTATCGTTGAGTGGTTGATACCTTTCAAGGTCCATGCAAATACCGAACAGAAAAAATATTGATGCCTTGAAAATGAGTTGATATCAAAATGATTGACTTCATCTAAGTGAGTCCACTTGAGAACTGTTTTCGACTAAACTTTAGAAAGATCAAATTAAGAGATTTATTTCCAGATTATCATTTTTCATCCCTTACCGAATGGTTCGTTCGTGGCATTCCAAACTGTGTAGCTGTAACGGCCCTGGTACCGAAATTCGTACAAATAAACGGGTTTTTTCGAAGCTCGAGCCCAAAGTTGGGCCCAATTATTCCAGCTGAAGATTAAGAGAGCATCAGCGTAAAGCTGTGGGCATTGAATTATTCGTTGATTAAAAAAAGTTCAACAATCAATACGGTGGATTGAAAGATTAATTTTTCTTCTTTTTTAGTACTTACACGACCAAGACCATCGACATTGTCTAAAGAGATCGGCTGCCCGTTCAAATAAAACTGTCTCAGAGCCGTACTGACCTGCGTAGACCGCAGAGTACCGCGTTCATAGAAATAACTTATGGGAGCAATTTCGTTCCAGCGTTCATTGAGATCGTTGAATTGCGACGTGTTACCATTGCGAGCTTCCTCAACCATGGCTAAAAATTTTTGAAAACAAGAAATACCATTGAAAAAAGGGGGCAAAAAAATGTCACAGTAGGGGGATCCCGATGGAATACTCACGAACGATGAGACCAGCGAACGCGTCTTTGTCAAATCCAAATATGAAAGGAACTGAATTGATTTTTCCCTCTCTGATGAGATCCGACGGTTGACCAGTGAGGAATCTCTCGACACCGCGAATTTGAGGTTCAAGCACAGGTAACCAGATGAGACGAGGGTTCCCACGCCATTCCTAAAATCATAATTAAAAATAACATAAGGACCATGGGTAACCATAATTCCTGAGACATAGATGCTCAAGTACGTACGAAAAATTCTGGAAGCGTTTCCGCAATGTCCATGGCTTCTTTCGTCCTGAGACATTGGACAATTGCAGTCGAGGTGTTGGAGGGACATCCGAGTAGTTCCGCCAGTTTCTTGGCCAAGTCATCCTGATGGGGCTTAAGTGGCGTCTGATCGACCGGAGAACCGCCCATCGCAATGGCACGATGGAACAGTCCTCTGCTCATTGGTGACAATAGATGCAGATCGACGCTCCAGGATCCGACACTGTAACCGCTGATTGTCACAGACTTTGGATTACCACCGAAACTAGCGATATTCTTCTTTACCCAGCGCAGAGCCTCGACCTGATCCTTTAAAGCCAAGTTTCCTGGTGCGACAGCATCTCCGGTGCTCAAGAAACCTGAAATAGGATCAACAAGAATCCATCGTTAGACACTGGAATTGGAATTGGAGACTCTGGAAGAATCCCGATTCACCGGGACAACGTATTTCTCCTCCTAATTGA
The DNA here is from genome assembly GCA_946863875.1 of Alloplasta piceator. Taxonomy (NCBI): domain Eukaryota; kingdom Metazoa; phylum Arthropoda; class Insecta; order Hymenoptera; family Ichneumonidae; genus Alloplasta; species Alloplasta piceator. The sequence goes on from OX333072.1 coordinate 53,592,503, forward strand.
CTTACCCAAAGCTCCGAGTCGATTGTTAACGGTAACCAGTACGACGTCCTGATCCACGAAGTAATGCGGTCCCACTTCCACGCTCTGCGAGCTGAAGTCGTAAAAGGTACCACGATGAAAATAGACTATAACCGGCCTCTTCGGATTTTTTACACCTGTCCAATGCGTTGATGGTAGCTGCAAAAAATTGCTAAAATTAGAATTGTCTTCTCATCTTTTTTTACTATATGTACATATCATTTTTCGACCAGGTAATATTAGCAGATTTAGCCACTTCATCAATAGTCAAATTTCGTTTGATGCAAATTAAGAACTTAATGGCCAAGTGACTCCTGAAGAAACAATGCAAAAAACAAAGCCCCTATGTTTGTTATCACTGAGGCAATTTCCATACCTTGGTCGTGTAAACATTGAGACGAAGACAATCCTCGGATTGATTAATTCCTCCAATTTGAGGACACGAGGGCCCGTCCAGGGTAGCGTCAAAAACATTACTCCAAGGAACGGCAGGCACTGCGGGCTAAAATGTAGTTTTGTATTAAAAAATGCATTTGCGACGCTATAATGACTTTGGTTAAATATGACTGATTGGGAGTGACAAATAATTTAAAAAATTTGTCATTTGAGGAAGTCAATTGGGGATTTTGGTACTTGGACACGCCTTTGTCATGTTCAATTACTGTTCAAATGGGATGCATCAACAAACGCGTGCAGCAATGATATTCGTCGAGGTAGCAGCTAATTGGGAGTGTATGGAGGAAGATAAGGGCGATAATAGGGCACGATAGAGTGCACAATACGTAAGTGCAATTTACCATAAAACGAAGCGCTCCAATCGGTGCCTCGGCGTATCTCAAACCACGGAAGGAATAAATTGTCTTTCCGAATCTCGAGGTCAACGTTGAACCACGTATTCTTCCATTGAGTATTTTCAATTCCCCATTTTCGAGTGTATTAACACTATGGCATGCACAAACAGTCACCATGAACCATAGCAACGATGAGAGATAACGCATTTTCTTCTGTCCCGATATCTTGATTCTTTTGATTTCTTACTAGAAACTTCGGATGTCGATCCTTTATTGCTCACGACAATTGAAAAGATTTATGGCGATCATGCATTTATTGCAACGATTAATCGACAACTGATAACTCTGCAAACTGGGTGCAATCTTTTATACCTCTTGGTTTTTTTAATAAAATATACACAAGTGTCAATGGCAAATATACCTTCCAGAACCAGTCACGACGATGAGGACAAACCGAGAATATTGTTTTTTCATACATTCACATGAAAGCATTCGTTTGTCTTCTCATCTAATAACTATTTTAACTCTCTATTGAACTACTCCGCGTTTGAAGTGATTTTGAAGTATTTTGATTTGATTAACACAAAATTCTCAGACGTACAAAGAGAATTGGATCCAGATACAATGAGACAATTCTCGTTCCCATTGATTCCACACCGAAGTATCTCTTAAACAAACAACGCCTTCGAAAAATAATATTTGCGAATATTATTCGAGCCTGAGAAAACAAAAATCAGATAATAACTTTTGAATCTTTAATTTTCCAAATTTTTTTCCTCAACTTGCGCCAGCTGTTCCGCCGAATTTCATTGTATAAGGTGTCTTGGATGGGAATATCTCGAGTGAAGAATAATGATTATACAATCAGAGAAGTGAGAGTCCATCGAGAAAATGATGGAATGATGAAAAAACGACCTTGGTTGTAAATTCGCACAAATAAACGCATGCCTTTGAAGCTTTAGCAAAAAGCTTGGATGTAGTTGTTAATGATGAAGTCCTTATAATCTTGTATAAGAATCACGAGAAATTACTTACGGATTACAGCACCACCAAACTTGTCCTTGTCGATTCTGGTTATGAAGGGAACGTGATGAAATTTCCCCTCTCTGGTGAGATCGGACGGTTGACCCATGAGAGATCTCTCGAAGGGGAAAGAAATCAAGAATTCAGAGCATTTGGAGGTGCTTTTGTCCTGGCCAATTGCCGTAAAATCTGAAAGGAAGCAAACCGGATCAACAATGTAATTTGCCAAGGGAACAGCTATCACAAGTAGGGAAGAGTGCGCAATTATTAAGAGTACATAAAAAAGTGCAAGTATAAAATGCGAAAGAAATTACCATGAAACGTCTGTCTCCAACGATTGCCTTGGCATATTTCGATGCACGAAAAGAATAAATCGTTTTCCCGAGTCTGGAAGTCATCGTGGATCCACGAATTTTTCCATTTGGCGGGGTCACGTCTTCACTTTCGGCTGGATCGTTATCCTGGCATGTCCAAAAAGCCAGTATGAAGCATAGCAGGGTCCTTTGACAACGCATTTCTCTGATGACTCTTTGGATATCCGCCTCCCCTTCGAAATTAAAAAATGCAGCGATACGATTAACGCAATGTTGGGACAAGAACTGTGATAGGCGACTTGGTGACGATCTTTCATAGTCTCGAATCTTGAGAAAAGTCATACGAACACACTTGTGCACCTGAATTTACATGAATAGTATTTTTTTATCCCAAAATTTTTGGCGATTTTCTAAAATTAATTTCCGAAAATGATCAAAAATGATCTAATATCAAAATTGTTACATATCCATTCAATTTTTGTCATATTGTCTTGTGTTAATCATTAGCTAGGACGTAAGTAACTAATCAACTGGTAAAATAATATACACATCTTCAATGCGGTATTTTTTAATGATTACCCATCGTTTTTATTTCATTACTCTACAAATGTTTACTTAAGCACTACAGATACATAACTAAAGTAATATTTTTTATTGATTTAAAAATTAACGCAAAAGACGGCGATGATGATGGCCTCCCAGATGGTTATGCTAATTGGAGATTACCGGTGTCGAGACTTTCGGAAGAGACTTTCCCACAATCTCAGTCTCTCCGTATAGGAGATTCTTCTTTATGACCAGCTCGTTACCGATTTCCAGATACTTGTGGTTATGAACGGTATACGGAATCCAGCTGACGTTTTCGGATTTCGGATTTGCGCGTGGAATTGGTTCATCGGTCCTCGCGAAATGTGCCCACATTGCCGTCATTCTCTCGACGGTCGGATATTTCGGTGAAGTTGTCTCAAAGTATGGGAAATTTTGGTCCCAGAAGAGAGATACAAGAGAAGATCGTTATGAGAGACACCTGTATTAATCGTAATAGTCGAATTAGTTTTGCAACTCGAGTCAACATTTCCTCTTGGCTCAAACCAAATAATATTCATTCAACAAAGTGGTCCAGAAGTTGTGTGATGAATTTCTATTTTAATCTCTATGTCGGACTGTTTCTTGTATAAAAAAAAAATTGAGAAGCACAAATCGCTTTGGTTTTTATAAATGAGATCATTAAACGTTCTGCTTCTGGTAGCGATTTATAGCGATTCTATGATAATTTGTTGCCACTGTAAAAATGATTGTTGAGTGGTTGATACCTTTCAAGGTCCATGCAAATACCGAACAGAAAAAAGATTGATGCCTTAGAAATGAGTTAATATCAAAATGATTGACTTTATCTAAGTGAGTTCACTTGAGAACTGTTTTCGACTAAACTTTAGAAAAATCAAATTAAGAGATTTGTTTCCAGATTATCATTTTTCATCCCTTACCGAATGGTTCGTTCGTGGCATTCCAAACCGAGTAGCTGTAACGGCCTTGGTACCTAAATTCGTACAAATAAATGGGTTGTCTCGAAGTTCGAGCCCAAAGCTGCGCCCAATTATTCCAAAAAGTTCAACAATGATCGGTATAGTGGATTGAAAGATTATTTTTTCCTTCTTTTTCAGGACTTACACGCCCAAGACCATCCCCATCGTCCAAGGAGACCGAATATCCGTTCAGATAAAACTGTTTCAGGGCAGCACTGCCCTGCTTGGATCGCAGATCAGAGATTGACATGTTACCATTGCGAGCTTCCTCAACCATGGCTGAAGAATTTAAAAAACAAGAAATACCATTGTGAGAAAGGGGGCATAATAACGTCGCAGTAGGGGAATCCCGATAGAATACTCACGAATGATGCGACTACCTAACGAATCTTTATCAAATCTGGATATGAAAGGAACTGAATTGATTTTTTCCTCTCTCAACAGATCCGACGGTTGACCAGTGAGAAATCTCTCGACACCGGGAATTTCAGGTTCGACCACAGGTGTCCAAATGACAGCGGGATCTCCGTGCCATTCCTAAAATAGCAACAAAAAATATAGGGACCAGTGATGCCCATGATTTCTAATACTGGAGTCGTGGGAGTACGTACGAAGAATTGATAAAGCGTGGTGGCGTTGTCTGTGGCATTTTTCGTCTTGAGACATTCGACAATTTCGGACGACGTGTTGGAGGGACAGTCCAGAAATTTCGCCTGTTTCCTAACTATATTCATCTGATCAGGCTGAAGTGGGGTCTGATAGATCGCCGAACCGCTCATCGCTATGGCGCGATGAAATAGTCCTTTGCTCATCGGTGATAGCAGATGCAAACCAACGCTCCAAGATCCAGCACTATAACCAGTGATTGTCATGGAATTTGGATCACCACCGTATTTAGCGATATTCTTCTTCATCCAGTGCAGTGACTCGACCTGATCCTTCAGACCCAAGTTTCCAGGTGCAACAGCATCACCGGCGCTCAAAAAGCCTGGAACACCGCCAAAGAGAACATATCTTGAGTTCCTGGATTTTTTTTTACAAACGTTGTCCATCGACAAAAGCCTGCAAATCAGCTTCCAATGTGAGATTCACTATCAGCGATATCTTTTCTTCTCGGATAAATTTACCCAAAGATCCGAGACGATAGTTAACGGTAACGAGGACGATGTCCTGACCCATTAAGTAATTCGGTCCCATCGTTACACTCTGTCCGGAAAAAAACGTAAAAGCCACCAGGATGATAAAACACTATGAACGGCTTCTTCGGGGTTTCCGCCCCTTTGCGATCCACAGATGGTAGCTGAAAAAAAATCGCATCAATTGTAATCTGCTCATTGCGTCCTCATAATCTTTGCCTGTGGATGAATCTTCTTCATTGACCTGGTAACACTCTTAACTTTGACTCTCTCATCCAGGGGCAGCTTCTGTCAATAGTCTGAGTTCGATTTCTCCAAGTTTCAAGCTTGCGCGATTTGATCGATTCTCAATACTGAATAATAACTCAACAACCACGCGAGTCAGGAAAAAAGGACTAAGATCAAATAGTGCATCGTTGTTTCTCATTCGAGTGTGCATCGTGAGGAGAGCCAGGCAATTGTTGTACCTTGGTGGTGTAAACATTGAGACGAAGGCAATCCTCGGATTGATTGATTCCACCTGGCCGAGGACACGAGGGTCCTTCCTGGATAGCGTCGAAGACATCGGTCCAAGGGACGGTGGGCACTGCTAGCTAAAATGTAGTTCACGTGTTACAAAAGAGTTTGCAAGGTTGCAATGACTTCTTGGAGATATAAACAATGAGGAAAGGACACGGAGTGACTAAGGTTCATTTTTGGGTCATTCGAACCGGCAATAAATCTAGGACTCAGGGCATTTGGAGGTACCTTTGTCAACAATGTCGTTTGCCAAGGGAACAGCTAATTACAATTAGGGAGGAATGCAAGGGCAAGTACTAAGAGTTCATAAAAATGTATGAGGAAAATCACCTTGAAACGTCTCTCTCCAACGGGTGCCTCTGCATATCTCAATCCACGGAAAGAATGAATCTTTTTTCCAAGTCTGGAGGTCATCGTGGAACCACGAATTTTTCCATTTGGCAGGGTCACTTCTTTGGTCTCGACTCGATCGTTACATTGGCATGTGCAAAACGCCACCATGAAGCATAGCAACACCCTGAGATGAAGCATTTCCCTGATGTCTCGTTGTCTGCCTTTACTTCAGAATAACAAACCGCCAACGTTGGCGCAAATGCTCGCGATAAGAAAATAAAAAAATACAGCGACGCGATTTAAGCAATGCTGAGCGGAGAACTGTGAGCTGAAGACCTGGCGATAACCTTTTATAGTCTCGAATCTTGAGGAAAGTCATACGACCACACTTGCGCACAGACGATCGAGTTGCAAAAGTACGGTGATGATTCCCAAAAATAGACTTGATTGCGGTCTGGGGATATTGGTAATAATCTCGCTTTATTAATATAAACATGTACTCGTGTTATTCTTCGTATGCACACTCGTTTGATCCTCCTTAATTTTTTTTTCGCCTCCGATAATGGTGTGGAAACAAGTTCTTGTCCGTAAAATTACTCAAAATAAGATAATAAAAGAAGTTGGCGAAAAAAATGGTTTGGGCAGAGTTGAATTTGCATACAACCAAATTATTGAATCATTCAATTTGTACGTTACGTTCTGGTCTCTCCTTAATAATCATTTTTTATTAATTATTAATCTCACTTTTACATTTTTACTTGAACCCAAAAAACTAACTGGACATATCGTGGATCTTCTTGGATGTAAACAAAAAAGAGGTTTTTATTTATAGGATATGTTTTCTATTTTTCTTTATAATTTTTCTGTTCCAAACGTGGAACCTTAAAATTGTTCTGTTCTTACTAAAAGAAGCAATTGTAATATTATGGCAATACTAAATCAAACGAGAAGCTCAAAATGTTTAGTTTGAATAGTATTTTTTTCCCCAACATTTTTGGTAGTACTTCTATGATGTCAAAATTTGAAAATGTATCTATTAAATTTTTGTCATTTTGTCTTGTGTTAATCATAAGATGACACGTAATTAAATAATTAACTGAGAAAATAATTTACCCAACGTCATGCAGTATTTTTTAAAAACTGAAGTTATATTTTCTTTATTGATTTAAAACCTGACGCTAAAGATGACGATGATGATGGTCTCGCAGCCTTTTGTGCTAGTTGCAAATTTCCGGTGTCGAGACTCCGCGAATAGGAAAGAGACTTTCCCACAATCTTATTCTCTCCTTATTGAGACACTTTTTCATGATGAGCTCGTTACCGATCTCCAGATAATTGTGGTTATTAACGGTATACGGAATCCAGCTGACGTTTTCGAAATTCGGATTTGCGCGTGGAATTGGTTCACCGGTCCTTGCGAAATGTGCCCACATTGTCGTCATTCTCTCGACGGTCGGATATTCCGGTGAAGTTGTCTCAAAGTATGGGAAATTTTGATCCCAGAAGAGATACAAGAGAAGATCGTTATGAGAGACACCTGCATCAATCGTAATAGCCGAATTAGTTTTGCAACTCAAGTCAACATTTTCTCTTGGGCCTGGGCTCAAACCGAATAATAATTATTCAACAAAGTGGTTCAAAAGTTGTGTGATAATTTTCCATTTCAATCTCTGCGTCGAATTGTTTTTACATTAAAAAAAATTGCAAAGTGCCAATCAGTTAGGTATATATAAATTATATCATTAAACGTTCTACCTCTGGCAGAGACTTAAAGAAATTTTATTATAATTCATTGCCAATCTAAAAATGACTGTCAAGTGGTTAATGCCCTTAAGGGCCATACAAATACCGATTGAAAAAAAGATTGAAGCATCAGAAATGTATTGTTAAAATGGATTCCTTTATCCAGATGAATCCACTTATTTAGGATCTGTTTTTGTCTAAACTTTAGAAAGATCAAATTGAGAGTTTAATTTCCAGATTATCATTTTTTATTCCTTACCGAATGGTTTTTTCGTGGCATTCCAAACTGTGTGGCTGTAACGGCCCTGGTACCGAAATTCGTACAAATAAACTGGTTCTTTCGAAGCTTGAGACCAAAGCTGGGCCCAATTATTCCAGCTGAAGATTAAGAGAGCATCAGAGTGGAGCTGTGGGAATTGAATTATTGGTTGATTGAAAAAACGTTCAACAATCAGTACAGTGGATTGAAAGATTAATTTTTCTTCTTTTTCAGTACTTACACGACCAAGACCATCGAAATTGTCCAAGGAGAGCGGCTGTCCGTTCAAATAAAACTGTCTCAGAGCCTCACTGACCTGCGCAGATCGCGGAGTACCGCGTTCATAGAAAAAGCTTATGGGAGCAACTTCGTTCCAGCGTTCATTGAAATCGTTGAATCTCAACATGTTACCATTGCGAGCTTCCTCAACCATGTCTGAAGAATTTTGAAAACAAGAAATACCATTAAAAAAAGGGGGGCAAAATAATGTTACAGTAGGGGGATCCCAATGGAATACTCACGAACGACGAGACCACTGAACGCATCTTTATCAAATCCAAATATGAAAGGAACTGAATTGATTTTACCCTCTCTGATGAGCTCTGACGGTTGACCAGTGAGGAATCTCTCGACTCCGGGAATTTCAGGTTCAACCACAGGTAACCAGATGAGACGAGGGTTCCCACGCCATTCCTAAAATCATAATTTAAAAAAAACATGAGGACCATGGGTAACCATAATTCCTGAAACCAAGACGCCCAAGTACGTACGAAAAATTCAGGAAGCGTTCCGGCAATGTCCATGGCTTCTTTCGTCCTGAGACATTGGACAATTGCAATCGAGGTGTCGGAGGGACATCCGAGTAGTTTTGCCAGTTTCTTGGCCAAGTTATCCTGATGGGGCTTAAGTGGCGTCTGATAGACCGGAGAACCGCCCATCGCAATGGCACGATGGAACAGTCCTCTGCTCATTGGTGACAATAGATGCAGGTTGACGCTCCAGGATCCGACACTGTAACCGCTGATTGTCACAGAATTTGGATTACCACCGAATTTAGCAATATTCTTCTTTACCCAGCGCAGAGCCTCGACCTGATCCTTAAAAGCGAAGTTTCCTGGTGCGACGTCATCTCCGGTGCTCAAGAAGCCTGAAATTGGATCCACAAGAATACATCTTTAGACTTTGGAGTTGGAATTGGGGACTCTGGAAGAATTTGAATTAACCGGGGCAATGTATTTGCTCAGCTAATTAACTTACCCAAAGCTCCGAGTCGATAGTTAACGGTAACCAGTACGACGTTCTGATCCATGAAGTAATTCGGTCCTACTTCCACGCTCTGCGAGCTGAAGTCGTAAAAGGTACCACGATGAAAGAAGACTATAACCGGTCTCTTCGGATTTTTTACACCTGTCCAATGCCTAGATGGTAACTGAAAAAAATCGCTAGAATTATATTGTCTTCTCATCTTTTTTGACTATGTGTACATATCATTTTTTGACCAGGTAATATTAGCAGATTTAGCCACTTCATTAATAGTCAAATTTCGTTTGATGCAAATTAAAAACTTAATGGCCAAGTGACTCCCGAAGAAACAATTCAAAAAACAAACCCCTAATGTTTGTTATCACTAAGGCAATTTCCATACCTTGGTCGTGTAAACATTGAGGCGAAGACAATCCTCGGAGTGATTAGTTCCTCTAACTTGAGGACACGAGGGCCCGTCCTCGGTAGCGTCGAAGACATCATTCCAAGGAACGGCAGGCACTGGTGGCTAAAATGTAGTTTTGTATTAAAAATGCATTTGCGACGCTATAATGACTTTGGTTAAATATGACTAATTGAGAGTGACAAATAATAACAAATTTGTCATTTGAGGAAGTCAATTGAGGACTTTGGTACTTGGACACGCCTTCTTTATGTCCAATTGCTGTTCAAATGGGATGCGTCGACAAACGCGTGCATCAATAATATTCGTCGAGGTAGCAGCTAATTGGGAGTGTATGGAGGAAGATAAAGGCAATAATAGGGCACGATAGAGTGCACAATACGTAAGCGCAATTTACCATAAAACGAAACGCTCCAATCGGTGCCTCGGCGTATCTCAAACCGCGGAAGGAATAAATTTTCCTTCCGAGTCTCGAAGTCATCGTTGAACCGCGTATTCTTCCATTGCGTATTCTCAATTCCCCATTTTTGCGTGCATTAAAACTATTGCATGCACAAGAAGCCACCATGAAGCATAGCAACAATGAGAGATAACGCATTTTCTTCTGTTTCGATATCTTGATTCTTTTGATTTCTTATTAGAAACTTCGGATGTCGATTCTCTATTGCTCACGACAATTGAAAAGATTTATGGCGATGCAATTATTGCAACGAAGAATCGACAACTGATAAGTCTGCAAACCGCGGGCAATCTTTTATACCCCTTGGTTTTTTTAATAAAATACACACAAGTGTCAATAACAAATATACCTTCCAGAACCAGACGCGACGGTGAATACAAACCGAGAATATTGTTTTTTCATACATTTACATGGAAGTATTCGTTTGTCTTCTCTTCAAGATAACTATTTTCACTCTCTATTGAACAATTCCGCGTTTGAAGTCATTTTGAACTATTTTGATTTGATTAACACAAAATTCTCAGAGATACAATGAGAATTCGATTCAGATACAATGGACAATTCTCATTCCCATTGATTCCACACCGAAGTATCTCTTAAATAAACAACGCCTTCGAAAAACAATATTTGCGAATTTTATTCGAGCCTGAGAAAATAAAAATCAAGTAATCGCTTTTGAATCTTTAATTTTCCAAATTTTTTTCCTCAACTTGCGCCAGCTGTGCCGCAGAATTTCATTATATAAGGTGTCTTGGATGGGGACATCTCGAGTGAAGAATAATGATTATACAATCAGAGAAGTGAGAGCCCATCGAGAAAATGATGGAATGATGAAAAAACAACCTTGGTTGTAAATTCGCACAAATAAACGCATGCCTTTGAAGCTTGAGCAAAAAGCTTAAATGTAGTTGTTAATGCTGAAGTCCTTATAATCTTGTATAAGAAACACGAGGAAATACTTACGGATTACGGCACCACCAAACTTGTCCTTATCGATTCCGGTTATGAAGGGAACGTGATGAAATTTTTCCTCTCTGGTGAGATCGGACGGTTGATCCATGAGAAATCTCTCAAACGGGAAATAAATCAAGGACTCGGAGCATTTGAAGGTGGTTTTGTCCTGGTCAACGGCCGTACAATCTGAAAGGAAGACAAACCGGTTCAACAATGTCATTTGCCAAGGGAACAGCTATTGCAAGAAGGGAGGAAATAAGCGCAATTATTAAGAATGCATGAAAAAGTGCAACTATAAAATGCCAAAAAATCACCTTAAAACGTCTCTCTCCAATGATTACCTCAGCATATCTCAATGTGCGAAAAGAATAAATATCTTTTTTCCGAGGCTAGAAGTCATCGTAGAACCACGAATATTTCCATTTGGCAGAGTCACTTCTCTAATTTCGGCTGGATCGTTACCCTGGGAATCCTGGGATGTCCAAAAAGCCACCATGAAGCATAGCAGGGTCCTGAGATAACGCATTTCTCTTATGACTCTTTGGATACCCGCCTCTCCTTCAAAATTAAAAAATGCAGCGATACGATTAACGGAATGCTGGGACAAGAACTGGATTAGGTAACTTGGTGACGATCTCTTATAGTCTCGAATCTTGAGAAAAGTCATACAAACACACTCAAGCATCTGAATTTACATGAATAGTATTTTTTTCCCAACATTTTTCGCGGTTTTCTAAACTACTATTATGGAATGTATCATTAAATAAATATTTATCTATGTTTTCATTGCACTTTTTTTCCACTCAATTATCTACCAATGTTTTAAAAACTACTTTTGCTGTCCCTGGGGGGGCTTCGCCCCCCCCCCCCAACTCCAAAAGGGGCTCAGACCCTTCATCCCGCCAACCAATTCAGACGTGTACGACGAACTGGGACAAACTTCGGACGAACTGGGGTACACTATGCTGATGGGGTACACAGTATATCCCAGTAGCATAGTGTACCCCAGTTCGTCCGAAGGTAAATGAACTGTGCTTCTATGTACGTCTGAATTCGTTGACCCCGCCGGGGGCTGCCGCCCCCAAACCCCCCGCTCGTGCGTGCGTCACAACTTCTGCGTGCGTCACAGCTTCTGTGTGCACTCAGTGCACTTTCATCACATTTAATGTTGCAAAAAATAATATACACATCTTCAATGCAGTATTCTTTTAATGATTACCCATCGTTTTTATTTAATTACTCCACAAATGTTTACTTAAACGCTATATATATGTGACTTTGACTTTTTTTAATGATTTAAAAATTGATGCGAATCATGGCGATGATGATGGCCTTCCAGATGCTCAGACAGACAAACGTGTTGTAGAAAATCGCATGACGGCACAGTAACGCAATTCTGACGGTATAACGTGTCACAATTAAGTAGCTTTCTACTTCCGAATTAAGCAGCACTTTGACGCCACGTGCCGTCAGATTTGCGTTATAACTATGTTAAGATAGTGATAGATACGGAATCCAGCTGACGTTTTCGAATTTCGGATTTGCGCGTGGAATTAGTTCACCGGTCCTTACGAAAAGTGCCCACATTGCCATCATTCTCTCGACGGTCGGATATTCCGGTGAAGTAGTCTCAATGTATGGGAAATGTTGGTCCCAGAAGAGATACAAGAGAAGATCGTCATGAACGACACCTGTATTAATCGTAATGGCTGCATTAGTTTTGCAACTCGAGTCAACATTTCCTCTTGGCTCAAATCAAATAATAATTATTCAACAAAGTGGTCCTGAAATTGTGTCATGAATTTCTATTTCAAACTATGTGTCGAACTGCTTTTTACGAAAAAACATTTAGGAAGGGCTAATCAGTTGGATATTTATAAATAAAATCATTAAACTTTCTGTCTCCGGCAGAGGATTATAGAAATTCTATCATAATTTGTTGCCGATCTGAAAATTACTGTTGAGTGGTTAATGCCCTTCAAGGGCCATGCAAATACCAATTGAAAAAAAAGATTGATGCATCAGAGATATGGTTTTAAAATCGATTCCTTTATCTAGATGAATTCACTTAAGAATTGTTTTTGACCAATCTTTAGAAAGATCAAATTAGAAGATTAATGTTCAGATTATCATTTTTTTCTCCTTACCTTAATGGTTCCTTAATGGTTCGTTCGTGGCATTCCAAACTGTGTGGTTGTAACGGCCTTGGTACCTAAATTCGTACAAATAAACGTGTTCTCTGGAAGCTTGAGCCCAAAGCTGGACCCAATTATTCGTGCTGAAGATTATGAAAGCATCGGCATAGAGCTGTGGGCATTGAATTATTCGTTAATTAAAAAAAGTTCAACAATCATCGGTATAGTGGATTGAAAGATTATTTTTTCTTCTTGTCAGGACTTACACGAGCAATACCACCCACATTGTCCAACGAGACTGGCTGTCGGTTCAGATAAAACTGTTTCGGAGCTGCGCTGACCTGCGTAGATGGCAGAGAACCGCGTTCATAGGAAAAGCAAATGGGAGTAAGTTCATTTCAACGTTCATTGAGGTAATTGAATCTCGACATGTTACCATTTCGAGCTTCCTCAATCATGGCTGAAGAATATTGAAAACAAGAAATACCATTGAAAAAAAGGAGAAAAATAATGTCGCAGTAGGGAAATCCCAATGGATTACTCACGGACGATGAGACCACCGAATTCGTCTTTATCAACTCCAGTTATAAAAGGAACTGGATTGATTTTTACTGATGAGATCCGATGGTTGACCAGTGAGGAATCTCTCGACACCGTGAATTTTAGGTCCAACCACAAGCGACCAGATAAGAGTAGGGTTTCCATGCCATTCCTAAAATCATGATTTAGAAAAAATTCATAAAGACCATGGATAACAATAATTCCTGATTCTAAGACGCCCAAGTACGTACAAAAGATTCAGGAAGCGTTGCGGCAATGTCCATGGCTTTTTTCGTCCTGAGACATTGAACAATTTTGGTCGAGGTGTCGGAGGATGACCCTGAAGATATCTGCATCTGCAATATTTCATCTTTGAAGAGCCATAACTCCCGTGTTTTTTATCGCGGAGACTTCGTTCCGGCGTTATTTTCTTCGTTTTCAAGTTTTCTGGTTTCGCAGATGCAGATATCTTCAGGGTCGTTGTCGGAGGGACATCCGTGTAGTTCCGCCAGTTTCGTGGCCAAGTCAAGCTGATGGGGCTTGAGTGGTGTCTGATAGATCGGAGAACCGCTCATCGCAATGGCACGATGGAATGGTCCTCTGCTCATTGGTGACAATAGATACAGGCTGACGCCCCAGGATCCGGCACTGTAACCGGTGACTGTGACGGAATTTGGATTATCGCCGAAATCTGACTCGATATCTCGATTCTTATGATTTCTTATTGGAAACTTCGGATGTCGCAATTATTCCAACGTTGAATCGACAACTGATAATTCTGCTAACCAGGTGCGACCTTTTATACCCCTTGGTTTTTTGGAGAAAATACATACAAGTGTCAATGGCAAATATACCTTCCAGAACCAAACACGATGGTCAGGACAAATCGAGAATATTGTTTTTTCATACATTTACATGGAAGTATTCGTTTGTTTTCTTTTCTATAGTTAACTATTTTCACTCTCTATTCAACTACTCCGCGTTTAAGGTCATTTTGGACTATTTTGATTTGATTAACACAAAATTCTTAGAGATACAATGAGAATTGGATTCAGATACAATGAGACAATTCTTGTTCCCATTGATTCCACACCGAAGTAACTCTTAAATAAATAAGGCATTCGAAAAACAATATTTGCGAATATTATTCGAGCCTGAGAAAACAAAAGTAAAAAAGTCGCTTCTGATTCTTTAATTCTCCAAATATTTGTTATCAATTCGCGCCAGCTCTTCCGCGTTATTCAAAATATCAGGTCTCTCAGATGGGAATATCTCGAGTGAAGAATAATGATTATAAAATCAGAAAAGTGACATTCCATCAAGAAAATGATGGAAATATGAAAAAATGACCTTGGTATGTAAATTCATAGAAATAAACGCGTGCCTTTGAAGTTTGAGCAAAAAGCTTAACGCAGTTAACGCTGAAGATTATAATGACATCGGCATAGAGCTGTGGACATTGAATTATTCGGAAATTGAAAGTTTTTCAACAAGAGCCTCGAATGAGGGATGGATCAGACAATTGGAAGAAACAGGCAAATCGTCAATATCCTAGTATAATAATCACGAGGAAATACTCACGAACGACGACACCACCAAACACTTCGTTATCGATTCAGTTATCAATTCCGTCTTGAGACATTCGACAATTTTGGCCGACGTTTCGGAAGGACAATTGGGAAATTTCGCCTGTTTTCTAGCTAAATTCATCTGATCAGGCTGAAGTTGAGATGCGTCTGATAGATCGCCGAACCGTTCATCCCTATGGCGCGATGAAAGAGTCCTTTTCTCATCGGTGATAGCAGATGCAAACCAACGCTCCAAGATCCAGCACTGTTACCGGTGATTGTCACGCAATTTGAATCACCACCGAATTTAGCGATGTTCTTCCGTATCCAACGCAGGGACTCGACCTGATCCTTCGGACCCAAGTTTCCAGGTGCGACGGCATCACCAGGGCTCAGGAAGCCTGAAACACCGTCACCGAGAACATATCGTGAGTCCCTGGAATGTTTTTACAAACGTTGTCAATCGATGAGCTTGCAAATCGGCGTCCAATGTGAGATTCACTATCAGCGGTATCTTTTCTTCTCACATAAATTTACCCAAAGATCCGAGACGATAGTTAACGGTAACGAGGACGATGTCCTGATCTATGAAGTAATTCGGTCCCACCGTTGCACTCTGTCTGGAAGAAGCGTAAAGAGCACCAAGATGATGAAACACTATGACCGGCTTCTTCTTCAAGCTAGCGCGATTTGATCAATTCTCAATACAGAATATAGGCCGCTAGCAATATAGGAGTATTACATATATGGGATAGCAAGGAAAGTGACATTTCGTTTTCTTGATAATTTTGTTACAATTGTGTAAGTGTAATGATAATTGAGACCATTTTTTTATTTTTTCATGTGTTTAAAAAATTTTAAATTGGTGTGTAAAAATTAAAAGTTGTGCAAAAAAAATTGTTATCTCTGTGAAAAATATTGTGACACGTTTTTCGTTCTGCAGGAAAAATTCAGCGGCTGCGAGAGAGTGAAGAAAAAAAGTTGCCATGTCTTCAACTTCGCGAGCCCTTCCCCGAAACCTGGTTCTTCGAAAAGTCTGCGCGTGATTCAGAAAAGACCGGTCAACGGATCGAGGTCCAACTAGTCTCATTTTGTTCGCAGCTAATTCCCATCGGGGATGAGTGCGGCACATTTTTGTTTTAGGTCAATTGAAGTGTGAATTTTAAGGCTGACTTTCAGCGAGGAAGCAAAATTAACTGAATAATTATAAAACTGCTCCGTCCCTTTGAAATGGAGGCCTTAAGAAAAAAATGTGCCGCACTTATCCCTGATGGGGATTCGTTGCAAAGAAAATGAGACTAGTTAGACCGTGATCCATTGACCGGTCTTTTCGGAATCACGCACAGACTGAAAAAACTTAAAACACTGCGCATCAGGGTGACGGTGGATCTTAAGGGTTTTCTTTTGAGCTTGAAGAAAGCTTGAAGAACGTAGAAGAATATAACCTATCGGTTATATTTCTACGCAGAGTTCGAAAAACGATTTTGCAGTTTTGCAACTGCAAGTTCTCAACTGACTCGACCCCCTTAAACGCTATATATATGTGACTAAAGTTATAGTTTTTTAATGATTTACAAATTAATGCGAAAGATAGCCATGATAATGGCCTTCCAGATGGTTATGCTGATTGGAAATTGCCGGTGTCGAGACTCCCGGAATAGGAAACAGACTTTCCCAAAATCTCATTCTCTCCACATGGAGATTCTTCTTCATGACCAGCTCGTTACCGATCTCCAGATACTTTCGGTTATCAAGGGTGTACGGAATCCAGTTGACGTTTTCGAATTTCGGATTTGCGCGTGGAATTGGTTCACCGGTCTTTGCGAAATGTGCCCACATTGCCGTCAATCTCTCGACGGTCGGATATTCCGGTGAAGTTGTCTCAAAGTATGGGAAATTTTGGTCCCAGAAGAGATACAAGAGAAGATCGTTATGAGAGACACCTGTATTAATCGTAATAGTCGAATTAGTTGTGCAACTCGAGTCAACATTTCCTCTTGGCTCAAACCGAATAACATTTATTCAACAAAGTGGTCCAGAAGTTGTGTGATGAATTTCTATTTTAATCTCTGTGGCGGACTGTTTATTATATTTTTAAAAATTTGAGAAGCACAAATCGCTTTGGTTTTTATAAATAAAATCATTGAAAGTTCTGCTTCTGGTAGCGATTTATAGAGATTCTATGATAATTTGTTGCCACTGCAAAAATTATCGTTGAATGGTTAATACCTTTCAAGGTCCATGCAAATACCGAACAGAAAAAAAATTGATACCTTAAAAATGAGTTATCAAAATGGTTTATTTTATCTAAGTGAGTCAACTTGAGAACTATTTTCGACTAAACTTAAGAAAGATCAAATTGAGAGATTTATTTTCAAATTATCATTTTTCATCCCTTACCGTATGGTTCGTTCGTGTCAGGCCAAACTGTGTAGCTGTAACGGCCCTGGTACCCAAATTCGTACAAATAAATGGGGTGTCTCGAAGCTCGAGCCCAAAGCTGGGCCCAACTATTCCAGGCGAAGATTACAAAAGCATCGGCATAGATCTGTGGGCATTCAATTGTTCGTTAATTTAAAAAACTTCAAGAACCATCGGTATAGTGGATTGAAATATCAATTTTTCTCCTTTTTCAGGACTTACACGAGCAAGATCATCGAAATTGTCCAAAGAGACCGGCTGTCCGTTCAGATAAAACTGTCTCAGAGCAGCACTGACCTGCCTGGATCGCAGAGTACCGCGTTCATAGAGAAAGATCATGGGAGCAAGTTCGTTCCAACGTGCATTGAGATCATTGAATCTCGACAAGTTACCATTGCGAGCTTCCACAACCATGGCTAAAGAATTTTGAAAACAAGAAATACCATTGTAAGAAAGGGGGCGTAATAACGTCGCAGTAGGGGAATCTCGATGGAATACTCACGAATGACGCGACCACCAAACGTATCTTTATCAAATCCAGATATGAAAGGAACTGAATTGATTTTTCCCTCTATCAACAGATCCAACGGTTGACCAGTGATAAATCTCTCGACACCAGGAATTTTAGGTTCGACCACAGGTGACCAAGTGAGACCAGGATCGTCGTGCCATTCCTAAAATTATAATTTAGAAAAAACACATAAAGACCATGGATAAACATAATTCCTGATACCAAGACGCCCAAGTACGTACGTAGAATTCAGGAAGGGTTGCGACAATGTCCATGGCTTTTTTCGTTCTGAGACATTGGACAATTTTGGTCGAGGTGTCGGTGGGACATCCGAGTAGTTCCGCCAGTTTCGTGGCGAAGTCAAGCTGATGGGGCTTGAATGAAAACTGCATGACCAGAGCACCAGCCAACGCCATGGCACGATGGAATAGTCCTGTGCTCATTGGTGACAATACATGCAGACTGACGCTCCAGGATCCGGCACTGTAACCGCTGATTGTCACGCAATTTGGATTACCACCGAAACTAACGATATTCTTCTTTACCCAGCGCAGAGCCTCGACCTGATCCTTAAAACCCAAGTTTCCTGGTGCGACGGCATCTCCTGTGCTCAAGAAACCTGAAATCCGACCAACAAGAATCCATTGTTAGACACTGGAATTGGAATTGAGGACTCTGGAAGAATCTGGATTCACCGGGACAATCTATTGCTTCAGCTAATTAACTTACCCAAAGCTCCGAGTCGATTGTTAACGGTAACCAGTACGACGTTCTGATCCATGAAGTAATTCGGTCCCACTTCTACGCTCTGCGAGGTGTTGATGTTATAGTTACCATGATGAAAATAGACTATAACTGGCCTCATCGGGTTTGTTGTACCCGTTCCATCGGTAAATGGTAGCTGAAAGAAATCGCTATAATTAGAATTAACTTCTCATCTTTTTTTGACTATGTGTACATTTCATTTTTGACCAGGTAATTTTAGCAATTTTGGCCACTTCATCAATATTCAAATTTCGTTTTATGTAAATTAACAACTTAATGGGCAAGTGACTCCTGAAGAAACAATTCAAAAAAATAAAGCACCAATATTTGTTATCACTAAGGCAATTTTCATACCTTGGTCGTGTAAACATTGAGACGAAGACAATCCTCGGAGTGATTAATTCCTCCAATTTGAGGACACGAGGGTCCTTCCTTGGTAGCGTCGAAGACATCACTCCACGGAACGGCGGGCACTGCTGGCTAGAATGTAGTTTTTAATTAAAAACGCTTTTGCAACGCTATAGTAACTTTGGTAAAATATGACTAATTGAGAGCGACAAATAATAACAAATTTGTCAATTGAGGAAGCCCATTGGGGACTTTGGTACTTGGACACGCCTTCGTCATGTCCAATTGCTGTTCAAATAGGATCAACAAACGCGTGCATCAATGATATTCGTCGAGGTAGCTGCTAATTCGGAATGTATGGAGGAAGATAAGAGCGATAATAGAGCACGATAAAGTGCACAATACGTAAGTGCAATTTACCTCAAAACGACGCGCTCCAATCGGTGCCTCGGCGTATCTCAAGCCACGGAAGGAATAAATTTTCCTTCCGAGTCTCGAAGTCATCGTTGAACCGCGTATTTTTCCATTGAGTACTCTCAATTCCTCAGTTTCGAGTGTATCAAAACTATGGCATGCACAAAAAGCCACCATGAAGCATAGCAACAATGAGAGATACCGCATTTTCTTCTGACTCGATTTCTTGATTCTTATGATTTCTTATGAGAAACTTCGAATGTCGATCCTCTATTGCTCACGACAATTGAAACGATTTATGGCGATGCAATTATTGCAACGATTAATCAACAACTGATAACTCTGCAAATCCGGTCCAATCTTTTATACCTCTTGGATTTTTGAAGAAAATACACGGAAGTGTCAATGGCAAATATACCTTTCAGAACCAGACACGACGATGAGGAAGAACCGAGAATATTGTTTTTTCATACATTAACATGGAAGTATTCGTTTGTCTTCTCTTCAAAATAACTATTTTCACTCTTTATTGAAGTACTCCGCGTTTGAAGTCATTTTTAAATATTTTGATTTGATCAACACAAGATTCTTATAGATACAATAAGAACTAGATTCAGACACAATGAGACAAGTCAAAGTATCTCTTAAACAAATAACGCATTCGAAAAACAATTTTTGCGAATATTATTCGAGCCTGAAAAAACAAAAATCAGGAAGTCGCTTTCGATTCTGTAATTCTCCAGAAAAAAATACATTTTATCAACAAGTTCATTTCAAATCAACAAGTTTTGTACGTCAAATTAAGATTTTCTCTTATTGGGCTTGAAAAATCAAATAATTATTATTTAACGACATTACCCAAATTGTTGAGAGTTTTTGTGAGAAAATTTTGTAAATTGGCGTGCATCTGAATAAATATCAGAATGCATTTTAAGAAATGTATTCTTAGGTAAATTGCTTGAATCTACTTGAAAAATTTTGATCGCTACTTTACAGCGGACAAATTAAAGATTACGAAGAATCAGTCTTATCGTGTAAATTTGCAAACTGGTGTTTTTTTAATTCCTTACCATATGGTTTCTTCGTGTCATTCCAAACTGCATGACTGTAACGACCTCGGTATGTAAATTCGTAAAAATAAACGCGCGCCCTTGAAGCTTGAGCAAAAAGCTTGACGTAGTAGTTGTTAACGCCGAAGATTACAATGGCATCGGCATAGAGCTGTGGACATTGAATTATTCGAAAATTGAAAATTTTTAAATAAAAGCCTCCAATGATGCATTGTTTCCTCATCATCTTTGTCTATGGATGAATCTTTTACATTGACCTGGTAACACTCTTAACTTTGACTCTCTCATCCAGTGGCAACTTTTGTTAATCTCAACGACTACGCGAGTCAGGAAGAAAGGAGTAAGATCAAACAGTGCATCGTTGTTTCTCATTCGAGTGTGCATCGTGAGGAGAGCCAGGCAATTTTTGTACCTTGGTGGTGTAGACATTGAGACGAAGACAATCCTCGGATTGATTGAATCCATCTGGTTGAGAACACGATAGGGTCTTTCCTGGGTAGCGTCGAAGACATCGCTCCAAGAAACGGCGGGCACTGCCGGCTGAAATGTAATTCACGTGTTACAAAAGAATTTGCAACGTTGCAATGTCTTCTTTGGGATATAAACAATGAGGAACGACACGGTTTGGCAAATTGAATGCGTGACTCGTTTTAGGCCATTCGAACTGGAAATAAACCCAGGACCCAGAGCATTTGGAAGTGCTTTGGTCCAGGTCAATTGCCGTACAATGTTAAAGGAAAACAAACCAGACCAACAATGTCATTTGCCAAGGGAACAGGAAGTAGAGAAGAATGTAAGCGCAATTGTTAAGAGTGCATAAAAAAGTGCAAGTATAATATGCGAAGAAAATCACCTTGAAACGGCTCTCTTCAATGATTGCTTCGGCATATCTCAATGCATGAAAAGAATAAATATCTTTTTTCGAGTCTGGAAGTCATCGTAGAACCACAACTTTTTCCATTTGGCCGGGTCACTTCTTTAGTTTCGGCCGGATCGTTATTCTGGCATGTCCAAACAGCCACCATGAAGCACAACAGGGTCCTGAGATAACGCATTTCTCTGATGGTCTTTGGAAATCCGCCTCTCCTTCAAAATTAAAAAATGCAACGACACGATTAGCGCAACGCTGGGACGAGAACCGTGATTGACAAGTTGACGATAATCTCTTATAGTTTCGAATCTTGAGAAAATTCATACGAATGCACTTATGCACCTGAATTTACCTGAATAGTATTTTTTCCGAACATTTTGGAGGCTTTCTAAAATAAATATCGAAAAATGATCAAAAATGATCTAATATCAAAATTGTAACATATATATTCAATTTTTGTCATATTGTCTTATGTTAATCATTAGCTAGGTCGTAAGTAACTAATCAACTGGTAAAATAATATACACATCTTCAATGCAGTATTTTTTAATGATTATCCATCGTTTTTATTTCATTACTCTACAAATGTTTACTTAAACGCTATATATGTGACTAAAGTTATAGTTTTTTAATGATTTACAAATTAATGCGAAAGATGGTCATGATGATGTCCTTCCAGATGGTTATGCTGATTGGAAATTGCCGGTGTCGAGACTCCCGGAATAGGAAACAGACTTTCCCACAATCTCATTCTCTCCGCATGGAGATTCTTCTTCATGATCAGCTTGTTACCGATCTCCAGGTACTTTCGGTTATCAACGGTGTACGGAATCCAGCCGACGTTTTCGAATTTCGGATTTGCGCGTGGAATTGGTTCACCGGTCTTTGCGAAATGTGCCCACATTGCCGTCAATCTCTCGACGGTCTGATATTCCGGTGAAGTTGTCTCAAAGTATGGGTAATTTTGGTCCCAGAAGAGATACAAGAGAAGATCGTTATGAGAGACACCTGTATTAATCGTAATAGTCGAATTAGTTTTTCAACTCGAGTCAACATTTTCTCTTGGCTAAAACCAAACAATATTTATTCAACAAAGTGGTCCAGAAGTTGTGTGGTGAATTTCTATTTTAATCTCTGTGTCGGACTGTTTATTATATTTTAAAAAATTTGAGAAGCACAAATCGCTTTGGTTTTTATAAATAAAATTATTGAACGTTCTGCTTCTGGTAGCGATTTATAGAGATTCTATGATAATTTGTTGCCACTGTAAAAATTATCGTTGAGTGGTTAATACCTTTCAAGGTCCATTCTAATACCGAACAGAAAAAAAATTGATGCCTTAAAAATGAGTTATCAAAATGGTTTACATCATCTAAGTCAGTCAACTTGAGAAGTATTTTCGACTAAACTTTAGAAAGACGAAACTGAGATTTATTTTTAGATTATCATTTTTCATCCCTTACCGAATGGTTCGTTCGTGTCAGGCCAAACTGTGTAGCTGTAACGGCCTTGGTACCTAAATTCGTACAAATAAAAGGGGTGTCTCGAAGCTCGAGACCAAAGCTGGGCCCAATTACTCCAGGCGAAGATTAAGAAAGCATCGGCATAGATCTGTGGGCATTGAATTGTTCGTTAATTTAAAAAAGTTCAATAATCATCGGTATAGTGGATTGAAATATTAATTTTTCAGGACTTACACGAGCAAGATCATAGAAATTGTCCAAAGAGACCGGCTGTCCGTTCAGATAAAACTGTCTCAGAGCAGCACTGACCTGCCTGGATCGCAGAGTACCGCGTTCATAGAGAAAGATCAAGGGAGCAAGTTCGTTCCAACGTTCATTGAGATCATTGAATCTCGACAGGTTACCATTCCGAGCTTCCATAACCATGGCTAAAGAATTTCGAAAACAAGAAATACCATTGTAAGAAAGGGGGCATAATAACGTCGCAGTAGGGATATCCCGAAGGAATACTCACGAATGACGCGGCCACCCAACGAATCTTTATCAAATCCAGATATGAAAGGAACTGAATTGATTTTTCCCTCTCTCAACAGATCCGCCGGTTGACCAGTGACGAATCTCTGAAGACCGGGAATTTTAGGTTCGACCACAGGTGACCAGGTGAGAGCAGGATCTTCGTGCCATTCCTAAAATTATAATTTAGAAAAAACACACAAAGACCATGGATAAACATAATTCCTGATACCAAGACGCCCAAGTACGTACGTATAATTCTGGAAGGGTTGCGACAATGTCCATAGCTTTTTTCGTTCTGAGACATTCGACAATTTTGGTCGAGGTGTCGGATGGACATCCGAGTATTTCCGCCAGTTTCGTGGCCAAGTCAAGCTGATGGGGCTTTAATGGGAACTGCATGACCGGAGCACCAGCCCCCGCAATGGCACGATGGAATAGACCTGTGCTCATTGGTGACAATACATGCAGACTGACGCTCCAGGATCCGGCACTGTAACCGCTGATTGTCACGCAATTTGGATTACCACCGAAACTAGCGATATTCCTCTTTACCCAGTGCAGGGCCACGACCTGATCTTTTAAAGCCAAGTTTCCTGGTGCGACGGCATCTCCTGTGCTCAAGAAACCTGAAATCCGATCAACAAGAACCCATTGTTCGACACTGGAATTGGAATTGGGGACTCTGGAAGAATCTGGATTCACCGGGACAATGTATTTCTTCAGTTAATTAACTCACCCAAAGCTCCGAGTCGATTGTTAACGGTTACCAGTACGACTTTCTGATCCATTAAGTAATTCGGTCCCACTTGTAAGCTCTGCGAGGTGTTGACGTTAAAGTCACCATGATGAAAATAGACTATAACCGGCCTCATCGGGTTTTTTGTACCTGTCCGATCGGTAAATGGTAGCTGAAAGAAATCGCTATAATTAGAATTGTCTTCTCATCTTCTTGTGACTATGTGTACATTTCATTTTTTGACCAGGTAATTTTAGCAATTTTAGCCACTTTATCAATATTCAAATTTCATTTTATGTAAATTAACAACTTATTGGGACTCCTGAAGAAGTAATTCAAAAAAGTAAAGCCCAAATGTTTGTTATCACTAAGGCAATTTCCATACCTTGGTCGTGTAAACATTGAGACGAAGACAATCCTCGGATTGGTTAATTCCTCCAATTTGAGGACACGAGGGTCCGTCCTTGGTAGCGTCGAAGACATCTCTCCACGGAACAGCAGGCACTGCTGGCTAAAATGTAGTTTTGTATTAAAAATGCATTTGCGACGCTATAATAACTTTGGTAAAATATGACTAATTGAGAGCGACAAATAATAACAAATATGTCAATTGAGGAAGTCAATTGGGGACTTTGGTACTTGGACACACCCTCGTCATGTCCAATTGCCGTTCAAATGGGATGCGTCAACAAACGCGTGCATCAATGATATTCGTCGAAGTAGCAGCTAATTGGGAGTGTATGGAGGAAGATAAGGGCGTTAATAGAGCACGATAAAGTGCACAAGACGTAAGTGCAATTTACCTTAAAACGACGCGCTCCAATCGGTGCCTCGGCGTATCTCAAGCCACGGAAGGAATAAATTTTCCTTCCGAGTCTCGAAGTCATCGTTGAACCGCGTATTCTTCCATTAAGTACTCTCAATTCCTCACTTTCGAGTGTATTAAAACCATGGCATGCACAAACAGCCACCATGAACCATAGCAACAATGAGAGATACCGCATTTTCTTCTGACTCGATTTATTGATTCTTATGATTTCTTATGAGAAACTTCGAATGTCGATCCTCTATTGCTCACGACAATTGAAATGATTTATGGCGATGCAATTATTGCAACGATTAATCGACAACTGATAACTCTGCAAATCTGGTCCAATCTTTTATACCTCTTGGTTTTTTGAAGAAAGTACACACAAGTGTCAATGGCAAATGTACCCTTCAGAACCAGACACGACGATGAGGAAAAACCGAGAATATTGTTTTTTTATACATTTTTACATGGAAGTATTCGTTTGTCTTCTCTTCAAGATAACTATTTTCACTCTCTATTGAGCTAATCCGCGTTTGAAGTCATTTTGAAATATTTTGATTTGATCAACACAAGATTCTTATAGATACAATGAGAATTAGATTCAGATACAATGAGACAATTCTCGTTCCCATTGATTCCACGCCAAAGTCTTAAATAAACAACGCCTTGAAAAACAATATTTGCGAATATTATTCGAGCCTGAAAAAACAAAAATCAGGAAGTCGCATTCGATTCTTTAATTCTCCAAATATTTGTTCTCAACTCGCGCCAGCTGTTCTTCAGAAATTCAAAATCGCAGGTGTCTCGGGTGGGAATGTCTCGAGTGAAGATTAATCGATCAATTCGACGACTATGCAATCAGAAAAGTGATATTTCATCGAGAAAATAATGGAATTATGAGAAAGCAAGATTTTAGAGGTCGTCTAAATCTGGTTAAATTGGAGTAAGGTCGAATTGATCGAAATTTTGGTTTGAAACGTTGTCTTCAATAATTAATTTAGCTGCTTTTGGATTTAGCTGCTTTTTAGCTAATTTGGCTGCTTACACGGCCGAGACCTTCGTAATTGTCCAAGGAAACTGGTTGCGCGTTCAGATAAAACTGTTTCAGAGCGGTACTGATTTCCACGGATCGTGTCGTATTGCGTTCATAGCAAAAGCTTATTGGAGCAATTGTGGTCCAATTCTCATTGAGGTCATTGAAAACAGACACGTCACCCTCGCGAGCTGCCTTGACAAAGGCTGAACAATGAGGAATGGATAAGACAATTGAAAGAAACAGGCCGGTACAAACAATTCCGGTACAAGAATCATGAGAAAATACTCACGAACGACGACACCACCAAACTCGTCCCTATCGATTCCTGTTATGAAGGGAACGTGATGAATCTTTCCCTCTCTGATGAGATCCAACGGTTGACCCGCGAGGAATCTCTCGAGACCGGGAATGTGTCCAAATTACAGCAGGATCTTCGTGCCATTCCTAAAATGATAACAAAAAATAAAACGACCATCGATGACCATGATTTCTCATACTGGAGTCGTGGGAGTACGTACGAAGAATTGAGGAAGCGTGGCACCGATGTCCGTGGCATATTTCGTCTTGAGACATTCGACAATTTCGGCCGACGTGTTGGAAGGACAATTGAGAAATTTCGCCTATTTCCTAGCTAAATTCATCTGATCAGGCTGAAGTGGCGTCTGATAGATCGCCGAACCGCTCGACGCAATGGCACGATGAAAGAGTCCTTTGCTCATCGGTGATAGCAGATGCAAACCAACGCTCCAAGATCCAGCGCTGAAACCGGTGATTGTCACGCAATTTGGATCACCGCCGAATTTAGCGATGTTCTTCTGTATCCAGCGCAGTGACTCGACCTGATCCTTCAGACCCAAGTTTCCCGGTGCAACGGCATCACCGGTGCTCATGAAGCCTGAAACACCGTCAACGAGAACATATCATGAGACCCCGGAATGTTTTTACAAACGTTGTCCATCAACGAGCTTGCAAATCGGCGTCTGATGTGAGATTCACTATCAGCGATGACTTTTCTTTTCGGATAAACTTACCCAAAGATCCGAGACGAAAGTTAACGGTAACGACGACCATGTCCTGATCTATCAAGTAATTCGGTCCCAACATTACACTCTGTCCGGAAGAAGCGTGAAAGACACCAAGATGATAAAACACGATGACCGGCTTCTTCGGGTTTCTCGCCCGTTTGCGATCCGCAGATGGTAGCTTCAAAAAAAATCGCATCAATTGTGTTCTCATTGTGTCCTCGTCATCTTTGCCTATGGATGAATCTTCTTCATTGACCTGGTAACACTCTTGACTTTGACTCTTTCATCCAGTGGCAGCTTCTGTCAATAGTCTGAGTTCGATTTCTCCAAGTTTCAACGTTGCGTGATTTGATCAATTGTCAATGCTGAAAGATAACTCAACGACCACGCGAGTCAGGAAGAAAGGAGTAAGATCAAATAGTGCATCGTTGCTTCTCATTCGAGTGTGCATCGTGAGGAGAGCCAGGCAATTTTTGTACCTTGGTGGTGTAGACATTGAGACGAAGACGATCCTCGGATTGATTGAATCCACCTGGTTGAGAACACGAGAGTCTTTCGTGGGTAGCGTCGAAGACATCGCTCCAAGAAACGGCGGACACTGCTGGCTGAAATGTAATTCACGTGTTACAAAAGAATTTGCAACGTTGCAATGTCTTCTTAAGGATACAAACAATGAGGAACGCACAGTTTGGCAAATTGGATGCGTGACTGATCATAAATCCAAGACTCAGAGCATTTTGGAAGTAGTTTTGTCCTGGTCAATTGCCGTACAATGTGAAAGAAAGACAAACCGGACCAGCAATGTCATTTGACAAAGGGACAGCTATTAAAGCAGCGAGGAGTGTAAGCGCAATTATGAAGAGTGCATAAAAAAGTGCAAGTATGAGATGCGAAGGAAATCACCTTGAAATGGCTCTCTCCAATGATTGCATCGGCATACCTCAATGCACGAAAAGAATAAATATATTTTTTCCGATAGTCTGGAAGTCATCGTAGAACCACAAATTTTTCCTTTTGGCAGGGTCACTTCTTTAGTTTCAGCTGGATCGTTATTCGGGCATATCCAAAAAGCCACTATGAAGCATAGCAGGGTCTTGAGATAACGCATTTCGCTGATGACTCTTTGGATATCCGCCTTTCCTTCAAAATTAAAAAATGCAGCGATACGATTAGCGCAATGCTGGGACGAGAACTGTGATTGACGAGTTGGCGATAATCTTTTATAGTTTCGAATCTTGAGAAGTCATACGAATACACTTATGCACCTGAATTTACCTGAATAGTATTTTTTTCCAAATATTTTTGGAGGCTTTCTAAAATAAGTTTCCAAAAATGATCTAATATCAAAATTGTAACATATCTATTCAATTTTTGTCACATTGTCTTATGTTAATCATTAGCTAGGACGTAACTAATCAACTAGTAAAGTAATTTACACATCTTCAATGCAGTATTTTTTAATGATTACCCATCGTTTTTATTTCATTACTCTACAAATGTTTACTTAAACGCTGTACATATGTCACTAAAGTTATAGTTTTTTAATTATTTACAAATTAATGCGAAAGATGGCCATGATGATGTCCTTCCAGATGGTTATGGTGATTGGAAATTGCCGGTGTCGAGACTCCCGGAATAGGAAACAGACTTTCCCACAATCTCATTCTCTCCGCATGGAGATTCTTCTTCATGATCAGCTTGTTACCGATCTCCAGATACTTTCGGTTATCAACGGTGTACGGGATCCAGCTGACGTTTTCGAATTTCGGATTTGCGCGTGGAATTGGTTCACCGGTCTTTGCGAAATGTGCCCACATTGTCGTCATTCTCTCGACGGTCGGATATTCCGATGAAGTTGTCTCAAAGTATGGGAAATTTTGGTCCCAGAAGAGATACAAGAGAAGATCGTTATGAGAAACACCTGTATTAATCGTAATAGTCGAATTAGTTTTGCAACTCGAGTTAACATTTCCTCTTGGCTCAAACCAAATAATATTTATCCGACAAAGTGGTCCAGAAGTTTTGTGATGAATTTCTATTTTAATCTCTGTGTCGGAATGTTTATAATATTTTAAAAAATTTGAGAAGCCCAAATCGCTTTGGTTCTTATAAATAAAATCATTAAGCGTTCTGCTTCTGGTAGCGATTTATAGAGATTCTATGATAATTTGTTGCCACTGTAAAAATTATCGTTAAGTGGTTAAAACCTTTCAAGGTCCATGCAAATACCGAACAGAAAAAAATTGATGCCTTAAAAATGAGTTATCAAAATGGTTTACTTTATCTAAGTGAGTCAACTTGAGAACTATTTTCGACTAAACTTCAGAAAGATCAAATTGAGAGATTTATTTTCAGATTATCATTTTTCATCCTTTACCGAATGGTTCGTTCGTGTCAGGCCAAACTGTGTAGCTGTAACGGCCCTGGTACCCAAATTCGTACAAATAAATGGGTTGTCTCGAAGCTCGAGCCCAAAGCTGGGCCCAATTATCCCAGCTGAAGCTTACGAAAGCATCGGCATAGATCTGTGGGCATTGAATTGTTCGTTAATTAAAAAAAGTTCAACAATCATCGGTATAGTGGATTGAAAGATTAATTTTTCTCCTTTTTCAGGACTTACATGAGCGAGACCATCGACATTGTCCAAAGAGACCGGCTGTCCGTTCAGATAAAACTGTCTCAGAGCAGCACTGACCTGCCTGGATCGCAGAGTACCGCGTTCATAGAGAAAGATTATGGGAGCAAGTTCGTTCCAACGTTCATTGAGATCATTGAATCTCGACATGTTACCATTGCGAGCTTCCACAACCATGGCTAAAGAATTTTGAAAACAAGAAATACCATTGTGAAAAAGGGGGCACAATAACGTCGCAGTAGGAGAATCCCGATGGAATACTCACGAATGATGCGACCATTAAACGAATCTTTATCAAATCCAGATATGAAAGGAACTGAATTGATTTTTCCCTCTCTCAACAGATCCGACGGTTGACCAGTGAGAAATCTCTCGACACCGGGAATTTTAGGTTCGACCACAGGTGACCAGATGAGAGCAGGATCTTCGTGCCATTCCTAAAATCATCATTTACAAAAAACACATAAAGACCATGGATAAACATAATTCCTGATACCAAGACGCCCAAGTACGTACGTATAATTCTGGAAGGGTTGCGGCAATGTCCATGGCTTTTTTCGTTCTAAGACATTGGACAATTTTGGTCGAGGTGTCGGAGGGACACCCAACTAGTTCCGCCAGTTTCGTGGCCAAGTCTAGCTGATGTGGCTTAAATGAGAACTGCATGGCCGGAGAACCACCCATTGCAATGGCACGATGGAACAGTCCTCTGCTCATTGGTGACAATAGATGTAGATCGACGCTCCAGGATCCAGCACTGTAACCGCTGATTGTCACGGAATTTGGATTACCACCGAAACTACCGATATTTCTCTTTACCCAGTGTAGGGCCATGACCTGATCCTTAAAAGCCAAGTTTCCTGGTGCGACGGCATCTCCTGTGCTCAAGAAACCTGAAATCCGATCAACAAGAATCCATTGTTAGACACCGGAATTGGAGACTGGAAGAATCTGGATTCACCGGGACAATGTATTTCTTCAGCTAATATTAACTTACCCAAAGCTCCGAGTCGATTGTTAACGGTAACCAGTACGACGTTCTGATCCATGAAGTAATTCGGTCCCACTTCTACGCTCTGCGAGGTGTTGCCGTTAAAGTAACCATGATGAAAATAGACTATAACCGGCCTCATCGGGTTTTTTGTAGTTGTTCGATCGGTAGATGGTAGCTGAAAGAAAATCGCTAAGATTAGAATTGTCTCTTCATCTTCTTTTGACTATGTGTGCATTTCATTTTTTGACCAGGTAATTTCAGCAATTTTACCCCCTTCATCAATAGTCAAATTCCGTTTTAGGCGAATTAATTAACAACTTAATGGACAAGTGACTCCTGAAAGGAACAATTCAAAAATGTTTGTTATCATGAGGCAATTTCCATACCTTGGTCGTGTAAACATTGAGACGAAGACAATCTTCGGAGGGATTAATTCCTCCAATTTGAGGACACGAGGGTCCTTCCTTGCTAGCGTCGAAGACATCCCTCCAAGGAACGGCTGGTACTGCTAGCTAAAATGTAGTTTTGTATTAAAAATGCATTTGCAATGCTGTTGTAACTTTGTTTACATATGACTGATTGAGAGCGACAAATAATAACAAATTTTTCAATTGAGGACTTTGGTGCTTGGACACGCCTTCGTCATGTCCAATTGCTGTTCAAATGGGATGCGTCAACAAACGCGTCCATCAATTATATTCGTCGAGGTAGCAGCTAATTGCGAGTGTATGGAGGAAGATGAGTGCAATAATAGAGCACGATAGTCACAATACGTAAGTGCAATTTACCTTGAAACGGCGCGTTCCAATCGGTGCCTCGGCGTATCTCAAGCCACGGAAGGAATAAATTTTCCTTCCGAGTCTCGAAGTCATCGTTGAACCGCGTATTCTTCCATTGAGTATTCTCAATTCCTTATTTTCGAGTGTATTAACACTATGGCATGCACAAACAGCCGCCATGAACCATAGCAACAATGAGAGATACCGCATTTTCTTCTGACTCGATATCTCGATTCTTATGATTTCTTATTAGAAACTTCGGGTGTCGATCTTCTATTGCTCACGACAATTGAAAAGATTTATGGCGATGCAATTATTCCAACGATGAATCGACAACTGATAATTTTACAAACCGGTTGCAACCTTTTATACCCCTTGGTTTTTTAAAGAAAGTACACACAAGTGTCAATGGCAAATATACCTTCCAGAAACAGACACGATGGTGAGGACAAACCGAGAATATTGTTTTTTCGTAAAGTTGAAAATTTTTAAACAAGAGCCTCGAATGAGGTATGGATCAGACAATTGAAAGAAACAGGCAAATCGTCAATATCCCAGCATAAGAATCACGAGGAAATACTCACGAACGATACCACCAAACTCGTCCTTATCGATTCCAGTTATGAAGGGAACGTGATGAATCTTTCCCTCTCTGATGAGATCCGACGGTTGACCCGCGAGGAATCTCTCGAGACCGGGAATGTCAAGTTCGATTACAGGTGTCCAAATTACAGCAGGATCTTCGTGCCATTCCTAAAATGATAACAAAAAATATAACGACCATCGATGACCATGATTTCTCATACTGGAGTCGTGGGAGTACGTACGAAGAATTGAGGAAGCGTGGCGCCGATGTCCGTGGAATTTTTCGTCTTGAGACATTCGACAATTTCGGCCGACGTGTTGGAAGGACAATTGAGAAATTGCGCCTGTTTCCTAGCTAAATTCATCTGATCAGGCTGAAGTGGCGTCTGATAGATCGCCGAACCGCTCGACGCAATGGCACGATGAAAGAGTCCTTTGCTCATCGGTGATAGCAGATGCAAACCAACGCTCGAAGATCCAGCGCTGTAACCGGTGATTGCCACGCAATTTGGATCACCGCCGAATTTAGCGATGTTCCAGCGCTGTATCCAGCGCAGTGACTCGACCTGATCCTTCAGACCCAAGTTTCCCGGTGCGACGGCATCACCGGTGCTCAGGAAGCCTGAAACACCGTCAACGAGAACATATCGTGAGACCCTGGAATGTTTTTACAAACGTTGTCCATCGACGAGCTTGCAAATCTGCGTCCAATGTGAGATTCACTATCAGCGATGTCTTTTCTTCTCGGATAAATTTACCCAAAGATCCGAGACGATAGTTAACGGTAACGAAGACGATGTCCTGATCCATGAAGTAATTCGGACCTAACGTTACACTCTGTCCGGAAGAAGCGTAAAAGGCACCAAGATGATAAAACACTATGACCGGCTTCTTCGGGTTTCTCGCCCGTTTGCGATCCGCAGATGGTAGCTTCAAAAAAATCGCATCAATTGTAATCAGCTCATTGTGTCCTCATCATCTTTACCTATGGATGAATCTTCTTCATTGACCTGGTAACACTCTTGACTTTGTCTCTCTCATCCAGTGGCAGTTTCTGTCTATAGTCTGAGTTCGATTTCTCCAAGTTTTAAGCTTGCGTGATTTGATCAATTGTCAATACTGAATGATAACTCAACGACCACGCGAGTCAGGAAGAAAGAAGTAAGATCAAACAGTGCATCGTTGTTTCTCATTCGAGGGTGCATTGTGAGGAGAGCCAGGCAATTTTTGTACCTTGGTGGTGTAAACATTGAGACGAAGACAATCCTCGGATTGATTGATTCCATCTGGCTGAGGACACGAGGGCCCTTCCTGGGTGGCATCGAAGACATCGCTCCAAAAAACGCCGGGCACTGCTGGCTGAAATGTAATTCACGTGTTACAAAAGAATTTGCAAGGTTGCAATGTCTTCTTTGGGATATAAACAATGAGGAACGCCATGGTGTGACAAATTGAATGCGTGGTTCGTTTATAGGTCACTCGAACCGGAAGTCGACGAAGAGCTTAAGAAATTTGGGGACTTACGATTATGAGGGAAGAAAAGCGCGATTAAGTGCACAATGCGTAAATGCAAGGACAATCACCTTAAAACGTAGCTCTCCAATCGGTGCCTCCGCGTATCTCAAACCGCGGAAGGAGTAAATCTTCTTTCCGAGTCTCGAAGTCATCGTTGAACCGCGTATTCTTCCATTTACCAAAGTCAATTCTTTAGTTTCCGTTGTATCGTTATCCTGGCCCGTACAAATAGTCACTATGAAGGACAGCAACAAAAAGAGATAACGCATTTTCTTTCTTTTAAAAAAAAAGAGCTGTCAGCGACGCTTTGTCGCTAACAATACTAGAGCCAAAATTGTGGCGATGTTAGTAACGCAATGTTTATCAAACGACTGTGAACCGTGCCAACTCTAAACAACCTTTCATTGTCCCCTACTTAAAAAAAATCACGCACTAGTGCGATAATTGCAGTAATATCTGCGAGAAACGAACTTTAACGAGTGTCCACTTTTTTTCTGTAAAAGAAAAGAAAGGTAGAAAAAAGCTTGTAAAATTCGCTCCTGGAGTCTTGAAATTTTGTACCGTTTTTTTCTAAACAAAATTTATAAATATTGGCCGACGATTGAAAAATCCGGAAGCTATGGGCAAATTTTTAGTTTACCTAATTTTAAGCCTCAGATCATTCAAACACTGTAATCATGATTTTTTTCGAATGCAATATTATTGTAAATAATTTTACCGTGCATTTTTAAGTGTCATGAAACAACAGCAGAGCCAATTTAAATTTTTCATTGGGTTTTCATGTTTGCTCTCGTTAATAATAACTCAAACAAAACCAGAAGTTTTTTCGTTGATTAATGCGAACACTTCTGGTACATAATCGATAAATAATAAATATTGAAATTCATTGATGCGACAGTTTAATTGATTTTATTCGTTATCTGCATTCTGAGTTTCGGGCGATTCATTCACGTTATCGTCATCTTTATCTTCTGTCTGATCGACCGCTTGCTCGATCGGTTGCTCAACTTTCTGCTCACTACCTTTTTCGCCGCCCTCTTTGTCACTCTTCCCCTTAACCTCCTTTCTTTTGTTCAATATTTCCTTCGCCGCTTTACGAGCCTTGATTTGTCGCGTCGATCCTTCAGGATCTATGCAAGGATCTATCGTTGGCTCGTAAACGATCGGATCGATGACCCGTCGTTTCTTCTTCTCCTTCTTCCTCGTCTCGTCCTCATCCTCTTTTTTATCCTTATCGGGACATTCGGCCGGTTCGAAAGGCTTGACTCGGGGCATTTTCTTTCCGTATGGCTGTAATCAGAATTTATTCAAGAATTTGAATAAATTAAAATTGTTTAACTCGACTGCATAAAATGAATATTATCAAGATTACAAATGTGGGTCATTCCATGTCAAATCGACCAATAGTTGGAATCGACCCCTTTCAATTTCGATAAAATTTGGTCAGAAGTTTTCTTTGATTATGAAACAAAGTTCTACTGGAGGAAAAAAATAAAAAAAAAAATTTTCAAAAGTTATGCAAAAATATAAATTTTCACAATTTTTCAAGTTTATTTTTTTTAATATCTCGAAAACTATTATAGTTACGAAAAAATCGTTATTGGTTCGTCTTTAAGAGTATACTTGGGGGTACGAAAAAAAAAATATTCCGAAAATAAATTTTGAAAAATGATGAATTTGGAGAATTTTGAATTTTTTTTAATCGCGAAAATTCACGATCAACATTAAATTTTTGGTTCAATTTTTTTTATACAATACCTTGTACTGATCTTAAAAGATCCTGACATTTTCAAAAAGGTGGTTTTTTTCAAAAACATGAATTTATGAACTTTGGCAAAAAATTTTTTGTTTGTTTTTTACTTCTACGTTAAGTAAAGTTGAGCAATCATGTAATTTTGTAATTTTAAGCAGTAAATTGAAACGGGTCGATTCCATTTATTGATCGATTTGACATGGAATGACGCATATATATTCAGGTTTCCCCGAGCAAAATCATAATAATATATTTTGCGATAAGAGAATAGATAATATATTCATCGAATATAAACAGTAAGAAGCATTTGTTTGTTGTAAAAAAAACATTTCTTTGCTCAAACGTTATTTGTAAATGTGTACATTCTAGATTACAAATTTTAATATTGACTCGAATTTTTTTTTTTAGGTCTTTAGTTGACCGATTTCAAAAGGGAACGTATATTCAAATTTTTAGTGATAAGAACATTAAATTTTCAATAAGAATTGTTCACTAACAATCTCGTTGAACTTTTCTTTCACTTTCTTATTTTTATTTTATTTTTGCTCGCTGTAAAAGGGTGAAATTTAGAAAAAGGAGGTTATTGAGAAATTGGAAATGCATCAGAATTTTTGTTGACTACTTAATAAGAGCTTTTGTAAAATTTCAGCATGAGAGAATTGTTTTAGTTACGTTTGTTTAAAAAAAAAATGGCTTATTCTTCAATTGTTTATTTTTTACTAATAAGAATTTGTCACTAAAATTTCGGCAAATTTTTTTTGTTACTATTTCCAATAAAACGGTGAAACTTAGAAAAAAGTTATTATTGGGAATTTGGAAATGCATGTATCAGGATTTTTGTTAATAACTAAACCAAAGTTTTTCCAAAATTTAAGCATAGGAAGGCAATTATTTTAATTACATTTTTTTTTTAATATTACTTATTTTTCGAATGATTATAAATTGTATGTCTGGCAAAGCAGTATTGAGAATTTTTTATATTTTTTTTAAAAGGAGTTTTTATCCAAGTAAACGTTAAAAAAAATGGCATTGGGTTGAAGGCTTGGAAAATATTTTTGCCTACTCACGAACCTCAAATATAGCGAAATATTTGTCAATCTTTCAAAATCTCAATAATGGGATTTTTTTGAAATTATTCTTACTCAAATTATTAGTCAGTGGCAGGGTTGCAAATAATGCATTACTTTTTTTAATGCATTTGCATTTTCATTAACCATTAAAATTTAATAGTTAATGGAAATAATTTTCATTAACCATTAACCATTAAATGTTAATGGTTAATGAAAATGCAATTGCATTGAAAAAAGTAATGCATTATTTGCAACCCTGCCCTTTACAATGTAGTGTGTAATAGAAAAAAATTCCACTACCCATTGCAATGTAATGTGTAATAGACAAAACTTCAATTGGAATTTTGGGAATGGAAAAATATAGATGAATAAATTATTGCAGTTTTGCATTACATTTTATTGACTTAGGACTTAGATTTTTAGAATTATAATATAGATGCTTTTTAGAATTTAAGGTGAAAATCTAAGTCCTAAGTCAATAAAATGTAATACAAAATTGCAATAATTTATTCATCTATATTTTTCCATTCCCAAAATTGCAATCAAAGTTTTGTCCATTACACATTACATTGCAATGGGTAATGGATTTTTTTTCTATTACACACTACATTGTAATGGGCAGGATTGCAAATAATGCATTACTTTTTTTAATGCAATTGCATTTTCATTAAATTTTAATGGTTAATGAAAATAATTTCCATTAACCATTAAATTTTAATAGTTAATGAAAATAATTTCCATTAACCATTTAATTTTAATGGTCAATGAAAATAATTTCCATTAACCATTAACCATTGAATGTTAATGGTTAATGAAAATAATTTCCATTAACCATTAAAATTTAATTAGCCATTAGCCATTAAAAAAGTAATGGTTAATGCATTACTTTTTCATTAAAAATTTCGCAACCCTGATCAGTTTTGAGCTTCTTATTTTATACTTGGATCTTCATGAGCAACAAAAACCTAAAACAAGGTTCTTTTTGCAGAACTCTTGTATTATTGCGTTTTTCTGGATTTTTTCAGAAATCATGAATACCGGCATTGGATAAATTGGACGTCCAAATGAATCCTTTTCACGTGGTGGTGGCTTCTCGATGGGATCTCGAGGATGATTCGGTATAGCCAATCTCGATACTCCTTCCGGTATTGGACCGGTCAGCGCTGATTTTCTCACACTGAAAGGATCCTTCCGACAAGATCGATCCTCGTGAATGCTCGGTAAAGCCAATTCAGCCATCCGTGGAGAAACTGCGAGGAAGGATTTTTGTTAAATTCACTTATTAACGTTCTTCCATGGAGGAAAGTATAAATTAAAGTATTTAACGTTTTTTTGCAAAATTAAATAGATAACAAGATGTCAATTAAGTTTGAGCTAAATGAGAAGATTTGAATTTGTATCAAGAACCTTTTCCCTTCAAGGCTGATCTCTTGATGGCAAAAGGATCGTCCTTGCAAGGCGGAGGGACGAATCGCCATGCATTTCTCTCAGCTTTTCTCTTCGCAGCTTCCTCGTTGTCTTCCTTATTTTTCTTCGCATCATCGGCGTTGCCTTTTTTCGCGATTCTTGAGGATTCTTCCTTTTTCTTCTCAAAATCTTCCTTCTTCTTTTCAGAATCTTCCTTATTTTTCTCGGCTTCTTCAGCTTCATTCGCTTTAGCGGTTTCTTCATTCATCGTTTTTTCTTCCTGAGGCTCTACAACTTCTTCGTTGTCCTTATTTTCTTCAGATTCCGGTTCGATGGTTGGCGCTTCTTCAGTTTCCGGTTCAATGGTTGGCGTTTCTTCAGCTTCCGGTTCGATGGTTGCCGTTTCTTCAGCTTCCTTTTCGATAACTGGCGTTTCTTGATTAGCCTCATCGGTGTCTTCACTTTCCTTTTCTTCGATCGCTGGCTTTTCATCCAATTTACTTGTCTCTTCTTGATCCTTTTTCTTCTTCGCTGCCTCTTTCTTTCTCTTCTCCTCCAAGGCTCTCTTTCCTCGGGACTCATTTTCTTCAAGAATGTATTTCTTCCATTCCGTTGGTGTTTCGCCATCTTGATATCTCAGGAAGCGATAAGATGGCAGCGAAAGATACTTCATCCACGGTGTAAACTGTAAGTGTAAATGAATTGTTGTAAATCGTACAAATTGGTACTGATTGTTAATAAATGCTAACAAATGTTGATAAATGTAAATTATTAATTTGAAAATACATTTTTTTCTTTCCAATATTTTAAACATAGGAAAATTAGCTTTTTCCATTTTTGCTTCCTCATAAAGGGAGCTTTGTTTTCGTGAAATTTTTTTTCGAGATTTTTATGCCAAT
This sequence comes from Alloplasta piceator, assembly GCA_946863875.1. Taxonomy (NCBI): domain Eukaryota; kingdom Metazoa; phylum Arthropoda; class Insecta; order Hymenoptera; family Ichneumonidae; genus Alloplasta; species Alloplasta piceator. The sequence continues at coordinate 53,631,112 of OX333072.1, forward strand.
GTGTTCAAAATATCCTGAAGCATCGAGAAATCATATTTAGAAAAAATGTCCGTCGGAGGGAGATATCGAGCTAAAATTTGGCACACTTGTCGAGCACGAATTGCTCTTCATTATGAAAAAATTTTGTTTTAATTCTAACGGGTGTTCAAATTTTATCGACTTTTTTCGTTTTTGCAAAAATGGCGTAAACGCTCTAACTTCTGCAGTTTTCAAGACATTGCCCTCAAACTTTGTACAAAATTAGTATAGCTATAAAGGTTGTTTGGTGTTGAATTTGGCGGAAATCTATCGAGGGATTAAAATTTTTTGAAATTTTTAATTTTTTGAAAAATAGCGTAAACGCTCTGACTTGTGCAATTTTTAAAATATTGCACTGAAACTTTACACAAAGCTAATATAGCTATCGAGGTTGTTCGTTATTAAATTTGGCGAAAATCGATCGAATGATTATAATTTTATCAAATTTTTTTTTTTTTTTTTTAAATAGCGAACTCTAACTTTGGCTATTTGCGAAATATTGTACTGAAATTTTGTAGACATTCAAAATAGTGATCAAGGTTGTTCGCTATTGAATTTGGCAAAAATCAAATTTAGCAAGAAGTAAATTTGAAACAATTTGGCAAATTTGCACGTTGATTACTCGTGTTTTTCGATAGTTAACAAGTTTCCTTTATGAAGAAGCCAAATTTGATTGCTATACTTTTGATGAAGGAAGCTATGTGATTAAGATGAGGAATCAATGTGCAAATGTCCAATTTGCAAGTTTTTTTTTTTAAGAATTAATTGTAAAAGTAGAAAGCGTGAGAAAAGAAGATAATTTTTTAAAAACCTTGTAAGACAAGGCACTTCGGTAAATTCCCGTTGGAGTCATGAGAATGTCCATTTCTTCATCGGTGACCAAATCCGGACAATGAATGGCTTTTTCGAGCAAAGCTAGTCTCGTTTTCCGTGAAATTGTTTTTTCCGTCGTAACATCTTTGGTCATGTCCATCAAAGATTTGCATTGCTCCGAAAGTACCATTTCATGAGGTTTGCTTATTTCAATTATTCGTTTGCTTGCTCTGTAATGCAATGCAGCTCGAGATATCTTGATGGGAAATTCTCTTCCGCAATCGATCTTCTTTTCCACGAATTTTGCGAGTATCTTGATGCGCTTCGATGGTTTTGCTTTCAGAGCCTTTTTCGAGACTCCTAAATCTCGTCGACACGATGGACGCGGTTTCTTTTGAGGCTTTGACAGTACCTCAATCCTCTTTTTCATCTGTGCAAGAGGCTTTGAGGCTCGAACCTAATTAAAAATTAATAAATTAGTAAAAAGCAAAAAAAAATCAGGAAGCAGCTTTTTTGGATTTCACTCGACAATTTTCTAAGTTCAGTTGAGGTTTTTGTTCTGACTTTATCTAAATAAGCATCAAGCCTTCTAAAAAACCTAATTAAAAATTAATAAATTACTAAGTAGCAAAAAAAATGAGGAAGCAGCTTTTTTGGCTTTCACTTGACAATTTTTAAATTCAGTTAAGGACTTTGTTCTGACTTTATCTAAATTAGCATCAAGCCTTCTAAAAAACCTAATTAAAAAATAATAAATTATTAAGTACCAAAAAAAATGAGGAAGCAGTTTTTTTGGCTTTCACTTGACAATTTTCTAAATTCAGTTGAGGACTTTGTTCTGACTTTATCTAAAATAGCATCAAGCCTCCTAAAAAACCTAATTAAAAATTAATAAATTACCAAGCAGCAAAAAAAATGAGGAAGCAACTTTTTTGGCTTTCACTTGACAATTTTCTAAATTCAGTTAAGGACTTTGTTCTGACTTTATCTAAATTAGCATCAAGCGTTCTAAAAAACCTAATTAAAAAATAATAAATTGCTGAGTAGCAGAAAAAATGAGGAAGCAGCTTTTTTTATTTTCACTTGACTATTTTCTAAATTCAGTTGAGGACTTTGTTCTGACTTTATCTAAATTAGCATCAAGCCTTCTAAAAAACCTAATTAAAAAATAATAAATTACTAAGTAGCAGAAAAAATGAGGAAGCAGCTTTTTTGACTTTCACTTGACAATTTTCTAAATTCAGTTAAGGACTTTGTTCTGACTTTATCTCAATTAGCATGAAGCATTCTAAAAAACCTAATTAAAAATTAATAAATTACTAAGTAGCAAAAAAAAATGAGAAGGCACCTTTTTTGGCTTTGACTTGACAATTTTCTAAATTCAGTTAAGGACTTTGTTCTGACTTTACCTAGGTATCAAGCCTTCTAAAAAATTAATTAATTTGTTAAGAAGGTAATATCTGAATTTTCTAATTAATAATAATTGATTGTGAACATGAATTCTCAACAAAAAAAATTCACATAAATAATTCAATCCCTGTGAGAATCAAAATCTAAATTTCAATTTTACAAAATTGAAATTCATCTCGTGTTTAAAATACTTTCACTTCAAAGACTGCAGAATTACGAGGGTGAAAAAAATATTTGTTAGCACAAAAAACATTATTTCGTCCTAAAAAATTTCAAAAATGAAAAAAATGGTACATACTATTGGCTCGGGTTCCGGAATTACTCTCGGTTGTGCATTGATCTTCGCCCAAGTATTGAATCTCGCCCAATCGGCTGGTGTCTCCAGCCATCCTTTCAATTTCAATTTTTTCTTCTTCCTAAAAAGTATTCACGTTTAAAAACATAATCGAGCTCATAGAAAAAATATTATGGATTAAAGAAATTTTCGTCTATTCTTACTTTTCCTTTTTTTCCTTTTTCTTGACCCCCTTTGCCGATGGATTTTTAGCCAGGGCAGCACCTCGAGGAGGCTCATTTTTCGTCGGCAAATTTTTCGAAGGTGTTTGTGCTCTAGGCGCCATTTCTCAGTTTTTTATTTACAGCTTTAACTGCCCTTACGAATAACTATTATATTGTATATTATTTCAATTGCTCTGTATGGATTCTCAAATTTGTAACTGTGAATTGATTCTGTGGGATGATCCATTGAAGTATCCATGATTGCGGTAATTTTGAATTTTTTGCAATTAATCGTTATTTTTGACCTAAAATATTTGCTCTGATTGTGAATGGCATTTTATCTTGAACCTGTCACATCGCGTGGTTGATCAAGCGAATTCAATTGTTTGTCCTGACATTCGTCAACGATGCGTTGCCTTAGTTCCATTTTTGTAAAAGTCAATGATTTTACCAATTACACAATTGATACGATTCAAATTATTTTTGAAAATTTGTTGAAATTTTTTAACTACTTCTTCATTTATTTTCAGTTACACCGGTTTGATAGATTTGTTTTCCTAGTCATTGAGCATTTTTTTTTCATAATTAAATTAATCCGAATCACTGTCAGTGTGATTGTGAGCAGAAAAATATCTTTTTGGTCTTGCGAGTATCTTAACGCGTTTCGGGCATTGAGAATCGTTTTTCTCTATCATGGCTGCATATTCGTCGAGATTAAGGGGATTTTTCTTGGATCTTCGTGGCGAGGGTTTCCCAATTTTCTCATTGATCGAACGTATCTTCGATAATCGCAATGATGAGAGATGTTTCTTCTTTTCATCCTGAGAATGTATTTTTTTTGGCAGTGCCAATCTGTTCAACGAATCCGTTATCCGATAAGAAAGAGCTCCACGTTTGACCTGAAGAGATTAATTAATATTAATTTTTCAATCAATTCCTCACAAGCGATATTTTGTTTTGGTAAAATATTTCTTGGACATTTGAATGCCAACGGAATTGAAGGTATTTTAAAACGTCTATAAATTCAACTTTGAAAACATGTCTGGACAAATGAAGATGCACTCAAAATTTGGAAAATTAGCCGGAGAAAAACTAAACAGTTTTAATAAACCATGAGAAAGCCAAAATTGATTCCAGCACTTTCTCACAGAGACATTGCAAATTCAAAAAAATCTGAGAGAAATAAATTTTCAATATTACCTTGAATGGATTTGTTTTTTCGTTTATGTCAATCCTTTCTCGAGGAATCGCCAATTTCTCATATCTCGCTCTTCCTTCAAATTTTTCCATCTGAAAAACACTTGCGAATTTTTCCCAGAAATATTAGCAAACAATTTGGGTCAAAAAAGTCTGTCCCAAAGAAGGGACTTGAGAGAAAAATGTGATGTAAAAATTTTGAAGTTTCAACCGAAATGATGTTTTCTTTCCTTCTAAAATTCTCGAGGTTCTTTTATTTTTTATTTTCTTCCAGCTTCGTGCTTCTGATTTCAGTCAGTGTCTACGCATCAACGGTTAGGTAATGTTTGAATCAAATAAATAGACCAGAAAAATTCCCTGACGCCTGCAAAAAAAAATTAAAAAAATTAAACAAAAGTAATAAAAATACGAAAAATCAAAATTTCATGGATCCTTCGAAATTCAGCGTTCGCGTTACCAATTCAAAGATGACGAGGCACGAGAAATTCAGTGATTCGACTTTTTTGGACGTGTCCAAGACGTTGAGCGATTTCGCACCGTCGATTAATCGTGAAAAATATCAGAGTAATTTAACGGCGTGGTGTAAGCCAAGAAAAGTTCAGGCAATTGATTCGACAACTTCGCTGGAAGACGATGACATTGATGGAGAACTTAGAACGAAAAAATCTTCAAGAAATCTGGTAAATACTACCCAGTGAAGACGTTATATTGCAGCAATGTGACATGGAAGTTACATGTAATGTTACAATGTAATTCCTATATAACATAGCTGATATGTAACGTGCAAGTAACGTGTTATTTTACATTTGTTATATGCATGTTACATAACTGGTATATAACTTTGTTACATTACAGTAATGTAACATATGTTATACTGCGGCAATACAACAAGGAAATTACATGTAATGTTACAATGGTATTCCTGTGTAACATAGCTGTTATATAACGTGCAAGTAAAGTGTTATGTAACATTTGTTATGTGCAGGTTACATAACCGGTATATCACTTTATTACATTACAGTAATGTAAAAAATTTTTGTAGCCGTTACGTAACATGCTTGTAACGATGTGAGTGTAACTTTGGTTATATTCATGTAAGATTAATGGGGTGTAACGAAATTATTTGTCGTTATTTGTCCCCAAATTAAGGACCCGCAGTAAATTAACAGCCGCAGTATTGCAGTAATATAATTGGAATATTTCAGTTGTATAACTACAATATTAAAGTGATATCGCTACATTATTGCTGTTATATAAATGCAATATAACAAATACATTAATGTAACATTACATTCTAATATTGCAGTTACATAACTGTTATATAACAGTTACAAAACTGTTACATAATCTTATATATCGGGTATATAACAATGTTATACTGCTGAGTAGGAAGTTGTAACTTACATACAACGTTTATGTAATATTACACGTTACAATCGGTAACATTGCCGTTACATTGCTGCATGCATTAAAATAAACATAAATTAAATTAAATTAAACACATGCATTAAAAATACTCCGCATCAATTTGCATTTTTGAAGTAAAAAAAAACTCCCTCATGGGGATATATCGTGACATGAGTTTTTCATAAAAGGATACATAAGTCACGTATATAGCACGTTTTCCTATTTTCCTATTTTCATACCCTAAAATCTTCCATAGATTGCCTATCCATTTTTTTCATACATCACATAAACATTCCCACGGGGAATGCTTTTTGCAATACAGAAAATTTTGCACGTAAATTCTGAAATATTCCCATCAGAGGAATCTCAGAAAATTTCGGGTATCTCAGCATGCGAGACGCATCCAAGAATTATCCCAACCAAGAATATTTGTTCGTCGAATTCCTCGGAGTCAGGAAATTCGTTCCAAAGTCTCGACGAGACCGGAAACAAAATGTGTGATTACGAGCTCGCAAATCGATCTTCCGGCGCTCGAGACTTCCGGTATAACCGAAAAACCACGGTTTTTACGGAAGAAGTCAACGGATCGAATCCTCAAGTTAGCAGAGCCAAAAATTCGTGAGCCCATCGCGTTAAATCCTCTGGGAAAAGTCGACGAACGTGCACTCTTCGCCGTTGGTTCGTTGTTATTTTTTTTTCACTTTGCAATAAAACAGAACAGGATAAACAAAAAATCGAAACAGGACAAATTATGTAATACCTGAATTTTAAGATTTCCAAAAAACATTGTTTTTGCCAAATTTTGAGGTCAATTCGTCCGTAGTAAAAAAAAATGTGCAGGCCTCTGCTTCTGTTGGAACTCTTTACCAAAAAAAAAAAATATGCAGACGAAGAGCACGATACAAAAAAAAATCTCTGAAAAACCTTGATTATGCAGTTATTGCCAAATTTGATGACTTTTATCTCTCGTCGCGCAGCTTCGAAAAGAATCACTGAATTGGCTGCACCGAAAAACGTTTCAGCGACGAAATCCTCTCCGATGGCGAAACAAAATCCATCCGGTGTGAGTCCAAAAGCTCTTCGAGCAATTTGTTCTCCGACGATAGAATTACTGGCCCGTCCGAAAAAGTTTGGTTCCTCTTCCTCAAACTTCGGAATAAATCGTCGATGAGAAAAACATGACTCATGCCACAAACCGATGAAACTTCTGTAAAAATGATAAAGATTTTATTATCATATTACAAAATGTGTGTGTAGGTGTTTTTTTTTCTAATGGACGGATTGATTTATACGTGTAAAACGTTATAAATATATAAATCATCGTATGTTAATAAAAAATAATCTTTCGCAATACTTAAATACGAACAATAATGGACGGAGTACAATTCTCTGTTCGCGTCGATTCATTTAAAGAAAATTGATTCATCGACTGATTTGTAAAAATTATGAAAATCTCTTTTAGAGTATAATATATGAATCTATGAAGTTACGATGATTAAGGCACTGAAGCATCAATTTTGTGCTTGCACTTGAGAATATTTCCTCCTTTTTTTTAAATCGTGAGATTATTCATAATCTCCTTAAATTCCATAATCTCCTAATATTCCTTAAAATCATTTACAGCTGTAAATTTTCACCTATTCGACGAATAATGCAAAATAAAAAAAAATCAATAGAGAATCCATGTTAACTTCATTTTTGCTGTTTTGCAATACCAAACAAAACAAGAAAAAATTTTGTGGTGAGAAAATGGTCTTCAGATGAAGTTACAATTTTTTTTTGAACCATTTAAGATTTTTGTAAGCCAAAACATATTTTATTTAAATCCGCAAAAAATGTAGAAAAATCAAGAAAAGCCGTGCTTAAGAGCCTTCAATAATTAATAATCATTTTTCGTCCCAATTTCAATGGTTTAAAAAACTCAAATTCGTGATTGAGATTTTTCTTGATTTGACAATAATTGAAAATTCGATAGCTGTCAATGATTTCATTGGAATAACGTTATGGACTTTCATGTCATAATGACGCAACTCTTTTTTTGGTCACTTGTACTATTTACGTGTTGAACACATGATTATCGCTTTCATTTCGTCAGCAAAAAGAAAAATTGCTTTTTCCATGGTGTCCAGTAAAATATCCCCAAGAATGTTCAAAATATTTTCGGGTTGTTTCAAGTTATTCAATGATTGACAAACGGGCAAAAATAGCAAAAATTTGTATGAATTTAATATCGATTAGCAATCAAAAAAATAATCTGAGTTTACGCCAATTAATCCCCGCCAACATATTTGCAGGAAAATTTTCTTAAATTTGTAACTTTAGTTCAATCCTGCCAGAAACAATGTTTCATTTTGACTCTATAAATTTACCGTTTAAAAATTGTTTTTAAATTTCGGTTTTTTTCTGATCTAGAAAAAACAAAACTTTTCTTTCCATTGATAAGTAAAACTGAGTCAATTACTCGATAAATTAGTTAGACATCTCCGAAATACAAGAATTCGTCTTGCAATAATTCGTGTCACAATGAATCCCAAAATTTCCAGAACAACCTCAGTGAAAACGTTATGTTGCAGCAATCTAACATGGAAGTTACATGTAATTTTACAATATTATTCCTATTTTCGATTTTCTCGAATTCCTAATCATATTTGTAATTTGTAATTAGAATGTGATTAATTACAAAAACGCCCAACTCTGATAGGCAGACGACAAAGAGACTATTTGTGCGAAAAACGTGACGCTCGGCCGTTCCATTTGCCTGTAACGCTCTCGCGCCGAAACGCGCCCATAGAAGAATCACTTCAAAAAATTTGCAAAATAATAATATTGCAGTAATATAACCTGCAATATAACGGTTACATTAATGTAACATTACATTCCAATAGTGCGGTTACACAACTGTTACATACATGTTACATAACCGTTATATAACAATGCTACATTGCTGAGGAGGAAATTGTAACTTCCATGTAACTTACTTGTAACGTCTATGTAATATTCCACGTTACAAACGCTAACATTGCCGTTACATTGCGGAAACATTACTGTCTCCACTGGGACTGGACACCATGTATCCATGAAACTATTTTTCGTGATGAAACATCAAATCCCTCAAAACGAGGATTGGTAATTGTAAAATATTTACAAAAGGTAAAAATGATTCAAAAAAATGCTCATCGAAACGAAGCTCGTTTCTTTCGGTTATTTCGACAAACGCATTTTGTTTATCGACTAATAATGAGAGTCAGGATAATAGTGCCGATGGTAGCGAGTATCGAATACTCGATAGCGGATGCGCCGGCGTTGCAATCGACGATTCTTCGAGCTCTCATGAAATCGGGACCGAGATAAGCGCTGTATTCGCGTTTTTCGGGCGGTATGATGACCAACTGTTCCGTTGCATCCTGGAATATCAAATCGCTGTAAGGCGGTGCACTGGAGAACATGCTGAAGCTAAATTCGTCCTCGTCCTTTCGTCCGTAGAATTGTTGGGCGTAGACAAATAGATTTATGTAAGCGTTTATCTGTGTCTCGTTGTAACCGTAATCTCCGCCTCGTGTAACGATGGCGTTGGCCTTGACCTTGCCGAGATTGCATCTCTCGTAATCCCAGCTCGGATGTCTCGTTCCATCGGGACACAAAAGCTCGAAGTCTTTGGTGAACGTATTTCGAGCCCAATATTCGCTCCTCTTTCCGTTTGTGTTTTCGGCCACTGTCGTGTGCTTCACAAAGGCAACGTCACCTCCGCCCTCGACGAGACATCGGAATGCACCGGTGTAACCGAAATAATCCTCCGAAGCGTCGCGACGACAATAACGGTAACTCGCGCCGTGACAAAGGTCACACATGTTGTCGTAAGGAACGCCGATATTGTATTCCGAGCTCAAAGCACCGGGAACACAGGACTTGGTGAAGTATTCGGCAGCGGCGCGGACGGAGTCACAACCGTAACCTCGGATCCAACCGTTGGACAGCAAATACGCCAACGGATAGATCCAACCGGCCGCTGTATTTATACCCGTGTGACACGTGTATTTGTTCTTCAGATACGTCAGATCCGTCTTCTCGTCGGATTCTTTGGCAACCGCGACGACGTAATAATGAGGCGTACCGAGATTGTAGACCTCGGATATGAAGGGCACGAGACCGTATCGCAAACCCGCTGTGTATACATCGCTTGCGTCCAAAACGGTTATATCAGCGAAACTGAAAATGGCAAAAAGAAAAAAAATTTCGATCGATTTTCACCAGATTTGATAGCGAATAACATTGATAGCTATACTGGGTCTTCACAAAATTTCATTGCAATATCTAAAAAATTTCAAAAGTTATAGCGTTTAGCGTTAAGGATGTTGAGTCCCAAATCGCAAATGATGAGAAAATTCTAAAAATTTGGTATGTTTTTGGATGAATTATCTAAGAGGTCGTGTAAAAATTTCACGACGATTAGGAAGCTCGTTATCGAACAATAAACATTAACAAATTAAATTAAATGTAGTCTTATGGAAACTGATATAACTTTGCGATAAGTTTTTTTTTTGACCTCTCATTTTTTTAATATCTACACTATATTGAGAGCAACGGAATCAAACGAAGTTTATTGATAAATATTTTTTTCATTTGTTCAAAAAATTGTTCTTAACAAAATGTTAATATTTTAATAACGAGCTGCGTAATCGTCGTGAAATTTTTACACGACCTCTTAAGTACTTCATACAAAAACATACCAAATTTTCAGAATTTTCTCATTATTTTTCATTTTAACTCTTAAGGAGGTTGAAGTAATGATGATAGAATTCTGAAAATTTAATATGTTTTTACAGGAAGTATTCAGGAGGTCGTGTAAAAATTTCACGACGATTAAGAAGCTATTTATTGAATAATTAACATTAAAAGATTTTATAGGGACTCAACATCCTTAAAAATTTGATAAAAATTTAATAATTCGATCGATTTTAGCCAAATTTAATAACGAACATCCTTGATAGCTGTATACTAGCTCTGTGTAAACTTTCAGTGCAATATCTTAAAAATTGCACAAGCGTTTACGCTATTTTTAAAAAAATTAAAAATTTCATAAAATTTTAATCCCTCGATGGATTTTTGCCAAATTTAATAACGAACAACCTCGATAGCTATATTAGCTCTGTGCAAAGTTTCAGTACAATATCTTAAAAATTGCACAAGTTAGAGCGTTTAGGCTATTTTTCAACAAATTCAAAATTTCATAAAATTTTAATCCCTCGTCATGGATTTTCGCCAAATTCAATATCAAACAACCTTAATAGATATACTAGTTCTGTACAAAGTTTGAGTGCAATATCTTGAAAATTGCAGAGGTTAGAGCGTTTACGCCATTCTTGCAAAAACGAAAAAAGTCGATGAAATCTGAACACCCGTTATAATTGAAACAAATTTTTTTTCATAATGAAGAGCAATTCGTGCTCGACAAGTGTGCCAAATTTTGGCTCGATATCTCGAAGCGTTTTCGAGTTATTAATTATTTACTTCTGAAACTCAGGATACATACACACACACCACACACGCATGCACACACACGCGCACACACACGCATGCACACATTCGGACATTTTTTCTAAATATGATTTCCCGATGTTTTACAACATTTTGAACATACTGGCATAAAAATTTTTTGAGGAAGCAAAACGTTTGCTCGTAAATAATCGTTCGATCATGATGTTTAGTGGCATTTGTAAATGAAATTCAAGGACTTTTCACTGATATTTGCACGCGGTCTCCGACAAAGTTTCAATAAAATTCATTCATTATAATCTTTCTAAAAAAATTCTAATGAATGAATTTTTTGAATTCTAATGAATGAGTTTTCCTCTGTGAGAAGAGCTAAGCCTTTCTCCTTTCTCCCACAAAAGTTGTAAGAGAGTATGAGTTGTGGGACGCCCAATTTATGTTGGATAATTTGAAACTGATCAATAAGTATAATACGATGTTAATTACAGTAGCATTAAAATTTAAAAAAAATAATAATAATTTCACCCTACGATTGGAAGTAGAAGCGTGATTATAGCTTACCCTTCTTTAATGGCTTTCATACAGAGAATTTGTGTGTGATTTTGATAACAATGCAGCTGAGGCTCCAACAGCTGAGCTTTCATAGCGATCTACCAAAACAAGAAATATTGTTATTTAAATTATTCTCAAGGCTATTTGACTATTTGGCCATTCGATACTTACTTTCATTTTAATACATTTTTCCATTTCAGGATCCGATGTAACGCACAGTGTCATTGATTGCACGGGGCAACGTCTGACAGCCATGATCGAGCCCAATGCACGTCCAAGATAATCCACGTGCGTTTGACGGTCTTCTTTTACCGGCCTGAACATGGTGGCAGTGTCCTGTAAAAATATACAATAACATTGTAAACAGAGTTGTAAATAATGTATTATTTTAATAATGCATTACTGTATTTATTACCCATTACACTGCATAATGTAAAATGGATAAGGGTACCATTACAAAATGCAAAAGTAATGTGTAATGAATGCGTGTTCCATTACAAATAAAAAAGTAATGTGTAATCGATGCATGTGCCATTACAAATAAGAAAAAGTAATGTGTAATGGATGCATGTGCCATTGCAAATAAAAAAACATGACGTGTAATGAATGAGCGCTCCATTACAAATTAGTGTGTTTCTACGACAATTTTGAGCAGGTACTATTTTGCTCAAAGATAAGTGTAATGAAACAAAAGTAACGTGTAATGAATGAATGTTCCATTACAAATGAAAATAGTGATGTGTAATGGATGCGTGTTCCATTACAAATACAAAAAGTAATGTGTAATGTATGCATGTTCCATTACAAATAATAATACAACTACAATAAATAAAAATGCACTTGAAAAGAGGGAAAAAGGCGAAAATATTTTTTTTATTTGTAAATACACATGCATCCATTGCACATTACTTTTATTATTTGTAATGGAACATGCATACATTACACATTACTTTTTTTTATTTGTAATGGAACACGCATCCATTACACATTATTATTTTCATTTGTAATGGAACATTAATTCATTACACGTTATTTTTGTAATTTGGAATGAAAAAATGATCCAATACACATTGTTTAAAGTAATGAGTAATGCATTACTTTTACGTTACTATTTTCACAACTCTGATTGTAAAATCATCGTTTATCATTATTTTAAGAAAAAATGAAAAGAAACAACGAAGAATCGTGGATTTACCGAGAATAGTAAATTATGATGCAATCCGTATTTGGGCGCCGATTCGAACAAATTGAACATCTCTATTGGCCGAACGTCCATCGGTTCGCCATCGCGAGACTTGTTGTCGAATAGATCATAACCATTGGGATTATAGGTCGGTTCGCGGGTGGTTTCGCGACCACTTTTCTCACCGTAATGATCGTCAAAGGCATTTCCTCCATCGAATTTGTCATAACGATTGTCCCAACCATTTTCGCGTTCGCGAGTGTCGTAATTAGGACGATTATCAACATCCGACCGACCATTTTCCCAAGGATCCGTCGTGTTAATGGGCAAATTATTTCCGCCGAAAAGCCGAGCGGCTTTTTGCAAAAACGACGAATAAAGCTGTCTGGTATTTGAGCCTGTAGCCGAAGAAGCTACTATTGCCCGAGAAGGTACACGATCCCAGTTGCAGGACTCGTAATCGTCGATCCTCGCACGCGAACCATTTCGACATAGCAATTCGAATTGATCTTTCGTAACGGAATCTGTAAATTCATTTTTTTTCAGTATTCAAACATTCGTATTAAATATTGCCCAAATTTATTTAAATAAAAACGAATCAAATTATTCAGCTAATTATAGCACGAATCAGTGATCGGCAAAAAAAATTAGATTTTTAATTAATCGTTATTTACAAAATTAATATTATCATCCATTATTTTTTAAGGTATTTCGATAATCAGTAATTCAAAGACCAATACTACGAATTATTTGGAAATTGAATATGTGTATTCTTTGAATTATTCATTATTAGAAAAAATAGTAATTGTATTCTTTAAAATACTTATCACTATATTATTTAGTAATTGAATTATTTTAATACTAATTATTAGAATAATTTTTAATTGAATTATGTCAATTATTGATTATTTGAATAATTAGTTAATGAACTATTTCAATTACCAATTATTTGAATAATTGATAATTTAGATATGTAAATTACTAATTAATTATACATTCCTTCACAATTTAAGTACAACTTGACTACAAATAATTGTAGATGTTATTGGAGTGGACTTGTACAAAAGTTGGAGTATATTTTGTGTACAAGTTTGCCTACAACTTATATTCAATTACTGGCCGTAGATTTCGATCAATTTGTATTCAAATGTTGCTCACCAAAAACTTATCGTAAACTTGACATCAAATTGATTCCAAGCTACAGATGACAAAGTTTTTATAGTACAACACTGGCTATCAGGGTTCCTGCTTAACTTGACTTTTTGAAAAATTAGTAATTAGAAGAATTAATTATCTAATTATTCGAATAATTAATAATTGGAAACAGGGTTGCAAATACATAATGCATTACTTTTTTTAATGCATCTGCATTTTCATTAACCATTAAAATTTAATGGTTAATGGTTAATGGAAAATATATCCATTAACCATTAAATTTTAATGATAAATAGAAATTATTTTCATTAGCCATGAAAAAAGTAATGGTTAATGCATTACTTTTTCATTAAAAATTTCGCAACCCTGGTGAGGCAAATAATGCATTACTTTTTTAAATGCATTCGCATTTTCATTAACCATTAAATTTTAATGGTTAGTGAAAATAATCTCCATTAACCATTAAATTTTAATGGTTAATGAAAATAATTTCCATTAACCATTAAATTTTAATGGTTAATGGAAATAGATTCCATCAACCATTAAAATTTAATGGTTAATGGAAATAATTTACATTAACCATTGAAATTTAATGGTTAATGACAATAATTTCCATTTACCATTCAAATAATTTCCATTTACCGTTAAAATTTAATGGTTAATGAAAAAAGTAATGGTTAATCCATTACTTTTTCATTAAAAATTTCGCAACCCTGATTGGAAAGAATAATTAACTAATTTCATAAAAAAATTAGTCAGTCGAGTACTTAAGTATTTAATTACTTGGATAATTAATAATTAGAAGGAACAATTACCTAATTTTTAAAAAAATCAGTAATTCATAAGAGCAAAATTTTAATTACTTGGTTATTGAGTAATTATTTTATCTAAATTACAAGTTATAGGTTTATTAGATAATAAACGAACATGAATTATCGAATTTTCGAATATTAGAAATACCTTACTGCCTAATTACTGAGTGCTTTAATAATGAGTAATATTTATTGGAACAATTATAAAATTTCCTAACTCAGAATAATTAGCGGTAATTAAATTAACGAAAATATCGATTTTGCCGATCACTGGAGCGAATTATACTTCAATGTGGATCAAATAGAATTAAATTCGGATTTTCCATAGACTGGAATTGAATAACCGCACTTACTCAGGTCGAAATTCGTAGAGGTCATTTCAAGAACTGTGGTGTGAACGAGAAAAGCAATTTCTCCAACTTCCAGCAAACATCTGAATGCTCCTTCGTAACCTGCATAAGGATCTGCATTTGTACATCTCCCAACCGGAATTTCGCCAATGCAAAGCTTGCACAATTGGTCGGAATTATCGCCCAACGGATTGTAACGATCCAGGAGCGAATTTACCGCGCAACTTGGTCCGAAATAATTTATCGTCGATTTAACGTGATTGTTGCAGTCTATTACTTCCAGTCCTCCCTGTCTCATGAGCTGAAAAAAAATTTTGGTCATAATTATTTAGTCTTTTTTATTTTCTTATTTATTTTTTACTAATATCAGTGACGATGCACTCGGTGACCCAAAAAAAAATTTCGTTATTGAGTTAAATATATCTTGATACTCAAAAATATTTTGTTTTCTTTCTTATGTCTTAATTATTCATAACCATGTAACCTTGGATAAAAATATGCAACGACTGTTACTTTCTATAATTGTTAAAATGTCAACAAAAATATATGTTGTAAAATAAAAATTTAAATTCATGCAAATCCAAAACTCGCACATAGCTTCCTCATTGAAGTAAATTTAGAACCTATGTGCAAATTTCCAATTTGCATGATTTTTTAGCAATTTCGTTCAATTACATCTGTAATTGTTTTTGTCATCTAATGTATTGGTGCTAAAAAAGTGAACTCGATAACCGCTAAATTACGAAAGTTAGAATTACTACAAACATTTTGCAGAAAATCAAAAGTCTCGCCAAATTGACAATTGTTTTGCAATTTCGAAAAAATTTGCATCAAGTAAAGGGACATAGATGATCTACTTGCATACTCAATTTTAACTCAATCGCTGAAACCGTTCTCCAGATATATCCATTTTGAAGTGAGCACAATTAATCTTGAGAAGTGAATTTTTTTGACAAAGTGACTATTTTTTAAAACCGGATTTCTCGAATTTAAAAACAATTTTCCCATCTGAGTGTTTATTAAGGGGATAAATTTTGTGATCTTTGCTTCTCCATAAAGCTTTGTTTTAGGGAAAAAAAATTTTTTTTGCCATTTTTTTTCGTCAAAGTTTCCTTTATGAGGAAGCAAAAATCACAAAATTTACCCCCTTAACAAAAACTCAGATAGGAAAATTGTTTTTAAATTCTATTTTGCAATAAGCTGAAATACTTTTAATATAACGGATAAAAAATGTTCCGAGCAATTTTTGTTCTTTTTTGCTGAGAGCAAAATAACCAAAGAGCAAATATTTCTTACAACTTCCAGCGGAATGGTCCAACCAGCGAGCATTCCAACGCCTGGAAAACAAGCTTTCTTTCCCCTCAAATTGTACAGCGTCGTAACGTCGGGCAAGCTTCCTTTTTTAATAACGGCGACGGAGTACTGATAATTTTTCGTTATATTTCCATGAGCCTCTTGCAAAATGGGAACCAAACTGTGATATCTTCCGGCGGTGAAAACCTCTCCGGGATCCAAAGTCGTCAATTGTCCTTCTTCGCCGTCGAGCATCGTCATACAGCCTTCTTTGTTGAAGGCCTGTTTGCATTGTAACGAAACGTAATGATGTCCGAAGTATGATTTTTCTCTGTCAACCGCACGAGCGAAAGCCATGCATTTGTCCTGCTCGGCTTTCGAAACGGTGCACCAAGTTGCGTTATTGTGTCCTGTAAAAAGAGGACAAAAAAAATCTCATTTCCTGTTCTAAATTAAAGGATCTAAAAAACTACCTAAATTTCCATTGGTTTTCAAAAATGCTGTATCTCAGTGAAAAATGGTCATATCGAGGTCTAAAAAAAAGCAAATTGAAGCTGAATAAACAAGCTATCCAGTCCATACGATGGTTTAGCTAAAAACATTTTTTACAAGTTACTGCAGCAAAAAAAAAACATAAAATTTGCAACATTTTTTTTTCACACTATTTTTGAGGATTGCGCAGAACCTGTAGCTTCGAAAATTTTTTCGCTGGAAGATCTGAAAACTAGAAACTTCAAGCTTCAAAACGCTTTTTTTAGACCTCGATACGACCATTTTTCACTGAGCAACAGCATTTCTAAAAGCCACTATAAATTTAGAAATTTTTTTGACCCCTTAATTTTTTTTCAGTAGTGTAAATTATTGTAAAAAAATTGTATGCGACCAAATTTCGGCTGTATAAGCGGACGCCACGCCCATGAACGATTGTCACGTTCTCGAAAATTCGATTTTAGGTAAATTCCCAAAAAAACGTACCAAAAGGCTTCCTACGATTTTTCAAAAAAAGTCACCCCACCATTTTGTCTTTTTTATTCATCAGCTTGAAATATTCGTTTAACGAATGAGTCTGACATCATGCATCGGGCTAAGAACCATCCTAATTGCTACTTGGAAAAACATTTTCGTTTATTACCGTTTGCTGCGTGAAACGATCCGACAACCAGTGACGACAATATCGCGAAAACGACGCTCGATGTCCGCGACATTTTTTCACTTTCTTATTCCACCCGCCGTCGATTAAAAACAGGCGAAATCAACATCCGCGCGAAACACGAAGTTTGCCTCGTCCTAAAGTTTACAAAAGGCACCTGTAAGCAAGCGGGCGTCGGCCTATTCCAAAAAGCACGCTGGTGCAACACAATTTTATGTGTGTGTGTTGAGTCATCAATTCATAAAAATGGCTGAGAAGCAAAAAGACTCACCGTTTGTGTTTTCCGCACTGACGTTACGTTTTTTTAACGTTGAGCCATTGATGCATTCTCAAATGAGAATTATACATCAGCGCCATCCCTCGTTCGCGACGCGAACTAAGAAGGTCTTACCGACCAAGTAAAACGCGATTTCTCTCTTACCAACTTTTTTTTCAAATATCACAATGACGAAAATTTAGAAAACCGAAAGGAAAGAGAAAGAGATCGTTGAAACGTAAAAATGCCGGTGATAACGCGTTTGCAAAAATACGCGATTATTGGAATCGGAACATTGAGCGGCGCAGCATTGTTTTACGCGAATGCTTACGGCGATCGTGAACATCATCCGCAAGTTACGAATTCTTGGACGACGAATTTCACGCCCTCGGTCAAGTGGGACAGCAATTGGGACAGGTTATAATATTTCTATTAATAATGAAACTCCTACGTTAAAGAGGGACTCAAGGCAAAGCTTACGAAGATGATTCCATGAGTGCGAGAGAGAGGATAGTCATCCTTCCTTTAACGGGAAAATAAAAGTTTACATAACCTCAAAAAAAAATTTATTTTAATTCTGGAAGAATTTTGGTCTAGAATTTTGAAAAAAACAATTTTTTTTCACATTCTTAAAGATTGTACCTTTAAGAATTCATCCTCGAAAAGAAATTTCTTAATTCCAATAATTTACGGAGTTATTGCTATTTTAGTGGCACAGCAATTATGCCCGTCATATCGGAGCAAATTGGTCAGTTTCCTCAAAACTACTTTTGTCAAAATGGCTGACATGATATCTCTAGTTCTACTTAACCGATTTATTTTAGATTTTTTACTAATCTTCAATGTATAACTATCTATCGCCTCTACCACTTTTGTATTATTTTTGGTACTATTCTTAAAAAATGAAAAACTGAAAAAAAAGTCCAAAAACGCCTTTTTTGGTCCAGACAGCCGCCATTTGGTGAAAAAAAAATGTCCATTTTCTGTGAGATAGGGCTATAAAGTCATTCTTACTAATTGAGAATCTTTTTTTAAATTTTTTATCGGATGACTAGAATGGTTGCAATTTTGTTAGCCAGCATATCCCTTTTTTTAGCTCCAACTTTATCTTTTTATAACTTACTTAATTAATTTTGTTTTGTAAAAACTTTTTAAAAAGTTATGCAAATAAAACTCCATTGATTGAACTTTTATAATTTTCATTTTTTTTCTCGAAATTTTTTTTGTTCTCAAAATATTAATGATTATTTTTCCGACCCAAATGTCGGCCAATAGAATTGCACCATTCGACGTCACGTGGTACAACCTACATGGTATTATACTGATTATTTTTCCGACCCAAATGTCGGCCAATAGAATTGCACCATTCGACGTCACGTGGTACAACCTACATGGTATTATACTGATAATTTTTTGATTATTTTCTCTGGTAGTTGCTATATATAAAAAACAAAACATGATCCAGTCAAATTAACCACACGTCAAACTGACAGGTTGAATTCAATTGTGAAAATTGGAGATTTTGCATGAAAATGAGTCGATTTGGAGTTTGTTCTCTGTCCACCATTGATAAAAAAGTCAAAGGAAATGGTCCCATTAATACGGAGAAGGCAAAAAAAACAGTTTGGAACCAATTTACTACTTTTTGTACTGAGAGGGAATACACATTGAGTGCTGAAACGAGTGAAGCGCAATTGGCAAACATTATGAAAGATTACGCTTACAATATGAAGAAAATGGATGGAGAAGACTATAAGGAAGGTACAATAAAAACAATGTGGAATCAGACTGCCAAATCACTTCAAGAAAAGTATTTGAACGATTTCGACATCAAAATCAACCCATTTTCGGATGCTGCATTCAAGACCGCTCGAGGAGCTCGTGATGCCAAGCGTAAGGCTTTACAATCTATTCCGGAAAAACGGAGGGCAAGTGCAGCAGCGTTGGAGGAAAAAGATTGGGATGCAATGACCACTGTTTGGGACGAGGAAACTCCTGATGGCCTCCAGAAAAAATTATTCATGATAATATCAGTGGAATTGGCTTGGAGAGGTGGTGAGGGCAGCATGGCGTCAATACATCACTTCAAGGCAGAACAGCGAAATGACGGGGAAACAACTGGGAGAATTGAATACAATCCAATTTTCAGCAAGACCACACAAGGTGGTGATAAAAAATTATCAGACAGCAAGTGGCTGGTGGAGAATCGGGAAATCCCTGACAAGTGCCCAGTGAGACTGTTCCAGAAATTGAGAGAGAAGAGAGATGCCAATATCAAGAGCGACAGACTATTCCTGACCCAAAATCCATTCTGGAATAAAGTTCCAGGCGCTAGGTGGTACAAGGATTCCCCAGTAGGCCAAAACACGATTTCAAAGTGGGTTAAGGAGTCAGCACAAAAAGCTCTGCTTGACCTTGGTAACAAAAAAATCACCAATCACTCCAGTCGTGCAACAGCCGTCTCCAATCTAGCGAAATCGGGCCTGGGAGAGCAGCAGATAATCAAAATAACTGGACATGCCAACAGTAACTCCATCAAGCCGTATCTCCAACTCGACCAGGAACACCACGAATTAATTGTCAAGAAACTGCGAAGGAGTGAGCCTACTGCAGAAAATGCCATCAACAGCATAAACCTCATGCCATCTACCTCTTCTGGGACCATTACCGATAACTCTGACTTGAAGAAAACATGCACCAATGTTTACAACAATTGTATTTTTAATTGCACTAGCCTGAATCTTAATTAAATGTTGTTTTATTCATTATGAAATTCTTATTTGTTAACTGTTCATTTCATCTCATGGTGCAATTCTATTGGCCGACATTTGGGACGGAAAAATAATCCCCCGAATACCACACGAGCTTCAAAATTATCTGGCATTTCCCTCAAGGTTCCCTGCAAACAAATAAAGTCGTCAAGTTTTTCAGGAAAAATCACTCGCGCTTCGCGCTCGTGATTTTTTAACCTGAAAAACTTGACTCCTTCATTTGTTTGCAACGAACCTATCGGGAAATACCCGATAATTTTGAAGCTCTTGTGGTATTATAAGTGAATATGGTGTGAAAGAAAGAATGATAAAAATATTTTTTGTTTTTTTTATCAAGCTCAACAAAACGCTCAAAATATGTCTCTAGACCAGAATACCGCCTTAAGTCATTATGAAAAGAAGATGTAAACATCTTTGCATTTCACTGATAAGGAATTATAGGGGCAGGATAGGAATTACTATTAATTATTTATACTATTATAGGGATAGGATAGGAATTATTATTAAGGAATCCTCATCATTTTAGTGATAAGGATTTTTTACTGATAAGGAAAAGAACGTCATAATTTATACAATTGGTAATTGATAAAATTTTGATGAACTACCACTATTAATTAATTATACTATTATAGGGATAGGATAGGAACTACTATTAAGAAATCCTTATCATTTTACTGATAAGGATTTTCTACTGATAAGGAAAGAAACGTCATAATTTATAAAATTGATAATTGATAAAATTTCGAACTATGAGAAATAAACAAAAATATTATTTCTCAGACGAGATCCAAAAAGTCTTATCAAACCATCAAAGGTAAACAATGAGACCGATGATGACAAACGTAAGGAGGAGTTTGAGGCGAAAAAATCAAAAGCCATCAGACACTTGATTCTCATTCGTCATGGTCAATACAACACCGAGGGACAGACGGATGCTGAAAGAATCCTAACGGATCTTGGTGAGAAATGATCAATGCTATTTCCAATTTACCCGGTTGAAAATAGAAAAAAAAAACCTTTTTACTATTTTGATTCTCTTGACTTTTAGAAATTTTGATTATCAATTTACTTTTTTAGGTTTCAAATGAAGCTAAATAATTTTTCGAGGTTTAATAAAATACAAGAATTTTTTTTTTTCAATGTAACATTCGATAAATTTTGTACTCATTGGACCATTCTAAAGGTAGACGTCAAGCCGAGTCTACCGGAGCAAGATTGGCGGAACTGGCTTTACCGTATTCTCTGATAGTGAGATCAACGATGAGCAGAGCGCAGGAAACATCCAAGATAATTGAGAAATTTTTACCCAACATACCGGTTCAAGACGATGGTCTGTTGATCGAGGGAGCTCCAATTCCACCGGAACCACCAATTGGATATTGGAAATCGGAGAGATACGTGAGCACGACAATTTTCAATTTTCAACTTGCCACCGTTTATAATCTACTTTGATGAATAATCGCTCATTGACGATAGTTCTACGAGGATGGGCCGAGGATAGAGGCGGCATTTCGAAGATACTTCCATCGCGCCGATCCTGAACAAGAAAAAGATTCGTACACGGTTCTCGTGTGTCACGCAAACGTGATTCGATACTTTGTCTGCAGGTAAATTTTTGTTCCAACAGCTTTTAAAATTTTTTCTATCCTTTTCATCCATTGCTGTAATCAGAGTTGTAAATTATGCATTATTTTGATAATGTATTACAGTATTAATTAACTATTACATTGCATAATGTAAAATAGATAAATGCACCATTACACAATACAAAAGTAATGTGTAATGAATGCGTGTTCCATTACAAATAAAAAAAAGTAATGTGTAATGGATGCATTTGCTAATACAAATAAAAATAAATTGGACATTTGCACATTGCTTTCTTATCTTAATCACATGCTTCCTTTATCACAAAGTATGGCAATCAAATTTGGCTTCCTCATAAAGGAAGCTTTGTTAACGATCGAAAAACATGAGTAATCAATGTGCAAATTTGCCAAATTCTTTCAAATTCACTTCCTACTAAATTTGATTTTTACCAAATTCAATAGCGAACAACCTTGATCACTATTTTGAATGTCTACAAAATTTTAGTACTATATCTCGCAAATAGCCGAAGTAAGAGTACGTTATTTAAAAAAAAAAAAAAATTTGATAAAATTTTAATAATTTGATCAATTTCCGCCAAATTTAATAACGAACATCCTCGATAGCTATATTAGCTCTGTGTAAAGTTTCAGTGCAATATTTTAAAAATTGCACAAGTCAGAGCGTTTACGCTATTTTTCAAAAAATAAAAAATTTCATAAAATTTTAATCCCTCGATGGATTTTTGCCAAATTTGATAGCGAACAACCTCGATAGCGATATTAGCTCTGTGCAAAGTTTCAGTACAATATCTTAAAAATTGCACAAGTTAGAGCGTTTATGCTATTTTTCAAAAAATTAAAAATTTCATAAAATTTCAATCCCTCGATGGATTTTCGCCAAATTCAATACCAAAAAACCTTAATGGCTATACTAATTCTGTACAAAGTTTGAGTGTAATATCTTGAAAATTGCAGAAGTTAGAGTGTTTGCGCCATTCTTGCAAAAACGAAAAATGTCGATAAAATTTGAACACCCGTTAGAATTAAAACAAATTTTTTTCATAATAAAGGCCAATTCGTGCCCGACAAGTGTGCCAAATTTTAGCTCGATATCTCGAAGCGTTCTCGAGTTATTAATTATTTACATCTGAAACTCAGGATACACACACTCACACACACACACATCCATCCGGACATTTTTCTAAATATGATTTCTGGATGTTTTAGGACATTTTGAACACATTGGCATAAAAATCTCGAAAAAAAAAAAATTCACGAAAACAAACCTTCCTTTATGAGGAAGCAAAAGTAATGTGTAATGGATGAGTGCTCCATAACAAATTACAACTGAAAAAAAATTTATTTGTAGAGGAGAATATTCCATTACAAATAGAAAAATTGCTGTACTCGCATTAGAAACTTGCACATTGCTGTTTCATTATTTTATTTTGTAAATGTAATGTATGTAATGTATGAACAGTGAACAGAAGGAAAGCAAGTGTAAATGTATGAACAGTGATTTTTTGGAGTAATTTTTACTCCATTCTTGAAATGTAGCTTTAACAACAATGGAATAAAAATTACTCCAAAAAATCACTGTTCATAAAATTTACCACTACGAAAGTAAAGTTAACAAAAACTTGATGCACACAAATTATTTTCATTTCAAAATTAATAAACTTACCTCTGAGTAAAATAGTACCTGCTCCAAATTCTGGTAGAAACACACTAATTTGTAATGGAATATTCTCCACTACAAATTACTTTTTTTTCAATTGTAATTTGTAATAGAGCACTCATTCGTTACACGTTATTTATGTTGTGTGTAATGACACATCCATCCATTACACATTACTTCTACCATTTGTAATGGAACATGCATACATTACACATTACTTTTTTTATTTGTAATGGAACACGCATCCATTGCACATTACTATTTTCATTTGTAATGGAACATTCATTCATTACACGTTACTTTTGTAATTTGTAATGGAAAAATTATCCAATACACATTGTTTAAAGTAATGGATAATGCATTACTTTTGCATTACTATTTTCACAACTTTGGCTGTAACAATTGTTTTCAGAGCTCTGCAACTTCCGCCTGAAGCGTGGCTGCGAATATCACTGAAAAATGCGAGCCTAACGTGGGTCAGTGTAGGACCGAGCGGTCGGGTGACCCTTCGATGCCTCGGAGACGCCGGTCATATGATTCCTCAAAATCTTACAACGTCTTAACAACGTATGAAAAAAAAGTTCATTTACAAAAAAGGTATCCCCGGATATGCCGGGACGTCGCACAAATACCAAATTGTCGGGCGAACCTATTCTACATATTCCATAATATATTCGAGAGCTATCAACTGCGACTTTACGAAGATTGCAGCACTGCAAACTAGCCAAATCAGTGTTAAATTTCAGAAATCGTCTTTACAAGCATTCTCACATGAATCGTCGATAAGTAAATATATTTTGTACTGCCCTTAATCCAGAAAAATAATAGAGATTAATTTTTTACAGTACCATTTTCATTCGACCAATTGTCGGTCGAATTTATTCTTGTTCAATTCTTTCCAAGAATTATTCGCAATTTTTTTCCATTACCGATGAATCCATTAATAACAATTGGCAAAACAATTACAATTTTTCAACGTTTTTCGCCGCTTATGGTTGTATTTTTGTAGTTGATAATTCCTGATCCAACTCTATGTGGGAAAAATTTTAATGGCCAAAAAGGGAATTGGAAATTAATTGTGGATTACTTTTAATTGAAGGCGAAAGATAATACACTTTTCTAGAGTTTGTCGTAAAATAGCCGATATTTTGAAAATTGCATTAATATTCACCATTAAAGGATGCATCTTAAAATACGATTAGCTATTGGCGATTGTTCCACAAATATGTAGAACGTTTTCCAAAATTTAGCAATGATTCTAGTCTGGAGGTCCGAAATCTCGACGCAATGTGAAAGTATTTATTAATATGATCTAACGGTATCCAATGAAATACTCTGAAAATATTCAACGAAATACTTTCAGACAAAAGATAGATAAAAAAAAATGCAGAATCGATCAACGAATATCAGCGTACGATGAATTTATGAGGAATGAATGTGTTATCAGTATCGAATGTTCTATCAGTATCTAAATTTTTCGGTTCGTTATATTTTTCTTTATTATATTTGGAATATTTACATAAAGCATTTATATAATATAGTATCAAACACGCAGACTTAACTTTTTTTCCGGATTATATCCACACTGGAAGAGAGCTTCTATTTCGTGGTATCCAAATCCTCTATCAAGGACGTCAGGAATGTATTTCCATTTATTAACTTAGTTGTTCCAACGACAAATTCGACGTTAACTGTAAACAATAAGTAGATTATATAAATACGTTCCAAGAATCGTATCGAAACGAATTTTCGATCGAGTTCAAAAGTTTTGCTAGCATTTGATAATATACACATTGAGCTTGATTATGCTTTTTTTATTTATATTCTCCACAGTTCATTTTTTTTCGAGCACCTGGTGGCGTTGATTTTTTTGAAACGCTTTATTGTTTACACTGAAAAATGTATTTTAATCACGCATTACTGTATTCATTACTCATTACACTGCATAATGTAAAATGGATGAGTGTACCATTACAAAATACAAAAGTAATGTGTAATGAATGCATATTCCATTACAGATAAAAAAGTAATGTGTAATGGATGCATGTGTCATTACAAAAAAAAAGTAATATGTAATTATGGATGCATAAGCCGTTACAAATTAAAAAAGTAATATGTAATGGACGTCAGGAATGTATTTCCATTTATTAACTTCGTTGTTCCAACGACAAATTCGACGTTAGTTGTAAAAAATAAGTAAATTATAGAAATACGTTTCAAGAATCGTATCGAAACGAATTTTCGATCGAGATCAAAAGTTTTGCTAGCATTTGATAATATCAAGATTGAGCTTGATTATGCTTCTTTTTAATATTCTCCAAAATTCCTTTTTTTTCAAGCACTTGGTGGCGTTGATGTTTTTGAAACGCTTTATTGTTTACGCGGAAAAATGTTGTATTTTAATAATGCATTACTGTATTCATTACTCATTGCACAGTAAAATGGATAAGTGTACCATTACAAAATACAAAAGTAATGTGTAATGGATGCACGTGCCATTACAAATAAAAAAGTAACGTGTAATGGATGCATGTGCCATTACAAATTTAGAAAAATAACGTGTAATGAATGAGTGCTCCATTACAAATTACAATTTTAGAAAAAGTAATTTGTAGTTGAGAATATTCCATTGTAAATTGGTGTGTTTCTACGACAATTTGGAGCAGGTACTATTTTGCTCAAAGGTAAGTCTATTAATTTTGCAGTGCAAATAATTAGTGTGTATCAAGTTTTTGTTAACTTTACTATCATAATGGTAAATGTATGAACAGTGTATATTAAATTAATATACACAGACACCTACAAGTTTTTCTTGAATTGTAATTTTTACAACAATGAAGTAAAAATTGCCCCAAAAAATCACTGTTCATACATTTACCACTGCAGTAGTAAAGTTAACAAAAACTTGATACACACAGATTATTTTAATTGAAAAATTAATAGACTTACCTTTGAGCAAAATAGCACCTGCTCCAAATTGTCGTAGAAACACACTAATTTGTAATGGAATATTCTCCACTACAAATTGCTTTTTTCAATTGTAATTTGTAATGGAGCACTTATTCATTACACGTACTTTTTTTAATTTGTAGTGACACATGGATCCATTACAAATTACTTTTATTATTCGTAATGGAACATGCATACATTACACATTACTTTTTTTATTTGTAATGAACACGCACCCATTACACATTACTATCTTCATTCGTAACGGGACATTCATTCATTACACGTAACTTTTGTAATTTGTAATGGAAAACTTATCCAATACACATTGTTTAAAGTAATGGGTAATGAATTACTTTTACATTACTATTTTCACAGCTCTGTCGGGGATCAAGAAATGGTATCGAATAATCATGCTTCCTATTTGCAAATGCCGTTCATTCGCTCATGTCTGTTTTTGGCCAAAATTTGAAGATTTTAAGGCAGACCAAAAATTCGAAAAGTCGAGCAGATTGAATAGTCAACGAATTATCGCGAACTTACGTTCTTCTTGTTGCGACAAAAAACGCAATGCCGAAATTTCTGCGTAGGTGCATCCACCAATGAAAAAAACAAGAACCAATCTCGGAGGGTCCGAATTCGAGTCTTCGCTCGTTATCGAGTTTCCTATCGATGAAAAAATAATGAATATATAATAAGTCATCAATAATGGAAAAAAATGTTGTAAATAATTATTGGAAAATTGAAAAAAAAAAAATATTTCTCTCACTTCGGTGAGTCGAAGAATTGTTTTTCAAATCGCTGCCGACCGCCGGTCCCGGTAACAAGCCTAAAACATCGTTGAGACCGTGCCAGCCTCCGGGTTTCATCAGTTGCTCGGCCAATCTCACGCTCAGAGGCGCGTAAACCGAGTGAACGTAACTAATGTCCTTCGGAGCGATCTCGCTCTCGTCCTCGACCGTCAATCTCAGGGCTTTGCGCAAAACCGCATATTGTCTAGTCGAATGTTGAGATCTCAGCAAACCTGCTTTCTCGAGATTCAACAATGTCGGTAAATGCTGATAGCCGTAAGTCTGAATAATTTCTCTCTTGTAATAATCCAATAATTTTGGTTTCAGGCCCGAATTCGTGAGTGATTGTATGCAAAGAAGACGCAAAACTTTGAGCAAAGGCTTTTGCTGAGCTATCGAATCCTCGATGTAGGAATTTGGCTTGTCCGTGTCGATGCAATTCAATAATTCTTGCTCTATCTGCAGAGATTCCAAAAAATCACTTGTGTCCGTTACTTCTTTGACCATCTCTGCTATCGTTGTATCTGTGAAAAGGAATTTTTTAAAATATTTTGTAAATATTTTTTAACAATGCTGTTTGCAATTCAATTTGAAAAAATCCCTGCAAATTGGACATTTGCACATTGCTTCTTCATCTTTAATCCACATTTTGCACAGCTTCCTTTGTCACAAAGTATGGCGATCAAATATGACTTCCTCATACTTAACTGTCGAAACTTAACTTAATTTCCTCATACTTCCTTAACTGTCAAAAAACCTGAGTAATCAATGTGCAAATTTGCCAAATTCTTTTTAATTTACTTCTTGCCAACAATGATCTTTGCCAAATTCAATAGCGAACAACCTTGATCACTATTTTGAATGTGTACCAAATTTGAAAACAATATCTCGCAAATAACTGAAGTTAGAGTACGCTATTAAAAAAAAAAAATTGATAAAATTTGAATCACTCGATCGATTTTCGCCAAATTTAATAACGAACAACCTCGGAAGCTATATTAGCTCCGTGCAAAATTTCAATGCAATATCATAAAAATTGCACAAGTTAGAGCGTTTACGTTAACTTTCAACAAAATAAAAGTTTCGTAATTTTTGAATTCCTCGATGGATTTTCGCCAAATTCAATAGCGAACGGTCTTTATAGTTTCAGTGCAATATCTTGAAAATTATGCGAGTTAGAGCGTTTACGCTATTTTTCAAAAAATTCAAAAATTCATAAAAATGTAATCTCACTGGATTTTTGCCTAATTCAATACCAAACAACCTTAATAGTTATACTAATTCTGTACAAAGTTTGAGTGCAATATCTTGAAAATTGCAGAAGTTAGAGCGTTTAGGCCATTTTTGAAAAAACGAAAAAAGTCGATAAAATCTAAATGCCCGTTAGAATTAAAACAAATTTTTTTCATAATGAAGAACAATTTGTGCTTGACAAGTGTGCCAAATTTCAGTTCGATGTCTCGAAGCGTTCTTCAGTTATTAATTATTTACATCTGAAACTCCACAAAATCAGCAGAAAATTAAAAAAAAAATTCACTAAAACAAAGCTTCCTTAATGAGGATGCAAAATTTAAAAATTTTCCATAAAACTCACGTCTGGCAAGGGATTGTTTAGTCGCGAGCATGTGCGGTAATCTAGCGACAAATTGTTTTATCTCCTGGACACTTTTGTCACCGTGTCTCTCGTCGAATTGAGCCGATATTATTCTGGCTTTTTGGCTCAACACCGGACCGACACCGTTGAAATTTTTGTCCCTTGTGAAATTTAAACGTGCAAAGATTAAAAAAAAAATTCATTATGATCTCGACGAGACACTTGGACAACATTTTCTCACCTTATTTCGGCGAACAATTCCTCGCCGGAATTCAGAATAATCTTTTCCTTCTTGTCGAGGGAAATTACGGTCGGAGAATCTTCGGAACTGTGAAACTTTTCAGGCGGCAAATATACGGTGGCTGAAAAGGAAAAAAAAATGTTTTACCAAGTATCGCGAAATAGTTAATGATAATTAAAGATTAACAAGAGATAGAAGCTCAGAAGAATGTGCAATCGAGAAATTCGTACGATTGGGCAAAAAATGAGAGATGTACGAATATTCGAATTTACGAATAATTCGATTCGAATAATTCGAATATTCGCACACCCCTAAATACTAGTAAAAAATAGGAAACTCTGTTATTTCAATGGCTGTTTATGATGAAAACAGTAGCTACAGTCAGTAGCTAAAAATAAAGCCAGATTTCAGAACGAGGAAGAAAAACAGTCATCGATCACAATAATAAAAAATCATTTCTCATTTACCATTTAATAATTGTTAAAACTGAGAAAGAGAAACTAAAGATAACGATTGACTTTTTGTTTATTGTCGTTAAAAATTTTTCAAAATTTGGGAGAAATGTATTGCAGATAAATAAAAAGAGTGTTAAGGGGCAATAAACATGATCCTTTAATTTTTTTCAAAAATTTGATTGCTTGAAACAAAAAAAAACCGTTGGATAGATCAATTTGAAACTTTACAGGGATTTTGTGGATATATTGGGCTGTAAAAGTCACGCTCAA
Source organism: Alloplasta piceator (assembly GCA_946863875.1). Taxonomy (NCBI): domain Eukaryota; kingdom Metazoa; phylum Arthropoda; class Insecta; order Hymenoptera; family Ichneumonidae; genus Alloplasta; species Alloplasta piceator. The sequence goes on from OX333072.1 coordinate 53,661,031, forward strand.
CGTTAGTCGTTTAGTCAATATTTTTAATTTGGCCGTTGATTTTCTAAAAAACCATAAATAGCCCTTTTTCTCCTGTTTTTTCAAATTCATGGCAAGGATGGAAAAATTTTTGTTTTTCAAAAAACTATCGACAATCCTTATAGAACATTGATTCAAGTTTGTGAAACGCCCCTTTTAATTACTGTGCGATCATTGGTTGCTGAGATATCAATGGTCAAACAGAAAAGTGTCTTTTTTCGTAAAAGCTCGATATCTCAGCGAAAAATGGTCGCAGCGAGGTGTCAAAAAGAGCAAATTGAAGCTAAATACACAAGCTATCCGGTCCTTGTAATGTTCTAACCGGAAGAATTTTTTCCCAAAAATTACAGCCAAAACAAAAGCGATACAAATTTGCCAATTGTTTTTTTCTTGGTATTTCTCGTAATTACGTGAAACCTGTAGCTTCGAAAATTTTTTTGCTAAAAGATCTGAAAACTAGAAACTTCAAGCTTCAAAATGCTTTTTTTTAGACTTCGATACGACCATTTTTCACTGAGATACAGCATTGTTAAAAACCACTAAAAATTTGGGAAAATTTTTTGATCCTTTAATTTTTTCCACTAGTGTATGATGGAACAACATAACTTCTTCATCGAAATCGATCAGTTTAAGAGCAAAAAATAATTATTCTAATATTCGATTCTTATAAATAAATCTATATAAATTTCTTACTATCTTTTATGCCGAATATCTCGTCTATGAGACCCTCGTAGGTCAATTGCGTGACCAGCGGTGACAAAAGATCGATACTTCTGTCGAACAAGAATAAATGTTCAATGGACACGGATTGCGTGTTATTCATTTTAACATCTTCCTCCTCTCTGTCGAGGCGTTTCAACAATTCGTAAACTTTGCTCGCCGCAGGACCTCGTCCTGTGATCCTCGTTATTTTTCCGTATAATCTCTGCAAGCTCTTTATCGCCTGAGCAACTTGATACAGGCACGTCGGATCATTTTCGAGATAAAATTCTTTGAAGGTATCGGTCAATTCCATGGAAACAAGATCGTTGTCGAAGGGAAATAAATCACATGGGAATTCCTCTATCAGAGTGAAATTTCCGTAAACACCCCGATTTTGCAATTTCTTTTCACAAAGCAGACTCTTGCGCGGAACAAAGAAAATGTGAAATTCCTTGCGCTGTCTGTTTTGCTCTCTGTGGAAAAAATTCAGAAAAATTAGTTTTGCGAAACAATGCGGCAAACATGCTCGTTAACCCTCCGTCTGTACTCTGGGTCATTAAAGTCCGGCTAATGTTTTTTCTAAGAATAAAACGTCAAAAAAATCTGAAAAAATTCTGCATTACTTTTATAACATTTTTTTCCATGATCCAATCATTGACCATTTATAGTAAACAAATTTTTTTTACAATTTTTATAATTCCAGAGACATTCGATTTGAAAATTTGGCTTGTGCCTTAAAAGACCCAGTGTACAGACGGAGGGTTAAAATTATTTTTTTTAATATTCACCCATGGACATTCTCCGCTATTAAATCCATCAGATCCAATTGTGGTCGCGTTATGAAAATTATGTTTGCGACATTCGTGGGCGGAAGTTGTCCGCCACAAAGAGGATATATCTTGAAAACGTCATTTTCCTCGAGTAAATTGTATTTGGCTACGAGACCAGTTGGTCCCTGTAGAGATCGATCCCAAACGATAGCCTAAAGTGAAATTCGGGATAAATTGCATATTGGAAAGCAGAGTTGTAAATAATGCATTACTTTGATAATGCATTACTCTATTTATTACCCATTACACTGCATAATGTGAAATGGATAAGTGTACCATTACAAATAAAAAAAATTAATGTGTAATGGATGTGTGCTTCATTACAAATAAAAAAAGTAACGTGTAATGTATGCATGTGCCATTACAAATAAAAAAAGTAATGTGTAATGTATGCATGTCCATGAATGTATGCATGCATTATAAATGAAAAAGTAATGTGTAATGGATGCATGTGCCATTCCATATAAAAAAAGTACCGTGTAATACATGCGGGTTCCATTACAAACAAAAAAGTAATGTGTAAATGTATGCATGTGCCATTACAAATAAAAAAAGTAATGTACAATGGATGCATGTTCCATTACAAACAAAAAAGTAATGTGTAATTTATGCACGTTCCATTACAAATTACAATTTTTAAAAAAAGGAATTTGCAGTGGAGAATATTCCATTACAAATAGAAAAATTGCCATGCTCATATTAGAAACTTGCACATTGCCATCTCATTATTTTATTTCGCTCGCTAAAAGATCATCCACAATTATCGCAAATGATCCATAAAGTTAAAAAATGGAAACAAAAAAACAGACAGCTGATCGTTAAATATGAAGTACGAAAATATACTCAACCCCAAAAATTATCCAACTTTATATTGAACTGGCTTTTACACGATGTTACCCATTATTATAAGCAACCTAATAAAAATTACAAGTTACTGATACAAAATTTGTTGCTTTATTGAATCCTTAAATAATGTGCATGTTCTTTTTTTTTAACTTTATGGATCGTTTGTGATAATTGTGGGTGAACTTTTAGTGAGCAAAATAAAATAATGAGACAGCAATGTGCGAGTTTCGAATACGAGCATGGCAATTTTTCTATTTGTAATGGAATATTCTCCACTGCAAATTACTTTTTTTTTTAAATTGTAATTTGTAATGGAACGTGCATACATTACACATTACTTTTTTATTTGCGATGGGACATGCATCCATTATTCATTACTTTTTTTAGATGTAATGGAACACACATCCATTACACATTACTTTTTTATTTGTAATGGAAAACTTGTCCAATGCACATTGTTTAAAGTAATGAGTAATGCATTACTTTTACATTACTATTTTCACAACTCTGTTGCAAAGAAAAAAACTCTTAATTCAAATATCAAAGACGAGTGTGGAAAAATTTTCTAACCTTCGTTCCGTCGCATTTTTCCAATAAACAGAGCAAAGTTTTTCTCGCCTGTTCCTGAATCAGTCCGATATTTAGTCGTCCACCGGACAAATGTGCCGAAGACATTGTTTACGAATTATCGTAACATATAATTGCACAGAAAAAAAAACAATTTACATTGTTGTTCTTCGTCGGGAGTTTCACAGCTGATAATGACAGCCATATGTCACAGATATATACTTTCAGCTCTGTCGGTAAAACAGTTAATTGATTCGGCCAATTAAACACGATGAATTAAAAGTTACTATCAATTAAGGTATACTTCTTAACAAAAAAGGAATTTTTACACTCCAGAAAACATGAAACTTCCGTAAAATGTGCTACACAAATGTCAGTTTGCATTACGTTGTCTAGTTAAATGTTGTATCGTATTTTAACACACGAATAGATTGATTTCATATTTGATTCTTTCCGTCAAGAATTATAAACAATAAATCTCTGGTAAACCTATTAAATTTCGCAATAATATCGCTGTCGTATGTTCAAATGCATGTCCGTAACGCGTAAGCACAAAACCTAGTTTGAATTTCCCGCGCAAAGACAGTGCGCATGCGCAGACACGGAAGTGGGAGGGGGAAATAAATAATTCTGGGAGCGTTTCCGGTCCCGAAGTCAAATTGGAGGAGCGTCCTCTGTAAAATTTGCAATTGATTGAAACGGGAAGGAAAATTGGCGATAAACACGTAAATGATTCTATTTTATGTCAAATCGAGCACATAAGTAAAGGTTAATTAATTCAGTCATATGGCGAGTCTTTAATTTCAGCAATCATGTACAACTTATGTGCCTCCGGTGTTGAAAATAATCGAGGGTTATATATAGTAGAATTTCTGTTTACTTCACGTTTTCCCATTACACCACATCCTCTCATTCGGGGGAAAGCTAGTTTCCTCAATCGTTAATGTTTTTTATTGTCTCTATATTACAAAAAGATAAAGAAAAAAAGCAACATCATATGCCACGACATATTGCTCGATGTGCATAATATTTCTTTTCTTGTTTTTGCTGGAGTATTCGGTTTTTCTATCTTTTTCTTTCTCATCTGTTCGACCCAGCGAACGCTTTCGACTTTCGACTCTTTTTTTCACATAGAATATATGCGCGCGTATGCAGAATTTCGTGACAACATTTTATATACGTGTAAACTGCTATCACGAATTTCATTCAAGCAGTTTATTATATATTTATCATTCAAGTTTTTACTCACGCGAACACTTCTCGACTTAATGGTAGAGTAAATACAATTCAGAAACGCGGTTGGGTTTGAAGTTTCATTTGAAGGTTATGTTCGACCCATTTTACGATATAAACGAAATTGATAATTGAATTGATGATCGGTTATTTGAATTAGTTGATGAGTGAAACTTTTAATATTTTTATTTACTGCCAAAAATTGGCGCCCATCGTTTCATCGATTTCAAAAGAAATGAAGGATGTTTATGAATGATACCGTCGAAATAATTTTTACTGCCTTCCAACCGCGTTACTGCAATATATAGTATTTTTTTTAATTTATAAAGTTTGCGACTCATCTTACCGTTGCGCAAACCATTTCTCACAAAGCTCTCGTCACCATTTGTACCTTTTTTTGCTGGAATATCTTCAAATTACTTTTATGCAAAGCTATTGTTAGAAAAAAAATTTGTTTGTACCAAATGCTGCACAAAGCTTTGAATATCTCATCAATTGAAAATGAAAATTTAAAGTGCAAATTTATCATAGAGTAAAATTAAAAGTTTAAAATTGTGTAGACCGGTTTAAAAAAAACACTATTTTTTAATTTTGTTATTAACTTGTTCAAAATAACAATTCATGTAAAGTCTAGGTGGAAAAGAATTTTTTACTGCTGCCTGAAAAATTAAAAACAATTTCATTGAGAAATTCAAAATGCAAATGCAGGAAAACCCTTTGGTATGTTATTTCTAACTAAAGTTTTTGTCAAATCAGCCCACCATATAATTTTTAGTTAAAAAAAATTTCTATCTCAAGCACTTAAGTTTAATCTCAACATTGATCTTTTTCCAGAAAATTCAGTCCTTAATATCTTCAACAACATTTTTGTCTCTTCTTATTCCCTCGATTTCCCATCAGATATAACTTCTCTTTGTAACAGAATTTTCTTGAAAGTATGCCAGATTGTAAATTATTTTTAAACATAGACATTACAATTGTCAACTAAAAAAAATTGCATGTACTTAAACAAAAAATTAGTAAACGAGCTATTTAACAGCTGCTAATAAAAATGAACTTGAACAAAGCGATACTGACAATTTTCACTCAATCTAGATCTCGTTGACAATATTTTTGATTTTTTTTCCAGCTGATGCAGCACTTTTCAAAAGATTTTTGGGAAAATAATGGATGTACATTGAAAAAATCTATTTTTGAACTCCCAGTCTGAGCTCTCATTTGATATCCAACATGATGACCTTGAGGAAAGAATTTTTTGACTCTCTTTCCATCCCTGAAAAAGGTTTCTCAACTTTTGACATTCAACTTTTCATTCTCTGCATCCATAATTGGATGACTATTCCCGGAAACTATCATAAAATTGCAACTTTCTTTGTCAAACAATGTCCAAATGAGAAATGCTTGACCTCATGGAAATTTATGCAAGTTAAATATATGCAGAAAACATATTTGGATTCCCATGAAAATGCATATGAGAGCACCATTGATCAGCAAAAAAAATTTATCCATTTGTATTATCCATTTTTTCGAAAAGTTAATTAGCAAAAAAATATTACAATTTTTTTTTTAACATCAGTAATTAGCGGTAACATTACTAATTTTTCTAAAAATTGGTAATTAGTGACAAAATATTCCTAATTGTTATTAATACATTAGTAATTAGCAAAAAAATATTACTAATTTTTCTAAAAAATTAGTAATTAGTGACAAAATATTACTATTTTTTATAATAAATAAGTAATTAGTGACAAAACATTTTTAATTTTTCAAAAGAAATGAGTAATTAACGATTAAATATTACTATTTTTTTCCAAGAATTAGTATTTAGCGAGAAAGATATTGCTATATAACCAAAAAAATCAATAATTTGTGGAAAAATGTTGTATTAATTTTGGAAAAAGTAATAAATAAAAAATTACTAATTCATTTTTTAATAGGTATTGGTGAAATATTCGTATTAATAATTATTTTATGTAATATCGTATGACATTCGATACAATAAATACTATTGTGTGAAATATTCAAAAGATGTAGTTATTATAAAAAATAAAACAACTTTTTTAAGAGTTGCTTGAGCTTATAACCATGACTCAATCCGAACACACAAGTACGTAAATATACACAATACTTTTCTACAAATTACTGTTTTTTAAAAATTAATTAGTGATATCTTCTTTACCAATTACTATATTTAGAAAAAAACTTGGTAATATTTTTTCGCTAATTACTAATTTTTCTGGAAAAATTAGAAATATTTTTTCGCTAAATACTAATTTTTTAGGAAAATTAGAAATATTTTGTCACTAACTACTAATTTTGTTGGAAAAATTAAAAATATTGTCACTAATTACTAATTTTTTTGGAAAAATTGGAAATATTTTTTTACTAATTACTAATTTTTTAGAAAAATTACTAATATTTTTCCGGTAATTACGAATTTTTATAAAAAATTAGTAATATTTTTTGCTAATTATTAATATTTCGAAAAAATGATTAATAAAATCAATATCGTTGACGAAAAAATCGATTCTGCCGATCACTGGAGACTACTTGATACGGAAAATATATTTCCCTCATATAAGATTGCGGATCAAAAGATGAGGTCGATATATTTCCCATCAATGTTACAAATTTTACATCCATTTTTATATGGCAAAAATATGGATGCAAATATAAAATATATGAAAATTATATGTAACCCAGTTTGCTTGTAAAACAATGATTCTGATGATTATAATTCTCGCACATATTATTTTTGTACGTGAGATAATTGTAACAAGCATGGAAAATACATGTAAAATTTATCTTTTGGACCCACAACTTTTACAAGCGAAATATATCTTCGACGATTAACTTATATACATTTCCATTTCCAGCTAAAGATTTCCACGCTCAAAATATATGTTACATATATCTTCATGAATATTACAAATTCCACACACAAAAATAACATGCGAGAAATATGATATACAAGCGAAAAATGTGTTTTACAGCGCATGAAAAGAATATGCGCCTGATATATTTTCTGCGAATGTAATTTGACCTCTACAAATTTTTGCAATAATCAACCAGACTGCGAAATGATTTCGCAAGTTTCATTTTGGTACGAAAGACCAGAAAAAAAATTGGCCATGGACTTTGTAACGGCGTAGCTTATGTTTTACCTCGTATCGTAGATAAAACTGTTTCGCATCCGGTATGAGAGTGGCTTTATTTGAACGTATACGCAATAAAATGAATAAACAGCGACATATCACAGTTACCGTACGCAAAGCTTGAATGAATTGCAGATAGAACAGCGTAAAGGCCAAATGGCGACACTACTTTATCATCATCGTCACCAATAATCATCGTCATAAGTTTGAGGACATTTTGTTGTTTCTGCGGTAGCATTTGTTAACATTTTCTTTCTTTTTCTTCTTTAATACATTTTCTCTTCTTCCGGTCATGACTTTTATTTGCAAGGTTTTTTGCATCTTGGTTTATCCGTCAGCGTTAATCCGAGGCTTTCAATATTAGTAACGAAGTAAATGTTAAGTGACGGTTGAACGTTACGTATCCGTAAGACTAGCGAGTTGGGCCGCAGATTGACAAAATAGCTTATGCACATTTATAATAAAAGGGATGGGACTGGGAAGAGGGAACGACATGTTTTACATTATTTACAAAAAAAAAGCACACCCTTTCTTCGTTACTTCATTCCGACTGATTAACTTTTTGATTCTCTCCATTTGTTCTCCTTTATATGTATGGGTCAAAACGCCAATTATGAACGTCGGATCCGGCCTCAACCCCTCAGATCTTTTCGCATTTTTTCTAGCTGAAAGTCCTCATTGAAAAACACATTCCCAAATTTTTTCAGATTTTTCCCCTTTAACTTTCGCAGTTATTACTTTTACCATTTTCATTTTATTCATTATGACTTGCCATCTTCCATCGCAATAAAAAAAATAGGTTTTTTGCGTGAAAAAGTCTGAGCTTTTCAAAAAAAAATATTGTTTTTTTGTTTATGCACTTGGAAAGCTCTTAAAATTGAGCTTCAAGTCTAAAAAGCTGTGTTTTGGCCGTTGTCCAAATTTTGAAAATTTTTCCAATATTTTTTCCGAAAAGCTGAGACAATTTTCCGTGGACTATGTATTTTCCGAGATGGGTTCTCCATAAACATACGAGAAATGAAGGAATGAACAAAAATTGATTTTATTAATTTTTTTTGCCATCTTCCGTTATGATAATTTTTTTTTTCTTAAATACATTTTTTCAGTAAAAAAGTCTCAGCTTTTCCAAAAAAAATATTGCTTTTCCGATAATGCCTGTGAAAAGCTCTCAAAATCGAGCTTTAAATCTAAAAAGCTGTTTTTTAGCCATTGCCCGTATTTTGAAATTTTTTTCCATGTTTTTTTCGAAAAGCTGAGAAAATTTTACATAACATATGTCATTTACAAGGTCGGTTCTAAATAAACATACGAGAAAATTAATTAAAAAGTGTTTATTAATTCATTTCTCGTGTGTTTATTTAGAACCCACCTTGAAAATGACATATGTTATGTAAAATTTTCTCAGCTTTTCGAAAAAAACATGGAAAAAAATTTCAAAATATGGGCCATGGCTAAAAAACAGCTTTTTAGATTAAAAACTCGATTTTGAGAACTTTTCACAGGCATTATTGGAAAAGCAATATTTTTTTTTGAAAAGCTGACTTTTTTACTAGAAAAACGTATTTTTTCAAAAAAAATTTATCGTAACGGAAGATGGCAAAGAAAAATTAATAAAATCAATTTTTGTTCACTCATTCATTTCTCGTATGTTTATGGAGAACCCATCTCGGAAAATACATATTCCATGTAAAATTGTCTCAGCTTTTCGAAAAAAATATTGAAACAATTTTCAAAATTTGGGCAACGGCCAAAAAACAGCTTTTTAGACTTTAAGCTCCATTTTAAGAGCTTTCCAAGTGCATAAACAAAAAAACAATATTTTTTTTGAAAAGCTGAGACTTTTTCACGGAAAAAAACTATTTTTTGAAATTTTTTATATTGCGGTGGAAGATGGCAAGTCATAATGAATAAAACGAAAATGGTAAAACTAGACGGAGTACCCCATGTAATAACTGCGAAAGTTAGAGGGAAAAAAATCTGAAAAAATTTGGTAATATGTTTTTCAATGAGGACTTTCAGCTAAAAAAAATGCGAAAAGATCTGAGGGGGTAAGGTCGGATCCGACGTCCATTATTGGCGTTTTGACCCATATATATGTATATATATATATATATATATATATATATTTCTTTTAGTTTTACATCAACGCAACAATGTTCATGGAATTGAGGAAAATGCGGTCCTACGACCTGGCGGATACGTAACGTCAACGGCAAATATACAGTACACGAGTATTATAGGAAACCTTTGTAGATGCATTTTTTTGGGGTTTTTATCTCATGATGCGATTTTTGGAAGCTGAGAGCTGGGAGCTTGACCTGAGAATGTTTTTTCCCTTTTTTTCTTCTGGAGAATCAAGTGTATTATTCTTAACTGTGTGCTTTGTATAATGCGTAAAAACTAGGAGAAAAAAAATATTTTGGAAGGTCGCGATTAAAGCTTTGTGGAATTTCAGCCTTCAGTCAACATAATTCGTACGATTCCGTCCATCACATGAGAATTTTTGTTTCTTTACATTATGTTTCTCTTGAGGATAATCTCTAATATTCCAGCCACTCCTTTTCCAATCTTTCAGAATTTTTTTTGAAGATCCGACGGTTTAGAATAATGCTCGAGATTTTACATTTCCTTAGATCTTTGAATCCAAATACTCCAACTATTTTTGATACACCTTTTTTTTAAACCGCACAAATCTCGAAAAATATTAATCAGCGGAACAAAATTCTCTGACAATAAAATTGTAGATTTTTCTCATACTTTTGGTGGAATTCTTATATTATAATAAATGCCATATTTTGTAGAAAAATAAATGAAAATGTGATTTCCCAGAAAACTTCATTTTTATGTTACTGCCAAGACAAAATGTTTGAGAATAATTATTCAATTAAGAAATTGAAAAATAATATCAGAAAAGAAAAATATTTCAAATTTTTGTTGGGAACATCGATGAAAATCAAAATCAAGATTAAACGGTTGAAGAAAAGCTTTCAGAAAAGTAAATGAAAACGTAATTCCTCAGAAAACTTGATTTTTATCTTACTGCCGAATTGACCAAATGTTTGAGAATGGTTATTCAATTAAGAAATTGAAAAATAAAAATAAATGTTTCAAAATTTCTTTGGGAACATCGAGGAAACTCAAAATCAAGAGTTGAAGAAAATCTTTCAAGGATTCTTTTGTCATTCAAGAACTTTTTTTAATTAAAAAATCCCTCACTGTTTCATTCTCAAGATTTATTGTCGCTATATATATTCTCAATGACTTTATAAATTTGGCAGCAAATGAAAACAATAATTTCGTAAAGAATTTTTTTTTAATTGATATTTTTTAGTCCACAATCGATTTTTCAAGACTCACAAGATTGTGATAAAAATTTTATCCAAAAGTTGAAAAAAAAACTACAATTTTGACTCGAGACAAATTTGTTTGGCGACTGATATTTTCAAAATCAGCTAGTTTGAAAAAAATTACAATGTTTCAAAAATGCTTGGATTTGAGACACTGAAATAATTCACAAAAAGTCCCTTCGAGTGCCAATATAAACCGGCAGCGTTTCAAAAATTACTGAGAGGACTGCGAAAATTTGAATGCTGAAATATTGGATGTACTTTTTTTGCTTTTCGTATCGCGGTTTATACTTTCGATGGGATACAAGAGTCTCGATTATTCAAAAAGGCACTTACAAAGGTAACGAATATTACTTTGTACCGTAATTATGCTTTTCATTTTTTTTTTAAACCCAAATAAGGGACTTTGGCAACACACTAAACGTTGGCAACAACATATCCTTTTACATTTTCCTTATTTTTTTCTCTCTCTTTCTGCACAGCTGGGCAACGCAGCCTCTCACTTAAGCGCACTCATACACAATCGCAAACGCACTCACACTCTGTACAACACTCCGGTCATTCTCGCAAATAGATTTTTTTCTTTTAATGTTATTCGTTTTTTTTTGTTGATTTTCCGTTTTTGTTTCAACTAATTATAATATAGTATCGTGATATTATAATCGTAATAGTCGAATAATTCGAATTAGCTTGACAGTAAGTATTATTAATATTTAGTGATAGGTTTCGATTTTTTTTTTCATCCTCACTCTCGCTCGTTTTTTCCTATTTCCCTTCTCCCTTTGTATGTACATTCGCAGAAGTAAAGAAAAAAACATAGTAATTAATAATGGTTTTAACACCGAATAACAAATTGTACCACGACAAAGGCTCCGAGATCGTCGTATTTTTTTATTCGTCCTCAATTTTTCACTTTTTTCGCTTTCCTTTTCCTATAACTCTTCCTTTAAGGTACTTTGGATAAGTCTACTTTAGAAGGCCAAAAAAAGCAAATTAAGATTTTTTTCTCAGCTCCTTTATCAGATCTATAAAACTGTTTTGACAGCATTGTTTCATCCTTCGAGAATACAAAAAAAAAATTATTTTCATTCTTTGGATAATTTATAGAAGGCGCCAAAGTCGAGCCTTCGAAAATTTCTTGTTCCATGACCGACATTTAATCTTAGGATTAGCAATTCTGAAACAAAAAAAAAGCATTTTAAAGAGGGAGTTTTCTTACATAACAATTTACCACTGTTAATGAAAAAAAATGGCGATTGAAATAAATAGTGAAAAATTCAATTTCTCATTTTCTTTTCAAACATCCGCCTTTTTTAAAAATCGATTTTGAATTAACGTTGGTAAATTGTTGTGTAAGAAACCTACTTCTTTAAAATACTCTATTTTTTTGTTTCAAACTTTTCAAAACAAAGACATTTTCGACTTTGGCTCCTTCTATAAATTATTCAAAGAATCAAAATAATTTTTTTTTTGTATTTTCGAAGGATGAAAAAATGTAAAAACAGTTTTATAGACATATCTGATAAAGGAGCTGAGAGAAAAAATCCTAAAAATTTGCTTTTTTTTGCCCTCTAAAGTAGAATAGTATCTTAAACACAAACCGGTCATCCATACACCGCGACATTTGATTTTGCTAATTTCGTTTTCTTCCTTCGTTTACGTCGAAACAATGTTTCGTTATAAATTTCTGATTTCACTGTAACAATTCGCAAATGAGTTGGAATTTTGAATGAAACATTATTCGAGGGTTGAACAAAATGGAAGAATGAAGAAAAAAAATGCAATACTCGTTTTTGGAAAGAAAAAAACAAATTTTGGAAATTTTCATAAGGCAATAGATTGTCCAACGTGGATCGATAATGTTCAATAATTGTTAATGTACATCTGTTTTGTTTTCTTTTTTTTTTTTTAACATAAACGAAAGCCAAAAATTTAATACAAAAAAATTGTTAATGTTCATCTGTTTTGTTTTCTTGTTTTTTTTTTTTTTAATAAACGAAAGCCAAAAATTTAATACGAGCAAATTGTTAATGTACATGTTTAAAAAAAAAAGATAAACGAAAGTAAAAAAATTTAATCCGAGCAAATCGGTGGGAAACAGTGACGAGATGTTTTTTTTACCAAATTTTTGACGATCTTAAAATACTTTTGTTTTTTTTTGCCAGCGATTAGTTGACCCTATCACACATTACAGTCACAGTTCATTGAAGAACACGCGTCTCATTCAGAAACGAAGATGTTACGTCAGCGATAAATTAGAAATTTTCTTTTTATTTGATTATTTCTTCTCAAACGATAATCGTCACGACGATACGCTTTTTTTTGTCCCATCTTGGACGATATAGTCTCTTTTCAAGTACTTCTTATTCCCATATTTTTATGTCCACTTAAGGAGGAGGCATTTACATTCAAGGATTCACGAATGAAATCTCGACGGCACCGGGCCGTTTTTATTATTTTCGTTTTTTCATTTCGAAAATTTGGTTTTGTTTGTTTGTAAACTCACACGATTAAAGAGTCACATTAGATTTGAGGGCTTTTTTTTAAATAACGACGAACTCAAGTCCAACAATTTCCAGCGAAAAAAAATTTTCCAATTTTTGTCGATAGAGAAAGTCTGATAAAAAAAATCCTTCACGATTTTGCACGGTCAATGCGAATTTCAGAAGATGTAAAAAAATTCTCAAATCAGTATACAACGCATTGTAAAAGGCGGACAGTTTTCATTTTTTTTGTTATATATATATGTATATGAGGCATTCAATGCGGTTTCGAACAGTCAAAAAGTTAGCGACTCTCAAAAAAATTGAAATTTTGTCAAATTATTTAATTGTATGAAAAAGAGTAGTGTACATTTTTTCAAAATTTTTGGATCACATTTTTTTGAGTTTTTCAAAATTTCAAAATTTTCCAAGTTATATCTCGAAAGCATACGATTAAACTGAAAGATGTTTCAGAAAAAAAAGTTGACAGTTTTACATAAACTTTGAGAACATTTTTTTTTAATTTTTCGAGTTTAAAAAATGACCATTTTCATCAAAAATATACGAAAATAATTTTTTCTCGGTCGGTATGCCAGTTTCGATTTATCTCAAAAAATTCCAGAAAATGATCTGAAGTGTGTACAATAGACACGTATTTTTTTTTAGATGGCTCAATTCGTTGTTCCAAAGCTATGCTTTATTAATCTTTTTTTGTTTTTTTAGAAAAATCAATTATTATGGAAAATCATACTCTCCCGAATTGTTTCTCTCAAATTTATAGACAAAAGAACATCTACAATAATAATATTAATGTTTTGGAGGTTATTGGAGCAAAAAAAAATATTATTAATAAAACAAAGCATAGCTTTCGAACAATTAATCGAGCCATCTAAAAAAAATACGTGTTTATTGTACACACTTCAGAGTATTTGCTGGAATTCGTATATTTTTTATGAAAATGGTCATTTCTTAAACTCGAAAAATTAAAAAAAAAAAAAAAAAATTTACAAAGTTTCTGTAAAACTGCAACTTTTTTGTCTGAGACATTTTTCTGTTGAATCGTTTGCTTTCAAGATACAACGATACTTAGAAAATTTTGAAAAACAAAAAAATGCGATCCAAAAATGTTGAAAAAATGTACACTACTCTTTTTCATATAACTAAATAATTTGAAAAAATTTCAATTTTTTTTTAGAGTGGACAACTTTTTGACAGTTCGAAACCGCGTGGAATGCCTCATATATTTTTATACAGAGATTTTATTGAATTCTTTCAACCGGAACCTGAGAATTTGTTTACACTATCAGAATTTTCGATACAATTTTTTTCATCGCGATTGAAAATACAAAAGAGATTTTTTTCTTGAAATCTTGATAAATTGACGAAAATGTCGATGAAAATCGAAGAAAAAATTTGTGTTTTTTTTAAATGTTCAAAAAACGGTAAATAAAGCTTTCGATCCTATATACAACTATTTGAAATAACGGTATTAACATTTTTCACCGATCGACCAAATCACTATCTTCGTTTTGCCTCAAGCGTGAGTTTATATTATACATTTGTTTTTTTTTGTTTCTTCTTTCTCTTTGAATTACATTCAACTATGCAACAAGGCTCATATATTTTCATTCTCAACATTCCCAGGATCTGTTATTTTTCGACTGCATTCCCAGCTCTCGCACTTCCGCCGAATTTTTCATTCTCGTAACATTCCAAATTAAATCATTAAACAATAACAATGAACCCTCATTGATTCTCGTATCCAAGACTGAAGATTTCACGCGAGAAAGGAGAGAAAACGAAAAAGACGGAGAAGGGGCGGGGGGCGAAAAAAAAGAACTAGCAAATTTTGCGTATGGATTAATTAATAAGGATTAATTATCATTAATACTAAACGGACGATACACCACATTCTCTCACGCAAAAAATTTACCCGGGGTAAGCTTCACATATTTTTTTCGGTTTTTCTATTTTGTTGTCTCTCAGTATATATATATACACATGTATGTATATTTTTGCCGGGGTAAAGTTGTCGCGATCACTCATATAACTGTACATTGTTTTTTTGTGTTTTTTTTTAGTTTTTATAATTTTTTTTTCTTCGTTCACGAGTTTACTGTTCGAACTGTACATTTTTTTCTAAGTTAGAATGATCAACGCTTCGCGAGAAAGGAATAAACTCAAGACGACCGAAAAAAAAACCAACAGAAATTGCGGGAAAGAAAAAATCCTTAAAGAAACGCGGATGTTGTTATTTTTGTTTTTCCTTTTTGAAAATTGAATTTTCGTGAATTCGCGTTAATTTTGAAGTTTTCAGAATATCCAGAGGGACCGAGATTCTTGACTTTGGTACAAGTTTGTTGATCGTTCAACCCAACCAGCAGGTTTATTTATTTATAAAACGAGAAGTCGCGAAGAAAGAACTGGCCTGAGGTTTTGTCCTTATTTTTCTTTTCTTTCGCTTGAACAAAAATTTGTCGCGAATTATCTCGGATTAATCCACAATTCGACGAATTTTCCCGCAAGAAGGAATGGATTGTAATCACGATTTAGGCCAATAAGCGTTAAATGGATTTCAAGATTTTTCTTTTCATAATTATGAGCGAAACGTTGAATAAATTTTGTTACTTGTTCCTTTTTTTGAATTTCAAACAAACGAATTCGTTCGACGAGGTCGGAAAATGAGAGACTCGCAGGGACAATCTACATTTCGGTAGAAAATAGAAACAAAAAGAAAAAAAAACGTTTGAAAGACGGAGATGCTATTTTGTTCTTTCCTGTACTGCTTTTTTTTTCATCGTAATTTTACGCGGCGAATTTTATTTCGCGCAAGTTCGTATAGATGGAAGAGAGTATGTATACATATAAATATATATATATTTATATATTATGTGTTCGAACAGCAAGCTTCGTGTGGAAAACAACTAGCGTTTGCGACTCCTTCGCGAAAAATCGTAATTTTCAAATTGGAGTCGCAGGATCACAAGCTTCGTTTATTCAATTACTTTGCTTCGGTATTTTCTTCTTCGTTCATTTTTCTCTCTTTCTTTTATAGCTCCTACTTCCCTTGTATTCGGTATTTTTATAATTAATTATTTAATCCATTAATTAAATAAGCGAGTCCGTTCCATAAAAACTCTGCGTTTCGATATTTCTTTTTTTTTCCCTCGTTTTTCTATCGTCACACGCGCACTTTTATTCCCTGTCGCTTATTCGCGCTCAGTCTCTTCATTTATTCTCTTCACCGTCAAATATCCATTCCAACATAATTTTTTCTTCCTTTTTCATTTCTTCTTGGATTTTATTCAAACTACGGAAAACGACGATTCTTCGCTTCGTTAATCGGACGTTTGCCGCAGACGGAAGAAGAAACTCCGCTTAGTACAGTCAAATCTCACACGATATTATATATTATATATATATATATTATATAATATATATATATGTATATATAATATATTTATACACAAAGGTCCGTGTGTGACACGAGTCGAATCCAACGACGCTTAACGTCGTCCCGGAAACGACTTTATGGCCTCTTATTTTTCTTTTTAAATATATTTAGCCTTCTCCAAAGTTTTTCTGTTTTTTTGTTTTTTCGTATTTTCTGTTTTTCACGAGGGCGAACCTCGTCACAGTTTGCATTTTAACTTCATATATATATATATATATACTTTTTTTTTCAACTCTTCCCTCGTTTCGAATTTTTTCAACTCGTTTACACGATTTCCGTCACTTTTCTCACTAAATTTCGCACGAGACAAACCAGTGTCTCTGCCTCGGTTTCCCTTTTTTTTTTCATTTGCTAGATTTTCCGTCCTCGACGGATTTATCGTCGTTCGAAAAAATATCCTCGGATCATCTTCCATCCCCTTTGACCCGGCTTCACGCGCACGACGAGAAAAAAAAATTCTCGCGCACTTTTACAGCGTGTTTAAAAATATTTACACTCAGGTTTCTCTCTCGAGTCTCAGAATGTTGAGTTTTTTTTTTTTTTTGGTGTTTCATTTTCGCCGTCGTAATTGGCCGTTAAAGGGAGGGGGCGTCGACGACGAGTCCACGAGAATTTGTTTCATTTACAGCGAAAAAAAAAAAATGAGAAACATACTTTTCCTCTTGCAAAGTTCATCGTTACACGATCCGACCTATAATAGTATTTTTCGTTTGCTTTGTTTTTTTTTTATGTACACGGTTTTTTTTTGTTCTCTCACTAACGCCGGAGACACTCTAAGCCGGCATATTTACTCCTCTCGTATCGAAACTATCGACGAGAATCTCGTCGCAATCGTTCCAACGCGTTTTGCACGATTTTAGAATCGTGACTTTTTTTTTTACATCTTCTCGCGGCTTCGCGATATCTTTCTTCTTTTGAACAAAAAGTTTTGCACGACGGTGCCGGAGTTTGTTTTTCTTCTTTTTCACACGAGTAACTCGGGTTCAGGTCAGCTTCGAAACCGCGTGAAATTGCAGCTCGTCGATAGAGAGTTACTTCTCACTTTTTATGACGCTCGTTTAAAAAGCGTTCTTTTTTTTTCTTCCCTCGTATGTGTAACGCACTTTTTCACTGTCCACTGTAATATTGGACTCGGCCCGTCGCTGGTATCTCTCGCATCACCGCGTCCCACGCTGTGAATTTAAAAGAAACGGCATTAGTCGAGAATTTTGATATTTTAGTTCAGAGCTGGAAATTCTTAGTTTTTATATCTCTTGATTATATGGAAAAAAAAATTCAAACGTCGATTATTTTCCGTTACTTTCTAATTTTTGTGAAGATTTCTTATGGAGAAGCAAAAAATGGCAACCGCCCTTGTTTTGAAATGTTGGAAATGATTTTTTTTTATTGCAAATTTTCCAATTATGTCTCTTTAGAAAAAACAGTGTCCTTTTCGGTATCTTCTCAAGGTTTCAAAAATCCTTAAATTTATTACAGCTGATTAATTCTTTATCTCTTTGAAATTGTAAATGCCAAATGTTTAGTTTGAATTTAGCTCGATTTATCATATTTTTTGGTTTCAAGTTTGTGGCATAAATGTCAAATCCTTTTTGGAATGTATAGAATAATTAGATAAATAAATGAAGGCACTTCCTTGGCGTGAAAAAGAACTTAAATCGAGATTATCGACAGATTTACGTTGAATTTTCATATCAATTATTATTACTTCTCATGTGATTGAAATTGAAAGTAAATTATTAATTTAGTGGACATTGAGAAATAAATAATGAATAATTATGTTCTCATTGACCCGATCAAAACTGAAAAATCGACCGATCAAGACTGAAAAAAATGTTTCACGAAATCTGCACCAAAATGGTTTGAAACAGCTCTAAAAGACTTCAGCAGATTTAATACAATTGTTACTACGATAATAATAAAATAAAACTTGATA
Organism: Alloplasta piceator; assembly: GCA_946863875.1. NCBI lineage: Eukaryota > Metazoa > Arthropoda > Insecta > Hymenoptera > Ichneumonidae > Alloplasta > Alloplasta piceator. The sequence goes on from OX333072.1 coordinate 53,679,599, forward strand.
AATAGCATGATAGAATTTTGATAAAATAGGCAATTCAATAAAGAGACGTGCTTTATCAACTTGAAGTGTTCGATTTTAAAAATTTAGTAAGTAAAAATGAAACGCTGAATAGCGTTCAAATATTAGAATCAGCTGCATTAAGTTATATATTGCTTGGTCATAACTCCTTAAAAAAACAAGTCTAAGGGATGAAATGTGAAAGTCAAATGTAGCAATAAACTGAACATGTACAATCATCCATTAAAATTTGGACATTCTTCATTCTCGAAAACGTTACTTGACGAAAAAACAAAATATAATGAAAAAAAAACCCTACAAATTGGAAATTTGCACATTGCTTCCTCATCCCATTCTATATTACCCAAAACTATCTTTATGAGAAAGTACGGAGATCAATTATGGATTCCTCGTGAAGGAAGCTTTGTGAACAATGGATAAAGATGAGGAAGAAATGCGCAATTTCCTTCTATTTTTTTCAAAAAAGTAAAAAAAATAGACGGAAATGACGGCCCACACCATGTTGAGCGGCATTTTTTTCCGAAATTGATCAAAGTATTTTTTGAGTGAAAAAAAAATTGGAAATGGCCAACTTCGAGAAAAAGATGATTTTTCTCGAAAAAGTGAAAAGTTTCATAGATTTTAAGATCTTAAAATGTTTTGTATTTTTTTCGGAAAGTACATTTAAAGGCGAAAATTTAGAAACAAAACCGTCTCAATCAGTCAATTTTTGAAGAAGTTATAGCTATTAAAAAAAAAAGGTTTTTTTTTGGTTGGGTAAAAGAATTTGAAAATTTCCTGAAAAATGTTTTTAATGGGGTAGAAGAGGGGAAAAAAATTCAGCCAAATCGAAAGGGGTCGGGTTCAAAAGTGGCGATTTGACATGGAATGACCCATACATACATACATACATACGCACATCCATTCGGACATTTTTTTTAAATATAATTTCTCAATGTTTTGGGACGTTATGAACACATTGGCATAAAAATCTCGAAAAAAAATATTTTCACGAAAACAAAGCTTCCTTCATGAGGAAGCAAAATAATCTTTGTTGCATTAGGTGTAGAATCCAAAGACCCAGGGGCCAGGACCAGGGTTGCAACTAATGCATTACTTTTTTTTAATGCATTTACATTTTCAATAACCATTAACACTTATTTCCATTGACCATTAAATGTTAATGGTTAATGGAAATTATTTCCATTAACCATTGAATATTAATGGCTAATGGAATTATTTCCATTAATCATTAAATGTTGAGGGTTAATGGAAATTATTTCCATTAACCATTAAATGTTAATGGTTAATGGAAATAATTTTCATGAACCATTAAATGTTAATGGCTAATGGAAATTGTTTCCATTAATCATTATATGTTAATGGTTAATGGAAATTATTTTCATTAACCATTAAATGTTGTGGGTTAATGGAAATTTTTTCCATTAACTATTAAATGTTAATGGTTAATGGAAATTATTTCCATTAATATATAAGAGTTGATGTTTAATGAAAATTATTACAATTAACCATAATGCTAATGGTTAACGAAAATTATTGCCATTTACCATTGACATTGAATTCAATTAAAATGGTAGTAATCGATATTCTAACCAACTTTCTTAGTGTTTAGTAAGTAACATTAGCAAAGTTGACTTGTTTCGTTTCAGCAACGAACTTTGCAGGTATCATATCTTGACAAATGCTCTCGGTTAGTTTTAGCAAAAATTTATTTACTTTTAACTATCACCGCTGGGCACTCTATTTAGACCTCGTTCCCCAGAGTTGAAAGGAAAGAGCCATGAGGAATACTTTTATTTTTTTTTGCGACACGGAAAAATCGTAATTTCTATATCATGATCTTTGGTCAAAATCGAAAAAAATATCGAGTCATTTGAGCGACCTTTCAAATTTTTTTTTCAAAGTTCAAATTTTGATAGTTACTTTTTTGACAAGTAATAACAGCTATCAAACCCAATAAAAAAAATATATCAATTTTATTTGCATGACCCTAATGCAGGGTTGCGAAATTTTTAATGAAAAAGTAATGCACTAATCATTCATTTTTTAATGGTTAATGGTTGATGGGAATAATTTCCATTAACCATTATCATTATGTTCATTAGCCATTAAAAAAGTAATGATTAATGCATTACTTTTTCATCAAAAATTTCGCAACCCTGCCTGATTCCTCATCCAATAGATCTTTTTAACCCTTAAGAGTCACACCTCGCTAGAATCTCGTTATAGTCATACTGGGTCCATGGGACCCAGACGTTTTGAAATTGTTATAAACAATGAAATAATGCATTGAGCGATATGAAAAAAATAGTGGGGTAGAATTTGAACCTTCTTTAAGGTAAGGTTTTTGGTTCGAAACCAAAAATCGAATTGTCAATGTGCAAAAAAAATTATCCAATTTATCGATTTTAGTGGGCAGTGTTCCAGGTCAAAAAACGGCCTGGGTCCTGTGGACCCGCAGTCACCATTGAGGGTTAAAACGCAGATCACTCCCAAATATTATTCACCGTCGTGGCCGCTTGTTGCATCAACAATAATGAGAAAAAAGTCTCACCGAGTCCAACGAAGGTAACGATTTTATCGTGATTGTAATTGTGAACGTTGACGGCCTCTTCGGGCGCGACATAACGAGCGGAAAAATCCTCCTTCGGTTGATGATTGTACTTCTCGATGATGCTCGTCTGTTGCGGTTGCGGTGGCGGTTGTTGATAAGCTGGCAGTGGCTGAAATCTCGGTGTGTAACCGAGATACGGCATCGGCGTTATGATCGTCTGTTGATGACTGGGAATGCCATGATGGGTCATGTGTGGCGGATGCATGGGAAAGTTAGCCGGAAATTTCTCGTATCGAACGTGCTGCTGATGTTTGTCAAAAATTGGCGGTGGCCTGTCGAAATTTGGCGGTGGTTTGTTGAACATTTGCGTCGCTTCGTTGGAAAATACAATTTTTTCATCCGCCTTCTTGTCATCGCCGTCCTCGGACAGTAAAAGTTGTTCGTTGACTTCGAAGCCAAACGTGAGTTCGCTCGGTGAATCACTGTTTCTCGTGTTATCCGATGAATTCTCATCCATGAGAATAACCGCCGGTCTCGAGGACATGTTTCGTCGATTGGCGCATTGCTGCGAATCCGCGCTCTTCAACGAAGCGTCTTTCTCGTTTTTTCCGATATTTTGCCTCGAACGTTTGACCTCGAGACTCTGATCCTGTCGATCGCGTTTCCCGGATTGCGCGTTTGTGACCTTCGCGCTCTCCGATTTTGTAATATTCTGCTGCTGATCCTTGAGAGCTCTCGATAATCTCTCGGTCTTCGTCGTGCTGCTTCTCGACGAATTGTCCGAGTCACTCGGTGGACTCTGCTGAACGCTCGTTTTGGTCTGAACTTTCGTGCGCGAATTTTCGAGTTCTTCCTGCGACGATGACGACGAATTTTGCGGATTCGCCATTTTCTTTGCATCCTTCTCGTCCTGATGATTAATCGTGGGCAATGCATTTTTGTTCATCTCCTCGTTTACGTTGGAATTAACGATCGGCACTTTGGAATCTCGCGCAGCGTTCGATTCTTGTCCCGTCGATTGATTGTTCAGCGTCGATTGTCCCGTTTGTTGATAATTTCTGCGCGAACGATTGTAATTTATTCGCGCATTGGCGTTCGTGTCTTTGCTCGCGGGATTGTTGTCGTGTGAATTTGTGAGTTCGATCTCGGAAACGCTATTGACGATTATCGGGAGACTGTTGAATTTTGGTGGCGACGAATTGTTGGTGATGTTTGATTCGTTGGAAGGAACATTGCAAGCGGTCAATTTTTGTTGCTGCTCCTGATTCGACAGACTCTGATGCATCTTCTCAATGTCCTGAACGTATTTGAATACTTGAATATTCTTGTTTATTGCCTCCTCGCGCGCTTCCGCCTTCTTCGTTTCCGGTGAATTTTTCGTTTTCACCAGAATCGGCGACGGTGGCTTCTCGAAACTCAGACTCAACGAGTGGACGTTGTTCGAGTGGGCGAATGTGTGCTGACGTATCTTACGGTCGGACTGCTGCAATTCGTCGAGACTAGGATAGTAATCCTGGGGAAATTTGTCGGGTTCGGAGGGCGATTTTGCAGGTACGCTTGGCCACGAACCGGTGTTCAACATGTTTGAACCAATCGCCGATATATTTAGTACACCTGCGGGCGACATGTTTATCGTTGCTGTACGCGCGATATCCGCGTAACTCGCTTGTGGGGTCCCACCAGATGATGTCGCGTTTTTCGTTAAATTATGCTTCGACGAATTCGAAGTTACCGGAAGAGAGTGAACCGAGTCCAAATCACTGCTGTCAGATTTGTCGCTGAAACAGAGGTGAGATAATCTTGAAGACGCCGTACGAACTTGGATGAGGCCAGTTTCAAGCCATTGTTTTTTATGGACTTTCAGTCAAGAAATAAAAAATAGGAAGGTTTGCATGACTTTTGGTTGCACTCATGAATTTCCTTCCATAAAATATAGCGTCATTTTTAAACAACGCATCAGTCACGTTTACAAATATACAATTTGAGATAGACAACGAAGAAATATGTTTTATCCATATAAATTGTCATTTTTTTTTGGAAAATTGCTGTTTTTGAGGGGCTGAAAGTGATGGAATTTTGTTTTCAAAAAACGAATGTATCTTGAAAATGAATCTGTCAATTTTTTTCAATTTACCGGAGAAAAGTTTCTGGACGAAACTTCAAAAAATGTCTCGAACGTTTTTGTTATGTTATGTCGCTGGAAGTCAACGTGAACTAATTTAACAAACGGCATTTTGAAGGGGAAAAATTCATTTTCTATTTTTAAAATAATTTTTACAATTTGTTTTTAGATTTGGACTCTATTTTTCAAACAACCGTTTTTCGCCTTTCTGTTCCCTCTCTTCAGGTGCACCCATCTTCTGGAAGAATTTTTTTAAATACATTTTCACGATTGGAGTCATGAAGGAAAAAATTTGAGCTTAAATTCCCTTTTTGTTTTTAACTTTGAACGATCTGTTTTCCCAAAGTTATTCTGTTTTTTGTGAAAAAAGAGGAAATTTGGAAAATCCCGGATAACACGAAAACAAAGAGGATTCATGAAAAACTTCAAGATAGCAAAAAGTTGCGTCTGTTTTCTTTGAGCTCGGAGGAATTTTTTCAGATTTTTTTTTTCAAAATTTTTTTTCTCATGTTGGGGCTGGAAAAAAAATTTTGAAAAAAAAAATCTGAAAAAATTCCTCCGAGCTCAAAGAAAACAGACGCAACTTTTTGCTATCTTGAAGTTTTTCATGAATCCTCTTTGTTCCCGTGTTATTATAAAATTTCTTCTTTTTTCACAAAAAACAGTATAATTTTGGAAAAAAAAATCGCTCAAAGTTAAAAAAAAGGATATTGAAGTTCAAACTTTTCCTTTTATAAATCTAATCATGAAAATATGTTTAAAAAATTTCCTCTAGAAGATGGGTGCACCTGAAGAGAGGAGTAAAAAGGCGAAAAACAGTTGTTTTCAAAATAGAGTCCAAATTCAAAAAACAAAGTGTAAAAATAATTTTAAAAAAAGAAAATGATGCCGAATTCTTCCCCTTTAAATTGCCGTTTGTTAAATTAGTTTACGTTGTCTACCGGCGAAATGGCATAAAACGTTCCAGACTTTTTTTTAAGTTTTGTCCGGAAACTTTTCGCCTTCAATTTTTTTGTGACTTCAACTTTTTATTAAATTTCATTTAATTTTATTATAAAATTTTTAATCGAGAAAGAAATTTTAGAATCATACCACGCAAATTATCATTGCGGCGAGAAAAACCATGTATAAAAATTTCCACATTTTTAATTTTGCGACAAACGAAAAATTATTGGAATTATTTGACGAACATAAAAATTCAGGTTTAAAAAAAAAAATAAATAAAGCCAGAGGCCCAGAACAAATCCAACGAAAATATATTTTTATTCGTTGGACTTTGCTCGATTTTGGTAAATCACACTTTTGATGTCTGTGAGATAATGGAAAGATAAAAATGCGAAGACATGCCTTTTCGCATCTTCAAAATCTGAGTATCTGGTTTTTGTAATTTACATCAAGATGGATGATTAAAAATAATCGGTAAAGCGATTATCGCGATATTACCTCGGTGGCATACTACTCGTTGATTTTCTTCGCAATTCTGGGGATAATGGTGTTCTATAGTCGTTCGTGAAACCTCCGGATCTCTGAAGATACGAGCCCGAACTGGCCAAATTTTGTGCCCTACCGCCGCTCGAGCTGCGACGCTGTTTTTTGCTCTTCTTTTTCTTCGTAACGACGAGAAACTCCGTCTCGGTTTCCGTCTCGGAATTCATTTTTTTCGTTGAATTTCTACGAGTCGTGTAATCGTCGCCAGTGTCGTTGCAGTATATCGATTGTCCCTCCTCGGTGCCCCAAGATCTTCGATCACCTCGTGAATCTACCGCAGAATCTCCCGTGCTACGTTGCTTTGCTCGACGAAGAGCGACATTTATGGCGCCTGTTATAAAAAAAAGAAAAAAATAAATTTAAGCAGTCATCATGAAAATTCAACATTGTAAAATGTTTTCATCAAGTCTGAAAATATTTTTGGATTCGTAGTTATTGAAAAATATATTTAAAAATGAAAATCTGACGTTTTAGTGAATAATCCTTGCACCGGAGTTGTGAAAATATTAATGTAAGAGTAATGCCTTAGCCATTATTGTAAACAATATTTATTGGAAAAGTTTTCCATTACAAATTACAAAAGTAGCGTGCAATGAATGTTCCATTACAATTTAAAAAAAAGTAATGTGTGATGTGTGCATGTTCCATTACAAATAATAAAAGTAATGTGTAATGGATACATGTGCCATTACAAAATACATAAGTAATGTGTAATGAATGCGTGTTCCATTACAAATAAAAAAAAGTTATATGTAACAGATGTATGTGCCATTACAAATAAAAAAATAATGTATAATGGATGCATGTACCATTACAAATAAAAAAAAATAACGTGTAATGAATGAGTGCTCCATTCCAAAATACAATTGAAAAAAAAAAGTAATTTGTAGCGGAGAATTACATTACATTACAAATTAGTGTATTTCTACCACAATTTGGAGCAGGTATTTTGCTCAAAGGTAAGTCTGTTAATTTTTCAATGAAAATAATTTGTGTATCAAGTTTTTGTTAACTTTACTATCGTAGTGGTAAATGTATGAACAGTGATTTTTTGGAGTAATTTTTACTCCATTGTTGTAAAAATTACAATTCAAGAAAAACTTATAGGTGTTAGTGTATATTAACTTAATATACACTGTTCATATATTTACCACTACGATAGTAAAGTTAACAAAAACTTGACCAACACAAATTATTTTTATTGAAAAAATTAATAGGCTTACCTGTGTGCAAAATAGTACCTGCTCCAAATTGTCGTAAAAACACACCAATTTGTAATGGAATATTCTCCACCACAAATTACTTTTTTAAAAATTGTAATTTGTAATGGAGCCCTCATTCATTACATGTTATTTTTTTTTTGTAATGGCACATGCATCTCTTACACATGTTTTCTTTGTAATGGCACATGCATCCATTACACATTACTTTTTTTTATTTGTAGTGTTACACTTGTCAATTTTACATTATGCAGTGTAATGGGTAATGAATGCTGCAATGCATTATTTACAACTCTGCTTTGTACAAGATTCATTATAATTGAATTCAGATATTTTTTTCCCTCTTACTTCAAAGATATTTCCAATATTTTACAAGTTCGTTATACCTAGAATTATGTTTGAATCTAATGCGCAACTATTTGGTAAATATTGTTTTTTTAAATATCCTTGCATGACTCATACTTCTGGCGAATTCAAAATTTTCAATTTGGCACAGAGAAGTCGAATTTATGACGATAATTCGTTTATCAATTGCATTCTTGAAATCAGACAAATTGAAGCGATTTTGGTTATTTTATACGAGAAGCTTTGGGATATCTTTCTTCTTCTTTTTCACTTCAACAATTTCAAGTTTAGATGAATATATTTTGAAAAAGAAAGAGCTAATTTCGATAAGTTTTCAACATACTGGCATGAGAATTTGCAATAAAATTTTTTCATGAAGATATACATTTCGTTGTGAGAGAAAAAATGCACGGGGCAACTGGTTGATAATCTTTGGGCAATAAAAATATTGATAAAAATTAACGAACCGTGCTGACTTGATATACTGCTAGCACCGCTCGAGCACGTGCTCTTCTCTGCTGTAAGATCCTCCAGTTTGGTTTTCGATATTTCCTCGAGTGAATTGGACTTTTGTAATTTCGCCGGTAATTGTTCCCTCTTCGAGTCCTTCTCTCTGGTTCTTGGTTTCGTACCGGAAGTTGATTTAACCCGAACAGCGTTGTTACTCGCTCCCTTTCCCTTTTTTCCCTTGGACTCTTTGTTCTCGATGAATTCGACAATTGTATCGATATCCTCGATATTACGATGTCCCTCGACGTTCTCCGCTTTGTAAACAATCACGTTTGGCTCTTGGGTGTGCTTTCTCCTAACTTTTTTGCGTTCACCATTGTGACCCTGTACCGCGTTACCATTCTCATCCAGAGATTTCTTTTCACCGGACGGAATGTGCTGTGCCGTAAATCGGGAAACGGCTTCTGCGTGAAAAAAAAATCGTTAGAAGTTTTGTGTCACGGTTTTTTTAAAAATTAACATATGGATTTGCCGAGGTTTAAGGGATGACCATTTTCATTACGTCCACTGAGAGAAAAAATTACTAGAACCAATGAAATAAAGTTTTGAAGGGAAAAAATCATTTTTTTCATTATTTGCCAAAACATATTAGATTGGTTTCCTTATAGATTTACTTGGTTCATTTTTTTCAGTCAATTCCATAAATTTCTGTTTCAATAAACGAATTTACTTGAATCTAACAATATGTTATCAATTATGTGTAATATGTTGTTTGAATCAAGAACACATTTTATCATTCAAAATATGCGTGTCTTTTAATACAGGAAGCACTGAGAAAAAAATTTGTTGAATCAACAAATTAACTAGTCCAATCAACAGGAAAAATGATTGATTCTATCAAATGCGTGTTTATTAATTATTGCTAAACATTTTATAAAAAATATATAGCCCTTGCCAAATAATTTAATGTGCATAGTTTAGTGGCCCCGAAAAGAGATAAATAGAAAAAAAAGACAAATCTGCGCCAATTCTCCGATCTAATTTCTCTGTCCGAGCGAGATTCGAACCCTCGACCCTACCTACCATCATACCTATCCTACCTAACTACCTAACACGCTGCCTATTACGCTATCGACTACTACTATGCACTTGAAAAAAGTTAGGAGTTATGAAGATTCGAATATAAGAAAACCTTAGAAAAACCAGTTTTTTTATTTTTAACAACTTATGTATACTATTAAAGTAAACTATAGAAATGATAGTTCTTTGCTTGAAGGAAATAAAAATTTCATCATTCCAAACAAATATTCTATTGGAATAAAATAATGTGTTATTTATTTTACTACAGATTCTTTTCAAATAATCACAATCAATTTTATATCTGATAAATATTGAAAATACTACAGAAATATTTTTAGAAGTTAAATAATGATGCATTTATTGCAAAGAAATAATTTTGTTCGAAAAAAATAATTTAATGTTGCTGTCGTTTTTCAGATTCAAATAATCTCATGTTTATGATGCAATAAATCTAATTAATCCAATGAATGCAAATTTATTAAAATCTATTTAAATAAAGATATTTTTAGAAGTAAAATAATGATGAATTTATTGCAAAGAAATAATTTTGTTCGAAAAAAATAATTTCGTATTGAAGTCATTTTTTAGATCCAAATAATCTCATGTTTATTGCCATAAATAATTTTCTTCAAAAAAAATAGATTCAAATAATCTAATGTTTATGATGCGATAAATGTAATTAATCTAATGAATACAAATTCAATCAAATCTATTTAAATAAAAATATTTTTTGAAGTAAGATAATAATGACGTTATCGCAAGAAAATAATTTTTTCGAAAAAAATAATTTTGTATTGAATTCGTTTTTTAGATTCAAATAATCTCATGTTTATGAGCTTAGAGAGCTAAAAATTGGCATGGATACTTCTTTTTGCATGTATAATAACATATTAAAAAATAAAAAAAATCGATCACCGTCAAAACGTCGTTGAATTGATATGGAATGACACATATATACATTACTAATTATTCAAATAATCAATAACTGACATAATTCAATTATAAATTATTCTAATAATAAGTAATTAAAATAATTCAATTACTAAATAATTCAATGTCAAGTTTTTTAAAGAATACGATTACTAATTTTTCTAATAACGAGTAATTCAAAGGATACACATATTCAATATCCAAATAATTCGTAGTATTGATCTTTAAATTACTGATTATCGATATACCTACAAAAATAATGGATGATTATATTAATTTTGCAAACAACGATCAATTTAAAAACTAAAAATTTTTTTTGCCGATCACTGGCTTGAATAATTCGAATAGGATATCACTATTCGATTCGATTGGAATGCCAATCGCACACCCCTGGATATAACTCTCTAAGGGGAAATGCAAGAATATGGTAAAAACGGAAAATAGAAATAATTCAAGGGATTTATTTACCCATGGCTATGTTGGGCGATGGCCAGGATACAGGCATCACCGAATACAGGCTCGAGCTTATCACTTTTCCCTGTTGTGTGCTGGTGAGATTAACCGTACCGCTGACAACGCATTTCACACTATTGTAAGTTTGAATGGGCGTTACACCGGTCGTTGTTTCTCCGCCGTTCAACGACGATGCTTTGGATTTTTCCGTTTGCTTGCTCGTTTGTTCGCGTATTGGAAATTCTATCGCCGTGTCAACGGGCGTCTGTGCAGCGTCGAAATTCGCTCGCGAAATTACCTGCACAGGTCGTCGTTCAATTATTTTCATCTCAGTGCCCTCCTCATCCTCGTTATCTACCGAGCGTGGTCTCTGTGACCCGGCCGTCGAAGATACAGCATTTCGGTCACTGATCGCATCTACCTGAAAGATTTGAGAACGAAAAAAAAAATACAAAAAAAAAAAAAAAAGAATAATTGAAATTTCCACGATTATTTTGACTGTGACGAATGGTGATTAGTACAGGCAATAAAGATTTTTTTCTTGCACTAAATTACAGGAGTTATTTTCTTTTAAAAATAGGTTCAGTATCACGTACTGAACGTAAATGCACAAAATCCTTACGAATTTGGAGAGCGGAAGTGCTGCCATTTTGAGAAAAATCGTTTCGGCCTATATCTCCGTAACCGTGCACTTGAGGCCAAACATGGTAATAACCTTTATTGTAGATAATTAAATTTCCTATCTTTTTTGTGAAATAATTTTTTTTTGTATCACTTACCGTTTACTACTTATACGACTATCACGATTTGTTTATTGACTTTCGGACCCATATCTCTCGTAATAATTGTTTAAACAATAAAATGCTAATGACCAAAGTTTTAAATCTACAAATTTTCTACAACTTTTACTTCAAACTTTTTTTTCTAAAATTAATATTTTTGAAGTTACAACGCGTTCAATGTTGCACTACCGGGTGCAAGGTTAATAAAAACGAGGTATGTACTGATGAAAATTCAATAAATATGTAAAAACATATTAATGATAGTGACATAATTAGCAATAAATAATTTGCCTTCTTACTTGCAAAAAACAGCGACTATCTATTGCATTTTTTTTTCAAATTTATATTATATTTTATACAATTAAATAATACTTTACCTCGAATCGGCCTTCGATTATTATCAAATATTTAATTATACATATATGGAAAATGGAAAATTTATTTTTAAAAACATAACAGAAAATAAATCATAAATCTTATTCGACTCTCGAGCGTTTTGCGGGCGGTGAAGATTCAACTGTGAGTCAAAGAAGATTTATGATTTATTTTCTGTTGTACGTTTTATAAAATAAATTTTCCATGTCTTTTTTAATAAATTTCCCGTTTTCTTATTCGTTTGTTTCATTACGCCATCAGTATATGAGGCATTCCACGTCAAGTCGGCCACCCCATTTTTTTGAATCACCAGAAATCACATACAAATTTTTATAAAGTAGTTCTAACTGTCAAGAAAATTCGTGATTTTTTTCAGATTTTTAAATTACATGCTTAAGCCGGAACAAAAATACAAAAAAATTCCTTGTTCCATTTTGCAACTCCAAATTTATTCATCGTACGAAAAGATAGGAAATTTAATTATCTACAATAAAGGTTATTACCATGTTTGGCCTCAAGTGCACGGTTACGGAGATATAGGCCGAAACGGTTTTTCTCAAAATGGCGGCACTTCCGCCCTCCAAATTTGTAAGGATTTTTCGCATTTACGTTCAGTACGTGATACTGAACCTATTTAAAAAATAAATAACTCCTGTAATTTAGTGCATTATGGACAAGAGTAACGGGCTTCTCTATTGCTTGTACTAGATGTTAAAATATAGTTTTGTTTACCTCGAAATCAAAATCAATGACCATATAATCAGGTTTGTACTCTGGCGGTGGGTTATCCGATTCGGGCATCTCATTTGTCGCGGTTTTTACTTTGACGCTCTTCTTGTCGCGTAATTCGAGCTCACTCTCGCTCGCGATCCCTACGTTACCGACCTCCCTCTTCGCCGGCTCCTTCTTATCCTTGTCCTCCTTCTTGACACAACCGTAAGAAGGTTTGTCCAACGATTTTGATTTCTCCTTGTTTGTCCAATCGTAGACCGAACGCTCCTCGGAAAATCCCTTCTTCGCGAATGAAATTTCGAGGACAAAGAAAAATTTAGCGAATGCTCGTGATAAACTTTGTAATTTTCTAATCTAACGGGTCAAAAAAACAATATGTATACAAAAAATTAAAGGTTTCCAGGGTGACCTCTAAATCGGATGAAAAAAAAATTCCTGTCGTTTCCTTGATATTTTCGAAAAATTCCCTGACAAACCATTCAGATTTGTGAAAAAAAAAATTGCGAAAAAATAGGAACTTCTCGTTAGCATTTTTTTACGAGTTCTTTTTGTGTTTTTACTGACAAATAGTTAAGTCCCTGACATTTCCCTGATATCCTCGACACTTAAAAAAATCCCTGACATTTCCCTGATTTCCCTGACACAAAATTCAAATTTTCTTCTTCGAAGGAAAGTATTGGCAAAGTCATTTTATACAAATGGACTGCCGTAAAATATTTTTTGCTATATGTTTGATTAAATTTGAAGAAAATCTATGAATGAGTATAGATTTTACGGAATTCTGAAGAGTTTAAGAAATCGATACGATGAACATAATTTTTTTATTCATCTGATTATATAAACGGGTCATTCTATGTCAAATCGACCAAGATTTGGAATCGACCTCTTTCAATTTCGATGAAATTTGGTCAGAAGTTTTCTTTTTTAATAAAACGAAGTTCTATCAAAGGAAAATTTTTTTAACAATTTGTTTCGAAAGTTATGCAAGATTCAAAATTTCAAATTTTTTCTAATCTTTCAAGTTTTATCTTTAAATATCTCGAAACATATTATAGTTACGAAAAAATCTTTCTTGGTTCGCCTTGAAGAGTATACTTGTGTCTATGAAAAGAAAATATTACAAAATTTTTTTTTTTTTAAATGATGGATTTGAAGAATTTTGAATTTTTAAAAATCGTGCAAATCCACTTTCAGCATTAAATTTTTGGTTCAATTTTTTTTATGTAATACCTTGTACTGATCTTACAAGATCCTGAAAATTTCAGGATCTATTAATTTTGGTAAACAACATTTTTTTTTTTACAAAAATTCAAAAGTTTATATATTTTTCAAACAAAACAACACTATCCTGAAAATTTCAGGATCTTTTAAGATCAGTCCAAGGTATGGTTTTAAAAAAATGTAACCAAAAATTCAATGTTGATCGTGGATTTACACGATTTTTAAAAATTCCGAAATTCATATTTTAGAAAAAACAAAAAATACCTTTCTTCAAAATCGAAGGGGGTCGATTCCGATTCTTGGTCGATTTGACATGGAATGACCCGAATTGACTCAATTCGACGCCCTTCAATTTCATCAAAATTGAAGGGGGTCGATTCCAACTCTTGGTTGATTTGACATGGAATGACAAATCCACTTTCAGCATTAAATTTTTGGTTCAATTTTTTAAATTTAATACCTAGTACTGATCTTAAAAGATCCTGAAATTTTCAGAAAGGTGTTTTTTTGTTTTTTTTTTTCATAAATATGAATTTTTGAATTTTAAAAAATCATGTCCACAATCAACACTAAATTTTTGGTTAATTTTTTTTTATGTAATACCTTGTACTGATCTTACAAGATCCTGAAAATTTCAGGATCTATTAATTTTGGTAAACAACATTTTTTTTTTTTACAAAAATTCAAAAGTTTATATTTTTGTAACAAAACAACAGTATCCTGAAAAATTCAGGATCTTTTAAGATCAGTCCAAGGTATGATTTAAAAAAAAATGTAACCAAAAATTCAATGTTGATCGTGGATTTGCACGATTTTTAAAAATTCCGAAATTCATATTTTTGAAAAAACAAGAAATACCTTTCTTCAAAATCGAAGGCGGTCGATTCCGATTCTTGGTCGATTTGACATGGAATGACCCGAATTGACTCAATTCGACGCCCTTCAATTTCATCAAAATTGAAGGGGGTCGATTCCAACTCTTGGTTGATTTGACATGGAATGACCCGAATTAGTACCATTTTCATAAGTTTTTTTTATTCGTTACCTTTTTGTCAAATACGAGATCTAGATTGGCTAGTGAAGCGAGACTGTGAGAAGCATTTACGTTGGACGGTAAAGAGCCACCCTCGCGTTGTCTCGCCGAGACACTCGGTCCCGTGTGCTTTTTGCCCTTTCTCCGTCCACCGCCGTAAGTGTGACTCGATCCGGACGTTAGATACGCGAAGCTACTGTCGAATTCGGAATTTATCGGTTGGGCCAAATTTTGCAACGAACCACCGTGCGTGAGACGCTCCGAGACGGAATCACGCTTGTGCCTTCTTCTGTTGGACGCTGGTATGCAACGTGAATTGGCGACTATGCTACGACCCTCCTCGGTTTCATCGGCTTCTACCTTTTGAAGAAGTTCCTGAAACAATCAGCGCGAGCAATCCAAAGATAATTTATCGTAACTTATATTGCTTCCTCATAAAGGAAGCTTTGTTTTCGTGAAAACATTTTTTTTTCGAGATTTTTATGCCAATGTGTTCAAAATGTCATTCAAAACATCGAGAAATCATATTTAGAACAAATGTGCGTGCGCGCGCGCGCGCGTGTGTGTGTGTGTGTGTGTGTCCTGAGTTTCAGGTGTAAATAATTAATAACTCGAGAACGCTTCGAGATATCGAGCTAAAATTTGGCACACTTGTCTAGCACGAATTGCTCTTCATTGTGAAAAAATTTTGTTTCAATTCTAACGGGTGTTCAAATTTTATCGACTTTTTTCGTTTTTGCGAGAATGGTGCAAACGCTCTAACGTCTGCAATTTTCAAGATATTGCACTCAAACTTTGTACAGAATTAGTATAGCTATAGAGGTTGTTTGGTATTGAATTTTGCGAAAATCCATCGAGGAATTAAAATTTTATGAAATTTTGAACTTTTTGAAAAATAGCGTAAACGCTCTAACTTGTGCAATTTTTAAGATATTGTACTGAAACTTTACACAGAGCTAATATAGCTATCGAGGTTGTTCGCTATTGAATTTGGCAAAAATCGATCGAGGGATTAAAATTTTATGAAATTTTTAATTTTTTGAAAAATAGCGTAAACGCTCTGACTTGTCCAATTTTTAAGATATTGCACTGAAACTTTGCACAGAGCTAATAGCTAATAGCTAATAGCTAATAGCTATCGAGGTTGTTCGTTATTAAATTTGGCGAAAATCGATCAAATAATTAAAAGTTTATCAAATTTTGTTTTTTTTTAAAATAGCGTACTCTAACTTTGACTATTTGCAAGATATTGTACTGAAATTTTGTACACATTCAAAATAGTGATCAAGGTTGTTCGCTATAGAATTTGGCAAAAATCAAATTTAGCAAGAAGTAAATTTGAAAGAATTTGGCAAATTTGCACGTTGATTACTCATGTTTTTTCGATAGTTAACAAAGCTTCCTTTATTAGGAAGCCAAAATTGGTTGCCATACTTTGTGATAAGGAAGCTATATGATTAACATGAGGAAGCAATGTGCAAATGTCCAATTTGCAGGTTTCTTTTCCATGTTTTTGTGTGTGTGTCCTGAGTTTCAGATGTAAATAATTAATAACTCAAAAACGCTTAGAGATATCGAGTTAAAATTTGGCACACTTGTTCAGCCCAATTTGCCCTTGATTATGTAAATTTTTTGTTTCAATTCTAACGGGTGTTTAGATTTTATCGACTTTTTTCGTTTTTCCAACAATGGCGTAAACGCTCTAATTTCTGCAATTCTCAAGATATTGTACTCAAACTTTGTATATAATTAGTATACCTATTAAGGTTGTTTGGTATTGGAATTTTTCGAAAAATAGCGTAAACGCTCTAACTTGACCAATTTTCAAGATATTGCAGTGAATCTTTGTAAAGAACTAGTATAGCTATCAAGGTTGTTCGCTATCGAATTTGGCAAAAATCCATCAAGGGATTAAAATTTTATGAAATTTTTAATTTTTTGCAAAATAGCGTAAACGCTTTAACTTGTGCAATTTTTAAGATATTGCAATGAAACTTTGCACGGAGCTAATATAGCTATCGAGGATGTTCGTTATTAAATTCGGTGAAAATCGATCAAATTGTTTAAAATTTTATCAAATTTTTTTTTTTTTTTTAAATAGCGTACTCTAACATCGGCTATTTGCGAGATTTTGTACTGAAATTTCGTACACATTCAAAATAGTGATCCAGGTTGTTCGCTATTGAATTTGGCAAAAATCAAATTTAGCGAGAAGTAAATTTGAAAGAACTTGGAAAATTTGCACGTTGATTACTCATGTTTTTTGATAGTTAACAGAGCTTCCTTTACGAGGAAGCCAAATTTGATCGCCATACTTTCTGATAAAGGAAGCTGTGTGAACTATGGTTAAAAATGAGGGAGCAATGTGCAAATGTCCAATCTGAAGAGTTTTTATTAATCGATGTTCACACTCTTCTATTTTTCATTTCTGCTAGGAAAAAATGATGAACCGCAGCGGATCTGTGCTTCGATTAAAAAATCTTGGAAATTAGAGAATTTGCACAATGCATACAATCTTACCCACAATTCGCAAAGCTTAGGAATCTAAAATTAATCTCTACATATTCATAAATGAATCTTCACTCATTGAATGGGAGAAGCGAAGAAGCGATGGGAAAATATCTTATTCGCAGAATCTGCGAATAACGTACCTTGAAAAGGTTCGACTTGCCCTCACGATCTTTGGGAGATTTGTAGGTGAGAGCTTCGTCCAGCAAGGCTCGGAGTTCCCAGTCGTTTAAATTCGAAAACGTGGGAGGATCCTCCTGAAAAAAATATATGTATATAAATAAAATGAATAAATAAAATTGTATCATTTTCTGAAAAACGAGTCTTCGGTCAATCGATTTCCACTATAATCAAAATTGAGCTGCGTTCATGTTTAAAAACAATTTAATAAATAAACAATTTGATCAAATCGTTAAAAAACGTTGCAAATTCACAGCTCAGAATTCGTGCCATTCATCCGGCACGCATGCTTTTAAATTACACGGATAAGACACTCAGCGGAACCTTGAAATTGCATCCAATGTCTTTAAAGGAGAGAAAAAAATAAAAAAATACCGATCATGATTACAAAGCGGAATAAAACATTGCATAATGCAGCAGGTATCCTCCTTCGATGATCTACGAGTCTCAAAGTTTATTCCCTATCTTTTTTCAGTATATTTACCATGATCGTAAGAAAAATGATGGAAAAAACGAAGAACTTCCCAATCAATTTCAAGTTTACGGTCCGGAGAAGCCTAAACAGAGCGATAGTCCTATGACCTTTTTATTTAGCGTCTATGCAATCATTTCATAGCTAAAATGGGTGATAAACATGAATTTGGAATATTTATTTCCGGTCCAAAAATTGTGGAAGTTTTTCCACCAATGTTTTTCCACGAGCCAAACTTCTCAAGTTACAAATATTTCGAACCGGCCATTTGAGCTTTTATTTTCACTCGTTCGCTGAATTTTCATTCAGCTTTTCTTTTCCTCTCCTATCTCTTCTACAAAGTTGGCTTCCTAAGCAGATATGGCAGTTAAAAAAAAAAAAAAAAAAACACGCTCGACAAGTTTGGAATCAAATAAGGAAACTATGCCAGATCATTGGAGAGTTTAGAAGTTTCCACATTCGGAAAATGACGCAAGCGAATATCGGAACTGGACATCTCAGGTGTTGAATCCTCGATTAAAGGAACATAAAAAAAAAAGTATCATCACTAATGCTCGGATTATCAGCATCATTATTATGATTATTGTTAGAACAGAGAAAAGTAGTTCAAATAGATAACGGACGGATATAGGTAGATCAGAGGAATGAATTTAAGGTTTCACTTATTGGATCTCATCGGGTGATCGCAGCGGCGCTACTGTCTATCGCAAAGCGCCCGATGAAAATTGCTACTATTTTTTCTGTGCCAAATCACAATGTGCGAGATCCACTCTCTTGTTTTTCTCTACGATTTATCATTGCTCCTCATCGAAGAGTAAGAAATATCCAAAATTAAAAACACAAAGTAAAATGGACTTCCGAATGTTCAGAAATTTTGAAAATTAATTACCAACTGGTTTATTTACCAACTATCGGTCAAGCCAAAAGTTCTGATCCATTTGCACCATTGCGGCGCATTAAAAATCAGTTTGCAGTATTGTTTGCACTCTTTTGTCGAAGATACGGAAGCATTCAGTAAATTACTGAGTGAAGATAAAGTTTGTATTTTTGAAGCGCCACAAAAATATCTACTAATATATCTACACAAAAAAATCTGCGCCCGATGAAAATTGCTACTTTTTTTTCTGTGCCAAATTAAGATTCGCGAGATGCACTCTCTGACTTTTCTCTATAATTTATCATTGCTCGTAATCGAAGAGTACGAAATATCCAAAATTAAAAAAAAGTAAAACGGACTTCCGAATGTTCGGAAGTTTTGAAAATTATTGACCAACTGGTTTATTTACCAACTATCGGTCGAGCCAAAAGTTCTGATCCATTTGCACCATCGCGACACATCAAAAATAAGTTTTGCAGTATTGTTTGCACTCTTTTGTCGAAGATATGGAAACATTCAGTAAATTACTGAGTGAAGATAAAGTTTGTATTTTTGAAGCACCACAAAAATATCTACTAAAATATCTACATAAAAAATCTGCAATCTATAACTTTGTAGAAAAACTAAACAAACAAGTTTGCATCGTTGCAACGACAATTATTTATTTATTAATGAAATAAATTCTTCTTAAGAAATTTTCCAAGTGAAAAATCGTTGAAATGTATTTTAAGGTCTATATTAAGCTCTTCAAATTATAAATGCACAAATTAAACGTAAAAATCACTAAAAATGAATTGAAAAAATTAATTTTCGTTGCATTGCAACGATGCAAACTTTACCATCGTGTTTCAGTCGTTAAAAGATAATATTTGTCGATTTTCTTGTTATACTGGATCTTCGAGTACGCAAAAAAGTGTCTCGCAGTCCGTGCTTTTCTCGACGATGATGCCAAAAAATCAGAATACATCTTCAATGACATGAAATTCAAAAAAATCTATTTCAGTAGCATTTCTTCTTTTCTTCCTTTTCTCAGATATTGTTAAATCCATCAAATTACCATGCAACATGATGACGTCTGTCTTCAATCAAATTAGGGAAGTATATGGGCGTTTAGCGGAGAAGAAATGAAGAATAGATGAAAATTCATCTTGAACATCTGTAATTCCAGGGACTGAAGATATTTATCTTGAACTATCATTGTAGTAATAGCAATATTATGCAACAACAAGAGAGAGAGAGAGAGAGAGAGAGAGAGAGAGAGAGAGAGGAATAGAGAGAAAAGAGAAAAAAGGAGAGGGTGGGAGAGAGAGAGAGAGAGAGAGAAAAGAAGAACACACAAAACACGGACGATGTAAATTTTACAGTGCCCCGTTCGTGTGCAGAAGAGCACAATTATAGCCATCGAAAAGCCAGGAGAGAGAGAAAGAAAAAAAAATTGCGAACCGTCACTGGTGTGCGGATAAGATATGGGAAGCAAAAAAAAAGTGGAGGGGGGGTAGATTGATAAGACCATTTTTTTTGGCCGCAAGATTTGTTTTTCTTCTTTCTTTTTCTGCGTATCTTCCGTTCGAAATCGAAGAAATTTATCTTTCTCTTTCGCTCATTGCGAAGCAAAAAGTTCTCATTCTCAAAACTTCGAAAATCGTCGGGATTTCGTACACTCGATTATTTTCTTCCGATTCGTAACAAGAAATTTTCGTGAATGTGGCACACAATGGTGAGCGGAGGAGGGGAGGGGAGAGAGGGGGATCGATAGGAAGGGTTTCTCTCGCGTTTGCCGCATCGAAATTACGAATTTTTCAAGCGAAAAGCATGATCGAAGACGGAAGAGATGATGAAGTAGAAGAAACAAAAAGGAAGAAGTGTGGCAGAAAAGCTTTTGCAGTTCTGTGCCGGCACGAATTTATATTTTTAGAGGGCCCCTGGGTCGGGAGACGGAGAAAGAGAGAGAGAGAGAGAGAGAGAGAGAGAGAGAGAGAGTGAGTGAGAGAGAGAGAGAGGCGGAGAGTGTGTGCGTGAGAGAGAGAGAAAAGAGGAGAGAAGAGAGAAACTGCTTTTTCTTCCTTCCGCGTAACACGTCTCACCGGACACTTCCAAGTTTCCGCGAAAAGACGAACGATTATCTTCGTCTGCGCTCGTCGATCGAACCTCAACGATCACTCAGATGAACGATTGAACGAGAAACTTTTTAGAAACAATGATAATTCGTTTTTGGGCGATATTTTAAAAGGTAAATCCCGACAAGCGGGTGCGGCGCGCTCGTTTCAGCATGGCCGCCGCCATTACACTGGGGAATACGAGAGCAGCCCAGGGCCGTGCCTAGCAGTGATTTCTTGGGTGCTCACCGACGCCCCTTTTGGGGCGCCATCATCGTTTCTCCTCTTCTTCTCTGTTTTTATTTATTTTTCCTCCTTATTCTTTCCTTCTCTACTCTCCCTCTCTCTGTTACACGAAAGAACGATTCTTTTTTTAAACCCTAATTTACTGTCACTCGTAAACGTCGCTTTGGTCCAAATCGAGGGGCAGTATATACGATTATACGAACGAGAGAGACAGAATAGGAGAGAAGGGGAACGAGATTGGCGCGCCATCTGCACAGCGTTACGAGAAACTTCGTGACACCAAATCGTTGTTTCCTTTGTAACGGACAAATGGCAAATGAATTTGATTGTTTAGTAGAAAAAAATAAACGTGAAATAATGATAATGATTTTTTTTCAAGATTACAGAAGTGTTTGATCAGACATTTCTTCATTAAAGTATTTTTGTTTCCATTCGTTTGACAGTTAGATGAAAATATGAATTATCGATCGATCGAATGCGAATTGTATTCGTAATGTTGACCGTAGCAGAGATGCGGATGATGTCCGAATAGATTAGTGCCGATGGATTTGTACGATGAATTATTCATGCGGGATTTATTGTTGAAAACAAAATGAGCGAAATTCCGAATGCCTCGGTGAAAATTTAAAACTGAGGAATTTGTGAAATTTCGAGTGTTTGAAATTCTCTCTGTAGGTGGCGCTACCTATTGACAAAATGACGAGTCTCGTTATTGAAGCATTGTATGGATCGAATACGAATTCTTGAGGAAATGGTAATTTATTTCGTAACTAAAATGTCCGAAGGAGTTTATAATTTATGTCAGAGCTAATGAAATTTCAAAAAAATTGATGCTTTATTTGAAAGCAATTATAAATATTGAATTAATGTATCTCAAGGAAATTGGTAATTTATTTAAAAACAAGTACAAAATCTGAAGGAATTCATAGCTCAGATCAAAACAATTTCAAATTTCAAAGGAGTTTATAATTTATGTCAATCCAAATTCCGGCGGGGTTTGATAATTTATTTTGAAAGAATTACAAATTCGAAAGACATTGGTAACTTATTTCCAAGGTATTACGAATTCCGAAGAAATTACTGTAGTTAAAAATATTTTAAAATCCAGAGGAATTGATAATATCTGTACAAACAATTATAAATTCTAAATGCTTGATTTTGAAATTCTGAACGAATTGGTAATTTATTTCGAAGGAATTACAAATTCGAAATCAATTAACTTATTTCAAAACAATTACAAATTTCAAAGAAATTGATGTTTTATTTCAAAGCAATTATAAATTCTGAAGAAAATAGAAAATCTCGATGGAATTGGCAATTTATTTCAAGACAAGTACAAAATCTGAAGGTTAAATCGAAATAATTGCAAATTCGAAAGGAATTGGTAACTTATTTCTAAGGTATTACGAATTCCGAAGAAATTACTACTTACAATTAGATACATTGCAAAAACCAGAGGAATTGATAATTTTTGTTCGGACAATTATAAATTCTCATAGCATTGATACTTGATTTCGAAAATATTTGAAATTCCTAACAAATTGATAATTTATTTTGAAAAAATTACAATTTCGAAAGAAATTGTTAACTTATTTCAAAGTAATTAGAAATTGCAAAGAAATTAGTAAATTGCTAAGGCAATTTATTTTAAAACAACTACAAAATCCAATGGAAATGGTAATTTAGGTTAAAACAATTGCAAATTACAATTTGATATTTATCTTGACATAAGTTATAAACTCCTTTGAAATGTGCAATTGCTTTGATATAAACTATCGATTCCTTCAGACTTTGTATTTGTTTTGAAATAAATTACCAATTCCATCGAAACACACTAATTCAGAATTTGTAATTACTTCGAAATGAAGATGATTTTTTATATGAAGACAAATTTCATTTCATTGGTCATTTTGATTATGTTTTTAAGTAGGTAATTATTTTAGGAACAATTACAAATTTCGACAGAATTAGGAATTCATTGTAAAACAATTGCAAATTGAAGCAGTGATTAGCTTCACAATAATTACATATTCGTTCTGATTTGGTAATTAATTTAAAAACAAAGACAACCCTTCAAGGAACTGTTAATTAATTTCAAAACAATTACAAGTTTCGATGGAATTGGTCATTTATTTTAAAGCCATGACAAAAGGAAAGTTTCTCTCTAAGACAGCAATTGAAAGATTTATTGAATTTTGAGATTCGTAATTATAATCAACGTAGGTGTTACGACCTATTACGAAAATTACAAGTTCCGAGTGAGCGTGCAGGTGAGGGTAAAGTTTGCGGTAGTAGTTTATAATGTACATAATGTAACGTGATTCCAAGCACGTTCGTGACTAGACAAAAGACCAGTTTCGTTATATATATGGGGCATTCCACGTTACTATTTTTTTATAATTATAATTACTGTTTTGAAATTTTTTTTTAAATTCATCTGGCTTTTTCGAGGTCGTCAAGGCTAATAAATTTTCGAAAAAAGTTGTAGTTTCACTCTTAAACCAAGAAAAAAAATGAAGAAAATATTTTTGTCGTTGTTATTCTCACTACAAGAAACAATTAAAATAAAAAATTATAAAAATAAATAAATTAAAATACAAAAAAAAAAAAAGCAATTATTTTTATCCCATTATCGAACTATGACAAAAATTTCTGTTTTGGGTCCTAGTTTCTGTGAAAAAAATTTCAACAATTTAAAAAAAGCCCCTCTTTGTGTTTTCCTTCAATTTAATGATTTTTCGCTCGGGCAACCCCTAAAAAATGAAATAAAAATTTCTAAAAATTTGAGGTCATATTTTGGGCCAAACGAAACCCACAATTCATTGGACATCAAAATCCGAGGGGGTCAGGCCGATGACCGCGTGATTTGACGTGGAATGCCCCATATATATATATATATATATATATATATATATATATATATATATATAGGGGTATTGTAACTCATCCAACGTCTAACCCATATCATCAAGAATTTGGTTCAAGATTGTTTAAACAATTATACCGCGATTAAAAACAACTCCCAGTTTTTTAGATTTTCTTCACGAGACCTTGTTGTTAAAATTTATTTATTTATTTCTAAAACATGAAATTTTGTTTCGAAATTTTAAATCCATGAGAGGAACATTTGATTTTCCATAAAAATTGAACGCTTTTTTAACATGAAAATTTAAATTTAAAAAATGTTTAGAATAATGTGGATTAATTCTGCACGAAAATTCTACAGTACTTAATTAATTAATTTTGTTTTGCAGTACTAAAATATTATAGAATGTGTAAGAGAATATTAGAGATCTTTACAGTAATTAATAACTTACAGTAATTTACTAAAATGTTGTTATTATTTGACGGTTTTCCTGGAAAATTGACTATATCAAATATATGACTGTATATCAATTAAGCAATTGTAATAACAATAGAAATTCAATTTTCTGACCTGTAGCTTATCAACTTTGATCTAAAATTGCAGGTTTTTTAGATTTCCCTACTTTCAAAATTCCCTTTATTTTTGGAGAAATAAATTGTTAAAGGAAAACTACTGATATTAAAAATTTGTAAAAATTGTGAGGCCTTTTTAGGCTGAGTGAAATTGAAAAAAAAAATCATAAACCAAATTTGAGACAATTTGAAAGTTGGACGATCATCCTCATATATATATATATGTTAGGGTGTATCGAAAAAATAAAAACTGTTGGCTACACTCAAAAATCAAAGATATCGTTGGAATAAAGGTGCAACGGGTCAATTTTTTGAATTTTTTTTTTAGGGCGCGCGGGACGCCCTTTTAGCGTTTTTAGCGTTAAGTTTACTATATCACTAATAAACGGAAACTGATCATTCAGAAAATTCTAAATTTTTTATATAAGGTGCCCAGATATGTACTCTTTCGAACCCATATTTAATGAACATTAACAAATGGTTCATATCTTCGAAAAACAAACCTCCGAACCTCAATATTTTCACTATTTTTCAATTAATTATATCATTAAATATTGATTTTTGTTTTCTAAGACGTTTTTGTATTTCTTCCATCTTTTTTCTTGTAAAACTCGGTATCAGTATTGCCAACAATGCGAAAATCTTTATTTTGGAAATTTTCATATTTTATTTTAAAATAAAGATTTATTTTTTAGCAATTTCCGCATTGTTGGCAATACCGATAGCGAGTTTTACAAGAAAAAAGATCGAAGAAATACAAAAACGTCTTAGAAGAAAAAATGAATATTTAATGATATAATTAATCGAAAAATAGTTAAAATATTGATTTTCAGAGATTTTTTTCGAAGATATGAACCATTTGTTAATGTTCAGTAAATATGGGTTTGAAAGAGTACATATCTGGGCACCTTATACAAAAAATTCTGAATTTTTTGAATGATCTGTTTCCGTTTATCAGTGATAGCGAATTTAACGCTAAAAATGGCGTTTTTAAACGTTCCGCGCGCCCTCTATATATTGTCAAAAAAAACGAAACGTTGCACTGAGACCTTTATTTCAACAATATCTTTTATTTTTGAGGGTAGCCAACAGTTTTCAAAATTTTCGATTCACCCTAATATATATATATATATATATATATATATATCTATATACGTGTGTGTGTATGTCTGAATACGCGTGTTAGACTTTAAGGTAAGTTTACCGTGACTGTCAAGGTTTATCAAAGGCGGGTCTCTACAGCCATTCAGAAATACAATACCTTAAAAGGTTACACTTTCATTATGCATGTTACATACCGACGAAAGGCAAACGCGGCCGAAATAAAGTTATCCGGGTATAAGCATAATTTTTCCCTGTCGCAAAAATTCGTATGGAAGTAAAAAAATGGTTCCCAAAAACCATTTCGAAAAAAAACCCCATTCAGTACAAATTGAGCTTGCGAGATTAGTTTCCCTTGCCTCAATTAAAATTGATTTTGATTAGATCCTTCGTTTTTTGCCTCCTCGTGGAAACTTTGGTTCAATGAAAGAAAAAAAAAGTTTCTGATTTTAAAAATAAAGTTAAAAGTTACAAAAATATGTATATAAATTTTTACGTTAATAAATTAAAATGTCTTTCCAGAAAACATTCTTGAAAAATCTCTTATTTTGACCTTCTGATTGCGTATAACCCCTTAAGAGGAGAAAAGATGTCAATGCAATCTCAAGACATTTTTTTAATTTTTCTCTTAAAGATGACTTGATAAAATAATGAACAAGCGATCCTACGATTTTATAAAAAATTCCATAAAGTCTTTTTCGAGAAAAATGTGAAAGTTTGCGGCTCTATTGGATGCTCAATTTTTAATTTGCAAATAATTGAGCAATGTTTACCGTTGAAATTGTATTTCTCATTGTCAAAAAATCTTTGAAATCGGTATATATTCCATTTATCTAACTTTTGAAACATTTATGAATGGAAAATAAATTTTCAGTGTGCTTTCAATGCATCCAAAATATATTTATTGTCCACACATATTCATTATATTTTTAGAAATATATTCCACAAATAAAATTTGGGACAATTTATAAATGAAATATTCATTCTAAATATACTTTCAATATATCTGAGATATATTCCCAAATATATATATAAAATATCTGATTTGTTCAACATTTATACATAGAAATATATTGTACATTGAATATATCTGAAATATAATTTCAGTATGCTTCTGGCATACCTGGAATATATTATTTTTTTTAACAAAATATATTCAATATATTCCAGTTATACAATGTTGAAGTTTGCATCGTTTCAATGCAATGAGAATAAATTGTATTAATTAATTTTTAGATGATGTTGAAGATTGCATCATTCGAACGTTGCAATCTTCAACAAAAATGATTTATTTTTCTTATTTTGATTATTTCCAACGTTAATCCTGAACTTTTAAAATGCTAGATCCTTAATGGAGATCCTGATAAATGTTTTAAAAATTATTCCCTCTGAAAACTCATCGGTCGGACGAATAAATTTAGGAATGAATATATTTTCGTTGAATTTCAACGATGCAAACTTCAGCATCACATTTTTAGAGAGTTTTACGTTTAGCTTTTGCATTTATAATTTCAAGATCTTAATAAAGACCTTAAAATGCATTTTAACGATTTTTCATTTAAAAAATTTCTTAGGAAGAATAAATTTAATGAATAAATAAATAATTGCCATTGCATTACAACGATGCAACATTCATCATCATCGAGTTGTATTCTCCGCGTTGCATGTATTTTACTTTCATTTTGGTTGTCAAACAGCGGCGAAGAAAAGTTGAGACATAAATTTTGACGACCCACGAGTGTCCTCACCTGTTTATTATCGCCGCCAGCGGCAACGTTGGAGCTCAGATTAACGTTAAATTCGTCGGACAACAACAACGACGATGACGAGGACGACGAGACAATGGGATTGTTGTTATTGGCAGATACGACGACAACTTCGTTATTTCCGATAATCGACGTCGTGGCTAATGGCGCTGCCGGCGGATTTTGCGAAATCGGAATATCGTTATTGACCGTAACGTTCGTCAATGTCGGCACGACGTTAGTTTGATTATCGTCGATTCTGTCAGGAGCCATGGGTTCCTGACGATTATCCGGCCCTGGGGCCATTTTCAACGATAATAACAGGGCCGTATTCACCTTGCTCATAGCCACCGCATATTCAATTTTTATCTCCTTTTTTTCTCAATCTTCTTATTTCAAAGTCAAACGTCGCGAAACGCGCGCGCAAACCGACTGCCAGGACGTTTTTTCAAACATCGACGAAGAGGGAGGGAAAAAAAGATTAAAAAAAAGGGGGGCCCAACAAAATGTTAGGCCGTCACTGTCTTCGGAAAGGAGGGGGAATTTTCCTATCAGATCGATTGATGTATCAATTTTGAATTATCGAGTCTGTCCGATGTGCCGGTATCGAACGCATTGTCGGATTTGAGATGCATCGACATGATAAACACGGAACTCGTCGAGAAATCGTGTCGACTCGTCAAACGGGGCGTATTTTGAGGTTAAACTCGCGATTTCGCGCCTTCGAATATTCTCACTGGCGGCGCACAACGGAGAGGCTGCGGAACAAAAAAAACAAAATGGCGCCGTCCACTCGCGCTTTTTCGCAAAAAAAAACCTTCACGTTTTCTCTCGTCGGGAAAACACGACGAATTTTCACTCGTAACGTCTGTCAAGTTCAGAAGTTTGGTTGTTTTTTTAATACTTTAAAATTGAAGAGAATTCATCACGTACGCAACGCGAAGCCGCTTTATCCGCTCTCCGCTTCGTTATCTCGCCGCTGCGGCGCTCCGAGCGCTTTTTTATAACCTCAAAATGACAATCGCGCGAACCATTTTTCGCACAATTTCTCGCGATATCGGTTACATTTTCGTACACATGACTTATTTTTGTCGGATTGATCGCACAAACTTTTGCACTGTCGCAAGATTTTCGTGCACAAAGTTTCATTCAACTTTTCGTCATTGTTTTGCGAGAGGGAGGGGGAGGGGGGTCGAAGAGGGATGCCGCGAGATTTTTTTCACTCGTTAATTACATAATAATTAATGACGAAACGTCACAGGGCGTCTCTGACACTGAATGCGAGATACCGCAACCCTCAAATATTTCCATAGTTCATCAATATCGTCGTTTCGTTGCCTCAAAATTTCAAAATTGAATCTTTACTTCAGAGTCGAAGATGAATTCAAAATGGCCGCCTCGAATATCACGATGAGTATATTTGCTCGTATTTTTCCTCTTTTACACCGCTCAATCCTCCGACAAATGCGCGTTATCCAGTCGCTACATTTTACTCGATGTTTAGGCTGTCGAAAATTGTCCAGAAACTTTGTTTACCGTCCTTGAATCTCGAATAACACGAATTTCGAGTTCTGGCTGGAGACGCTCCGTGGCGTTATTTCGTACCAATATCACTTGTGTATCAAATTCTCACAAAACATTAATTCGAGATCACACACTCTCTCTCTCTCTCTGACACACACACGACGCAATGTTTGTACTCTCGCGCTTCGTCCGACGACGGATTAACTTTTGGTTAGAAATTCAAACAAGAGAGAGAGAGAGATGTTAAAAATCGTTTCAAACATACACACTGTCGTTCTCCATTCTTGACAAGTTATCGATCGTCGGAAGCAAACCGCGCGGATTTATTCTCTCTCCCTCTCTCTCATTCTCTGTCCATTCGCGACAAGCAAAACTGCCGAACACTCGACAACGACGCGGTTCCTAAACATGTGTTACGATTGATCGAGACACTCTTCTCCCCACTCTATCTCTCTCTTTCTCACGTTTCGTTAATCAGGGTCATCACGGTGTGTATTCGCACATTCATCGAAAACTTGACTGCGTGTGCGTAAACGGCGCACAGAGATGAAGAGAGAGAGAGAGAGAGCTGTATATATGTATATATGGAGTATAATCCGCGTGGCGCTGTTTAAGTGGGCAGCGTCGATTATCGGATCAATTTAACATTTATTCGTTAGCATTACTCGCACTTATAACTGCAGTATAATACACAAGACGCACGTGCGTGTAAAGTCACGGAATGGAAATACTTGGCGCAAACTGCGCCTATACGAGTTTTCCTCGCGGATACACACACACGCGCGTACACACGAGAAAAACACGATTATGCGCAGACGACGATAGGGGGCGGTGGGGTATAGAGAGAGAGAGAGAGAGAGAGAGATGCCGTCTGGGATTTCAGGGGCGTAAGAAGAAATTCGCGAAAAAGTCATTTCGCGATTTACTTCGTTTTTAATGTAATTTAGTCACATTGAGGTTATTTTCTCATCGACAAAACACCAAATTTAATTTTTTACATGTTCCGTATAATTAATTGGATCTGTAATTTTTTTTTTCGTTTTTCGAAAAAATTTCAGTGGGGCACTGTTTGTGCCATAATTCTGATTGTACTGTCAAAGTTTCATTGATTTCCATCAATTCGTGACAGAGAAAATTGGGATGGCAATTTCGAGGTGGTCGGTATTGAACCTCTTAAAAATCGATCTTGCATTTATTGTTTTGGGAGAGCGTTTAACTCGGTATTTCAAAATTTTTCGATGGATTATAGTTCACAAAGAGCGTTTGAGCAGCTACAGAGTTATTGAAATGTCGTCGGGTCAACGTAACCTGAAATTGTTTTGAAAAAAGCTTTGAGGTTATGTCGTTCTTTGTCCTCCCCTCAAAATCATTAGCTCTGTCCTTTTCGCACTCGTAACTGCGAAAGGGGAGGGAGGCAGACCTTGAAAGATCTTACGGCCCTGCTCAATGGATTTTCCTCCTCTCTTTTTACTTCCGGTTTGGGTTCGAACTCGCAAAAGCTCTCTGCGTTCGATACTGCGCGACTGTCTTGTCTTTTCCCTCCTCCTTCTGTTCATTGTATTTTGATTCGCGAGGGACAGCGCTTCATTGACATCGGGCGCGGTGTCGGATAATCTTGTTGCATCAACTTTAAAAGCGCCGAAGAGCGACAGTAACGTTGACAGCGAACGAACGAGTCGATAAAGCTCTTCGATCTCTTGACTTCTTTTTTTACTTCTCTATTTGGGCGTGTGATACGTGCGGTATCGTCGATTGAAAAACGAGAAAAAAAATTCCCAATGTTAGTTCGTCGCCGGTATAATAAATTCCACGATAACAGGGTCAAATTGTTGTAGCCTTCTTTTTTTGCAGATAAGCGCGAGTCCTCAATCGTAAGAAACGCACGAAGCAGCTACGAAAAGAGAAAAATCGTTCGAAAAGAGCAGCGTAAGAAAAAGAAGTAATAATGACGGAGACCGAGAACATTTTTCTCTTCGTGCCAAACATTATAGGTAAATTTTTAAGGTTTTCAATTGTTGATGATTCATCGCTCACTCTCTCAATTCCATAATTCATTATTTCTTTTTTCTCTCCATGAAGTAACGGAGAAGCAAGGGAAGCTTGATATTAATTATTCTTGACGAGAGTCTGATAGTAGCGAGCTGCATTCCAAAGTCTTCCTCTGTATTGATCAACTCTCTGTTCATTTTTAACAAACCGTACGCAGTATAGTGGACAAAAAAGGGCTTTCTTGGCGAGAATTTTATATCTCTTAGCTCGAAAATTAATTTTCCACATGCGGAAAACTGTATGATTTTTTCTACTGTCGCATCAACATTGAAATCATGCGAAAACACTATTTTTAATTGTTTTGAAATTTAAACCTGACAGAATTTTTCTTCACGAAATTATTTGGAAGATAAAAAAAGTGTTGTTAAATTTGGACCTGGATTGATTTTTTGCAATTTTCAATGTTTTCTTGTGGCTTCAAGACTTCAAATCTGCAGGAACAAAATTGAATAATGAAAAATACTTTATTAAGTCACAGAAAATCATATTTATCTCTATTATCCAAGATTTTCTATTATCTTTATTTTGCAGAAATACCAAAACAAATGCAGATTAATATGATATAAAACACTACTTATTCGCATTGTGACATTAATATCAAATTATATATAATTGAGCTTTCAGTGTTTTTTCACATTAATAGACTATGTAAAAAGGCAAGTCTCGTATAATGAACGAATAAAATAATTCGAAAATTTGAATTATACGGGAAATCATTGAATAACTTGAAAATTCAAACTTATTGTTTATTCGCATTAATAAACTCTGTAAAAGGGTAAGTCTCGTGAAATGAGCGAATAAAATAATTCAAAAATTTGAATTATACGGGAAATCATTGAATAATTTAAAAATTCAAACTTATTGTTTCTTCGCATTAATAGACTATGTAAAAGGGCAAGTCTCGTATAATAGATGAATAAAATAATTCGAAAATTTGAATTATACGGGAAATCATTGAATAATTTGAAAATTCAACCTTATTCGCGATTTTGAATGATTTGACAAAAAGTCGAATAATGCAATTCGAGTTTCGAATAAAACGTTGTTATTCGACGCCAAGAATTCGCACGAAATCTTATGATAGCTGAATTTTGCGATTTTTAAAAACTGTTTTTAACAAAATTACACCGTTGAAGTGGCAATGGTCAAAAAAATCATACAGGTTTTTTCTTGGAAAATTGTAAGCAGACAGAAAAAGACAACAGAAAAAAAGTACTCCTTTACAATAGGCTCTTATTTCAGGCTTCGCCAGAGTGTTCTTGGCTCTCGTGTCTTTCTACTTCATGCCCACTCATTACGCCATCGCCGCTTGGTGTTATGTACTCAGCGCTCTGCTCGACGCTGTGGATGGTCATGCTGCGAGATATTTCAATCAGAGCACAAAATTCGGGGCAATATTGGATCAGCTAACCGATCGTGTCGGCACAATGTGCCTTCTCGTTAATCTGAGCATGTTTTATCCATCTTACGCATTTTGGTTTCAGCTGAGCATGGCAATCGACATCGCTTGCCACTGGATATACTTGCACACGTAAGACAACTTCACCAAAGAAATTGAAAGATCGACTTCGCTCAGCGAAAGAGCTTCGGCGATTCAAATTCTTGTGAAAAATTGCAATACATTTTTTTTTCCAAACGCAGATCTTTGCTCCAGGGGAAGACGAGTCACAAATTCATCGATATGTCGGAAAATCCTGTAATGAGCATTTATTACACGAATCGTCAAGTTTTGTTTTTCATGTGCGCTGGTAACGAAGCTTTCTACGCTGCTCTGTATCTGCTGCACTTCACGGAAGGACCCATATGTGAGTTTCTTTTTCTTTTTTCATTATTTTCGTCGCCAAATTCGATAATTGAAAAATTAATCGCATTTTTTGGGTTTACAGTGGCTGGAATAAGTTTATACAGAGCTGTAATGTGGATCTCTGCGCCGGTCGCTTTCGTCAAGACAATTTTGTCTCTCTTGCACGGATATGTGGCTTGCATAAATTTGAGCATAATCGACGTGAAAGAGCGCGAAGCTTTGCGCAAAGTCAATTGAAGTTTTAAAGAACAAAAAAACAAAAAAAAAACAAGATTTAAAAATTCCAAGTGGATTATGTGCTAGTCAAACGCGAATCTTCTAAATTCGCTCTTCCCACTTGAGAACAAAAATGAAATATATAAATGTACATATGATACAATGATATATATTCGTATGAGAAATATTGTACTATGAAATATTTTTCATGTCCATGTTGGAGTTATACTGAATTCCTAATAAGAAAATAGCACCGTAAAATCGTAGATTCAAAAACGTATTTTTAACTGCAACAATTCGACTCAGTTGTTTAGGTGATATTTTTAATTTTATAGTTTATAACGAAAATAATCATAGTTTATGAATCTTCTGATTATGTACTTGAAGTTTCGAACGTTGAGGGAAAATCAGAAAAAGTATTAATTAATTTAAAAATTATAAAAGCTTGCGAATAACTTGGTGAATAATAATTTTAAAAACCCTGCAAATTGAAATTTGCACAATTAAAAATTTCATAAAATTTTAATCCCTCGATGGATTTTTGCCAAATCTAATAGCGAATAACCTCGATAGCTATATTAGCTCTGTGCAAAGTTTCAGTACAACATCTTAAAAATTGCACAAGTTAGAGCGTTTAGGCTATTTTTCAAAAAATTCAAAATTTCATAAAATTTTAATCCCTCGATGGATTTTCGCTAAATTCAATACCAAATAATCTTAATAGCTATACTTATTCTGTACAAAGTTTGAGTGCAATATCTTGAAAATTGCAGAGGTTAGAGCGATTACGCCATTCTTGCAAAAACGAAAAAAGTCGATAAAATCTGAACACCCGTTATAATTAAAACAAAATTTTTTTCATAATGAAGAGCAATTCGTGCTTGACAAGTGTGCCAAATTTTAGCTTGATATCTCGAAGCGTTTTCGAGTTATTAATTATTTACATCTGAAACTCAGGAGATACACACACACACACACACACATCCATCCGGACATTTTTTCTATATGATTTCTCGATGTTTTAGGACATTTTGAATATATTGGCATAAAAATCGCGAAAATTTTTTTTTTCACGAAAACAAAGCTTCCTTTATAAGGAAGCAAAATTCAAAGATATTTCAATAATTGTTTCCAAAGTGTTAACAAAGTCTTGAAATTGTTCTTTTAAAGAATAAATTTGTTGATTTTTCGTTCATTTGAACGTTCGGAACTTCAAGTCCATTTCTGATTCTCTTTGTAGCGGCACGAGGTAATTTTTAATTTTGTTAGTTATAAATGTGTAACTAGATAAAAGTAACTTATTCATTTTTTATCCTTCCATCTTATAATCGACGGAAATTTTTTCTTCCCATAGAAATGATATAACAGGCCTAACTTGGCATATTAGATTTCAGGAACTTAGCAGAAAATTATTTTAAAAACCAAAATTCGACCAAATTTGAATTCTATAAATAGGTGCAAAAATATTTCAATCCTGAAAGGAAACTTCCACGACAAATATTTTTATTATATTTTGAATTTTGCAGTTTCCGATGAGTTATTGAATTTGTTAATACTTTTAATTTCGTTCATATAGTTAACAAAACATTTGCGACCAAAAATAGTTTTTAATTTATTATTTATAGTGCGTAACCAGTTGTAAATCACTATTTTCCTTCTTGTCTTCCTACCTTCTGATCAATGTATAGAAAACAATTATCTTTGCATTCAGATAACAGAGAAAACGACCCGAATTTAGAAAATCCATTAATTAGTCACTAAAAACCTTATGTAAAATTTATATATTCATTGTTCAATGGAATAAAAATTTAATAAATGTGTAAAAATATAAAAATTCTGAAGAGAGAATATTTATTATGAAAATTAGCGAAAGCAAAATTTGAAACTGCAGTTTGCATCGTTTAAATCCAATAAAAATAATTTTTTAATAAAATTCTTCCTAAATTTTCAAAGTTCAAAATCATTAGAAATGCATTGAAAAAAAATTCATTTCCATTGCATTACAACGATGCAAGCTTCACCATCATAAATAGAATATGTGCCGTTGTAGAAAATAGTTTTCAAATTCGTTATTCATGAATGTGTTGTCAGTTAAAAATTGCAATTCGAATTTTTATTTTCTTGTTTCCCATTGGAAAAAATTTTTAAAAAATTTCACAACTTTAGTTGCAATTAAATGTGTGCAAAAAAATTTAAATCCTGAGAATTAAATATTGATTTTAGTAAAGACATTAGAAATCAAAATTTGTAAAGAAAAAATATTCTGGACTGCAAAAATGGCACTTCTACAAGTTAATCAGGTAAATTGTGAATTTTTAAATCTTTAATTAATGGGAATTCCAATAATTTGCCAACTTTTTTTGCCCAGAAAATGGAATGAATGCAATTACAGTTAATGGTTTCTAGATTTATCATTTATAAACGTGTTGCAAGTTGAAAATCTCTATTTCATTTTTTACTTTTGTGCCTCCCAATCAATATAAAAATTATTAATTACGTCACCTAGAAAATTTATAAATTTATGAAAAATCTAAAGTACCATTTATGGGAAAGCAAGATCCAAATCGTAAGCAAAGAATGTTGTAAAATTGCAAAAAACAGCAATTGACTTCAGTCATTGAGATATATTCAAAGTTTGATAGTTCTTCATGATAATATTCAAATTTTCTTCATATCATCAATATTAAATTCGCAATCAATTTCGAGATCATATTTATAATTTATGAACGTGTAAACATCGCTTATCGATATTTCATAACAATCATAGAAACTTTTTACACATATCAAAATAATAAAGATCGTAGATAAACCCGAAAAATCTATAAATGGATTATCAAAAATCCTTAAAGCAACATTTATTATAAAATCAACATACGAATCGAAAAATGCTCAGATTCGTGCAAAAATTATTGTAATTGTAGAAAGAAAGTGTCCATCATGGACGAAGAATTACACAGCAAAAAATTTCTATTGGCTCCCTTTCAAAACGCGAACAAAGAGAAAGTTCATTTTTCGAGTTTGTGCATATATGAGGCAAGAAATTCGTCAAATTCGATTATAGAGAAAACAAAACAAAATCGAATGCATGCAATATGAAAAATATGATTTACAATATATATATATGTATATATCAATATCAACCATTTTCAACGAGATTCAAAAACTAACCTCAAAACTCGTCCCTCGATTCTCTCGTCATGTTTCTTCACGTTAAGGCGCCATGTTGACACTTTGAACATTCGCGCATGTTTTGGAAATTGGCAAAGGCAATGTTTATAAAAAAAACTCCGACAAAATCCTGGTCACAATCGGAAATGAGAAGACACGAAAAAAAAAAAATTATTTTTCTAAATTCAACGCAAAGCTTCGTACTCAGTGACAAGCGTGTAACGCAAGTCTGGAAAAAAAAAAATTCACCAAAAAAAAAAAACGTTTCTGGTTGTTCGTAAAACTGCGATAAGGCACGGAACGTCAGATTCTGATTATGTATATTTAAAAAAATAATAAAAACAGTGAAAACAGAGAGAACGGACCGGCTTTGCGTGTTTGGTTTTATGGGGGAAGCGAAGTACACTCTTCGGCCACGACGGCGCCACCGTCGCGCGGTCAGCTGATCAACCAAAAACGGTGGTTTCTTGTCAAAAATTTGAATTTGAAAAAGCTTTAACAGCGAACCGTCCTATTTTAGAAGAAGTTTTTCAATGGAATTTCGATCGTGGGCTCTGGAAGCGATAAACCTGTTCGTTCTTTCGTGTTTTTTTCTCATTATCAAACATGAATCGCGTAATACGCACGATATTACATATCAGTATTACAATGTTACAGACCTGTACAAACGGGAAAATAAAACGTCTCGCAAAGATAAACGCGCACGAATATCGAGCTTTTTAACAAAAAGAAAAAAAAGGGTTTTGTACTCGTTGACTGATTTGCATGATTTGTACTCACGACGCTTACGCCGACGGTTCAGTAGCGCATTTCCAAAATCAGAGCGTCGTTGATAAGAAAGAAAAATAAATAAAACAAATACTAGTCTCTGATGATAGAGATGCTATTATCCTCGAATGCCAAATCCGTTCTGGACGGATAAACGAGCTTCATGTTGCCTTCCATGTCAACTACTTTGACCTGCTCAACGTGTAATTCATGGAACTCTTGAGGCTCGCCCGAATCGGAATTATTACCGAGCCCGAGAATGAGCAGTTCCTTGAGGAATTGATCCAAAACGTTCCTTAAGATAGACAGAAAAAAAGTGAAGGGTAAAATCGTCGATAAGAAAAATTGTTCTAAATTATTCTCCAATATTAAGACACGCAAATTCATTCGGGAATTCTTTCTAAGGTTTCTTTATCAACTTTACGAAACAAGTTATTATTTTAAAACATTTCAGGAAAACAAAGCTTCCTTCATGAGAAAGCAACGTAAGGAAAATGAAACTTGCACATCGCTGTCTCATAGTTTTTTACTATGTGGGTCATTCCACGTCAAATCGACCTTTTTCATTTCGATGAAATTTGGTCAGAAATCGAAGTTCTACCAAAGGAAAAAAATTTAAAAAATTTTCTTCGAACGTTATGCAAAATTCATAATTTCACAATTTTTTCAATTTTTCAAGTTTCTTTTTTTAATATCTTGAAAACTATTATAGTTATGAAAAAATCGTTCTGAGTTCGTCTTAAGGAGTGTACTTGGGGCTACGAAAAAAAAATATTCCGAAAAATTTTTTTGAAAAAAGATGAATTTAGATCATTTTTAATTTTTTTAAATCGTGAAAATCCACGATTAACATTAAATTTTTTGTTCAATTTTTTAAATATAATACCTTGTACTGATCTTCAAAGATCCTGAAATTTTCAAAATTGCGTTTTTAGTTTTTTCGAAAACTATTAATTTTTGAATTTTGATTAAAACAAATTTTTTGTTTACCTCTAAGTTAAGGAAAGTTGAGCAATCATGTAATTTTGTAGTTTTGAGCACTACAAATTTCAATTAATGACATTAGAATTTCAATTATGTTTCTGTTTTTACATTCTTATGTAGGTAATTAATTGAAAATCGACGATCAACATTAAACTTCTGGTTCCATTTTTTTATATAATCCTTTGTACTGATCTTAACAAATTCTGAAATTTTCAGAATGGTGTTTTTTTTTCAAGAATATGAATTTTGGTCAAAATTTTTTTTGTTACCTCGAAGTTAAGTAAAATTGAGCAATAATGTAATTTATACTGTTCAAAAATGTTGAGTAAAAATTACAAAATTACATGATTGCTCAACTGTACTTTTTAGAGGTAACAAAAAAATTTACCAAAATTTAAAAATGCATATTTTTTAAAGAAAAAAAAACACCGTTCTGAAAATTTCACGATTTTTCAACATCAGTACGAAGTATTATATTTAAAAAAATTGAACAAAAAATTTAATGTTAATCATGCGTTTTCACGATTTAAAAAAATTGAAAATTCTTCGAATTCATCATTTTTCAAAATTTTTTTTCGGTAAATTTTTTTTCTCGTAGTCTCAAGTATACTCTTTAAGACGAATCCGGAACGATTTTTTCGTAACTATAATAGTTTTCGAGATATTTAAAAAATAAACTTGAAAAATTGGAAAAATGGTGAAATTTTGCATAAATTTCGAAAAAAATTGAATTTTTTTCCTTTGGTAAAACTTCCTTTTATGATAAAAGAAAACTTCTGACCAAATTTCATCGAAATTGAAAGGGTCCATTCCAATTGGTCGATTTGACATGGAATGACCCACGTAAAAACTCTTATTACTGCAAAAGTAAGAAATTCAATTTTTTCTCGTTATACCTGCAAATTTGTTGCGAAGCCGCGCTCGTCACTTCGACTAACATGGTTTTCGTGCTCGAAGACATTTTCGTGATATCGCTGTTAGTAATCGGCGGAAAGGAGACGACTTGAGACGAACTATCCAATACGCAAGGATACAGTGGCTTTCCCTCCACAAGATACAAATATTTGTGTATACCCGAGTAAACGTTTCGTTTTTTTTCCTTGCGAAGATTAATCGCTTCGGTTTGAAGCTGCTGAAAGAGCTCCGCGCCGGTGATTTGTTTATTGCGCGAAAGCGGCTTTATCTCGATCTCGTTCGGTGGTTTTGCCGTGTACGTCAAATTGCCTGAAATGTAAATTTTGAAAACCGTCAATGAATCATTATTTTCCATTTTCAATTTCTCAAACAGGGTTGCGAATTAAAAAAAAAAAAGTGGTGCATTAATCATTACTTTTTTAATGGCTAATGGAAATAATTTCCATTAACCATTAAACGTTAATTATTTCAGTTGATTTCGGCTACGATGTGGCCATAATTTCCCGGTGTAGTTGGAAAATAAATTAACGAATTTTTATTCTTTTTATGACATTTCGATCTTTATGCGGATCTTTTTCAGATATATATTTTCTCTATAAAAGTGTATTACATCAAATTAATTGTTGTTTTAATTCATGTTGTTTTATAGTATAAAGATATTGTTAAATAATAATTGACAATTGTAAAAGTTAGAGAGTGATGAGTTCAATGCAAAAATTATTCTATTAATTAAAAGACTGTTAATAAGACTGACCTTAATATGAAAATGATTTACAATTTACTCTTTTAATATTCTTAATGACCTTAAAACAAAAAAAAATTTATCACATTATTAACTCCCATAGATAATATTGATCGCCTGTCAACGATCCTTATTTGATCATCATAACACAAAAAGACAGAATGAATCATTCTTCTGTATTTTCGTCAATTAAAATTAACTTATTATTTCATCTAAGATAATAAGGATTGGATGATTATCAGTCCAAGATGCATACAAAAAATTGAAAATCATTTTCATATTAAGGTCAGTCTTATTAACAATCTTTTAACCTATAGAATAATTTTTGTATTGAACTCATCACTCTCTAACTTTTACAATTGTCAATTTATATTTAACAATATCTTTATATTATAAAACAACATGAATTAAAACAACAATTAATTTGATGTAATACACTTTTATAGAGAATATATATATCTGAAGAAGATCCGCATAAGGATCGAAACGTCATAAAGAGAAGAAAAATTCGTTAATTTATTTTTCAACTAAACCTGGAATTTATGGCCGCATCGTAGCCGAAATCACTGAAATCATTATATCAATGGAATTTGGAATTTGGGTTGATGACATTTATTTGGAATTTCCATTAACCATTAACATTTAATAGTCATTGGGAATAATTTCCATTAACCCTCAACATTTAATGGTTAATGAAAATAATTTCCATTAACCATTAACATTTAATGATTAATGAAAATAATTTCCATTAACCATTAACATTTAATGATTAATTGAAATAATTTCCATTGGCCATTAACATTTAATGGTTAATGGAAATAATTTCCGTTAACCATTAAATGTTAATTCTTAATGGAAATTATTTCCATTAATCAATAAGTGTTAATGGTTATTGAAAATGTAAATGCATAAAAAAAAGTAAAGCATTATTTGCAACCCTGTTCTCAAATAATCTCACCAGGTGGAAAAACGCTGAGATCGTGAGTCGCGAGCGTCGCAGCGTTTCTCTTGTCGCATATTCCCTCGTGCAATTTTGTCTGCAGTTGAATGAATTTCTTGAAACTCTCATCCGTGAATGACAAATTTCTCACTATACACGCGACAATGTGAGGTCGCACGCTCTTGACGTGCTCGCTTATTTTTATGACGGGACTCTCATCCGCAACTTTGAGAATTTTCATTTTGTGACAAAGTGCTGCTTCGGCATTCTTTCCGGTATTCTCGTTTTCCGAATTTTTACGACCTTTTTTGCCCTTCTTCGATTTTCCACCGCCACTTCCCGCATTGTTGTCTGATTTTTCGGCCATCGGACAGTGCTGCCTCGCGTAATCCAGGACCTGCTTGGTTCTGCATTGATCCACCAATTTCGACAGTCTTTTGTCCGTGAGAGAATTACCCTTCAAATTTAATTCCTTCAGCTTCGTGCAATCCGCCAATTCACCAGGAATCACTGAAAAAAAATTATTAATTAAACATTGTTCACCATCGTCATTACACAGGTTTTCCTTTTTTTATTGATTTATGTGGGGCGTTCCGTCCCAAATCGGACCGTTTGACGAACTTTTTTTTTTTTAATTTCCTCAATTTTTTTTATATTTTTTAGTACCCATCAAAAGACCCTTCCTGTTAAATTTTGAGTTTTTTTTTATTACCCGTTCGTAAGATATTAAATTTTTCAAAAAACCACTATTTTTTTGGTTTTTTGGTCGTAACTTCTTTAATTATGGGCCAAATTAAGTTCTTTTTTCAAAATGTTTTGTTTTTTATGGCCTTTCTAGAAAAAAATACGAAAAAAATATTCGACGTGTTTTTGAGTTTTAAACTTCGAATGGTGTTTTCAAAAGTGAGTGCATATTTTGA
The DNA here is from genome assembly GCA_946863875.1 of Alloplasta piceator. Classification (NCBI taxonomy): domain Eukaryota; kingdom Metazoa; phylum Arthropoda; class Insecta; order Hymenoptera; family Ichneumonidae; genus Alloplasta; species Alloplasta piceator. The sequence continues at coordinate 53,721,095 of OX333072.1, forward strand.
TTTTTTTTGAAATTTTTGTATTTCAAACTTCTATCTATTCAACAATTTTTAAGATCATGGGAATTAAGGTCGTGGGCCCTCCATAATTACTATTTTTTTTTCGATTTTTGAAAAAAAAAAAAAATTTCTATAAATCATTATGAATATCAATTTTTGTCACTGTATGTAGTTCATAGTTTTTTTTTTCATCATTTAGAATTTATTTTGACACTTTTTTATTGGTAACAGGTTCTTAACATTAATAATTAATCGTTAAGTCTGTTTATGAACAATAATAACAACAGTTTTTATTTATTCACATATTCTTTTGAAAACTATTTGGGTTCGATACCGAGTCATACAATTCTTGAACTGTTATTTGCTCATCGATTAATTATTAATTATTAATTTTAAAAATCTATCAATGATAAAAGTGTCAAAATTAATTCAAAATGATTAAAAAACTACTATACAGTAACAAATATTGATATTCATAATAATTTATAGACATTTTTCTGTTCAATTTTCAAAAATCGAAAAAAAAAATAATTATTATGGAGAGCCCAGGAGTGGACTAGTCTTAAAAGTTGTTGAATAGATAAAAGTTTAAAATGATAAATATTAAAAAAAAAACGATATATGCACTTACTTTTAAAAACACGATTCAAAGCTTAAAACTCAAAAAACTTATACAAAAACACGTCGAATATTTTTTTGTGAAAACGCCATAAAAAAACAAAAATGTTAGAAAAAAAACACTTAATTTGGACCATTATTAAAGAAGTTATGGCCATAAAACCAAAAAGAGAGCGTTTTTTTTTTTAAATTTAATATCTTGCGAACAGGTAATCAAAAAAATCTCAAAATTTAACATGAAGGGTCTTTTGATGGGTACTAACAAATATTAAAAATTTGAGGAAATAAAAAAAAAGTTTTTAAAACTGTCCGATTTGGAATGGAACGCCTCATATACTTTTTTAATGCTTGTTCTTTTTGCAGCTATTGATTAAAGAAATTTTATTTATCTTGGAATTTTTTAAGAAAAAAAGGAATAATATTCTATAATATTTCAATAACTTTATCTAAAATTAAAAAAAAAAATTGTAATTTAGCAAAAATTAGTGAAAACCTGAACCCAACTGAGAAACTTGCCTTTCAAGGAATTATCAGCCAGATCCAAGAGTTTCAATGAGGTCAGTGATGCAACCGCGGTAGGAAAATCTTTGATCTTATTGCCGTTGACTCTGATCTCTGCAAGATGAACGAGTTGCGGATAGCAAACGTCGGGAAAATTCTCCAGCTGATTGTTGGACAAATTGACGGAGCTGAGTTTTGTGTTCGCTGATTGACACGGCAATTCTTTGAGTAAATTCGAGCTTAAATTAATCGACGTAAGCTGCGGCAGATTGGCAAGAGCTTGCGGTAATTTCTCCAATTGATTCCTGGAACAATCCAGGACTCGAAGCTTCGCCAGACCTCCGATGGCCTCGGGCAAGGATTTCATTTTATTCGAGTGGAGAACGAGAGTCATGAGATTCTCGAGTTTAGCGATATCGTCGGGTAAAACATCGAGACATGTCTCGTGTATGTCGAGATAATTCAAATTCTGCAGTGTGAAGATACTTTTGTGAAGACCACCTTCGGCGATTCTCTGCGAAACATCGTTGCGGGAGAGAACGAGCTCGTGCCTGTTTTCCTTTGCCGCGGTAATAACCTCGGGCCAACAACTCGCCGCGCTCATTCTTCGTTCCGGCAGTTTTACTTTACGTTTCCGTAAAATTCAATAATACAAAATCACAACACACATTGACGTTTGTTCGCGTATTTTTGAGGTTATGTACCGGCGCGTGTCGCTCGTTTTTTTTTCTTGCAACGAGAAAGATTGAGAAAGATGGTCGCTCGGCGCGGAAAGCGCCACTAGTGCACCTAGCGGGAAAAAGCTCAACTACGTTTGAATCGTAATGGGTCGGTAAAAAAGGATACTCGAAATAGCTATCCAAACTTTCTCCGGCACGAATGGATGAAAAACAATAAAATTTTGACAGTATAATTTTATGATAAAAAACGCGGTGTAAGTTTTGAATGGCAAATCACCCGGTAAATGTTGATAAATTTAGTATTTTATCGAAAAACGAAATGGCGAAATCAAGTTCACAGAAATGAGAGAGAAAAAGTTGTTTTCGTTGATTGATTTCTCGCATTTACACTTTGCAATTCACTCATACATAATTCATTGATATTTATCCATATCGGTAACAGAGAAAGTTTGGGCCGGCGATTTTGAGTCGATAATGTAGGGATTCAATAATAATGTCGGTAAGAGGAGGCTAACCGCCTATTTTATGAGGAGGAGGGGGCGGTTGTTATCAAAATAAGAAACATGTCAGCGACGACTTTGATGAAACTGTCATCCAATCTAGGAAATAAAGGAAAAGTTTTGTCGGAATTGAAGAAAACATTGTTGCGTCCTCTTGTTCAACGTAAGTTAATAATATCGAGCTAAACACTTGACTTCTGTTCTCCATTCGATTTCAACTTTATTGTTAAAAAACAAGACAATTGCTTTATCATAAAGTTTGGCAAACTATGGCAAAAGATAAGGAAGCAATGTCCAAACTTCTAATTTGTGGGGTTTTTTTTTACAATGGTTTTATCAGTCGTTAATTTTATAAAATAATAATAACAGCAATAATAGTAGTAATAATAGTAATAATAATAGTAGTAATAATAGTAGTAATAATAATAATAGTAATAATAGTAGTAAATAATAATAATAATAATAATAGTTGCAGTAAAGTCTATCGAACAAGAACACATAGAGGATGGAGTTCTTGAAAGAATTGCCGATAAATATAATGTTCGGCTGGACAAAGTTGACGAATGGTATGCTGCGATTCTTATGATAATCAGGTTACATCTCAGAGCTCCAAATAATTCGATAAAAAATGTCGAGTTCAAAAGGTGCTTACAAGAGTTAAAGTGAGTAGAGAAAATCGATTCTCCTGTGTACTTTATCCAAAATCATGATTTTAATGGCATTTTGTATCGCAGATTCGAAAATGAGTGTATAGAAGATTTGTGCGCAGTTCTTTATGGTCACAAGAGGCCGGCTCTGCTGAACGGCGTTGCGGAAACGACAAAATGTTTTCCTCGCTTGAAAAAGTGCCTGTGGCGCATAGACATCACAATATCTTCAAGGTAAATTTTTAGCACGAAAAAAAAAAACTTGCAGCATAGAATGTCACCCAACATGGTTTTACTTATGGATTGGCTCAGCATTTAAATTTTCTTTAAAAAAAAAACTGACATGAATTAATTCTCACCCAATTTTTCCAGATTATTTTTCTTAATTCAGCTAAAATTGTACTCTTTGAACTCTTCGGAGTGACCTGTGAATATTTTTTGTACAGGCGAATCCTTTGTAAGGATTTCTTCCTCCTAGAAAAGAATACATTTCAAAGACAATGTTCGAAATAAAAAAAATAATGGTCTAAATCATGTTATCTTTATGCTCTAAAATATTTCACAAAGTTACTTTACGATAAAAGATCTTTGAGAAAAATAATCTGAAAGAATTGGATCAGAATTAATTCATGTTAAATAAAAAAATAATGGTCAAAATCATGTTATCTTTATGCTCCAAAATATTTCACCAAATTTAACATTAATTCTCATCCAATTCTTTTAGATTATTTTTCTCAAAGATCTTTTATCATAAAGTAACTTTGTGAAATATTGTGGAGCATAAAGATAACATGATTTTGAGCATTATTTCTTTTATTTCAAGCTTTGAAATTAATTCTCTTCAATGTAGAAACAATCCTTGCAAAGGATTCACTGCACAAAAAATAATCATAGGTCACTCCTAAGAGTTTAAAGCATACCATTTTTGCTGAAAATGGATTTTCTCTCTTCACTTTTTTCGTACCTCGAATTTTGTTGACTATTTAATTCTTTTTAGAGGAGATGTACAACACTTAGACTTTCTAAGGCTCATTTCACAATTTTTTTTTCTAATATTTGAAACATCTGTATAGAAAATCGCAACCCAAAGACACTGTTTTCAGAATATTTATGTTTCAAGTATCCTAAATATGGAAGTTAAAAATTAGTTTTTCCCAGGATTTTTTTTCGAAAAAAACCATAATACCAGGGTTGCAAATAATGCATTACTTTTTTTAGTGCATTTGCATTTTCATTAACGATTAACGTTTAATGGTTATTGGAAATAATTTAATGGTTAATGGAAATTATTTTCATTAACCATTAAAATTTAATCGCTAATGGAAATTATTTTCATTAACCATTAAAATGTAATGGTTAATGGAAATTATTTTCACTAACCATTAAAATTTAATGGTTAATGGAGATTATTTCATTAACCATTAAATGTTAATGGTTAATGAAAATGCAATTGCTTTAAAAAAATTAATGCATTATTTGCAACCCTGCCAATTACAATGTAGTGTGTAATAGAAAAAATTTCCATTACCTACTGCAATGTAATGTGTAATGGACAAAACTTAGATTGCAATTTTGGGAATGGAAAAATATAGATGAATAAATTATTGCAGTTTTGCATTACATTTTATTGACTTAGGACTTAGATTTTTAGAATTATAATATAGATGCTTTTTAGAATTCAAGGTGAAAATCTAAGTCGTAAGTCAATAAAATGTAATGCAAACTTGCAAACTGGCAATCAAAGTTTTGTCCATTACACATTACATTGCAATGGGTAATGGAAATTTTTTCTATTACACACTACATTGTAATGGGCAGGGTTGCAAATAATGCATTACTTTTTTCAAAGCAATTGCGTTTTCATTAACCATCAACATTTTATGGTTAATGAAATAATCTCCATTAACCATTAAATTTTAATGGTTAATGAAAATAATTTCCATTAACCATTACATTTTAATGGTTAATGAAAATAATTTCCATTAACTAATACATTTTAATGGCTAATGAAAATAACTTCCATTAACCATTAAATTTTAATGGTTAATGAAAATAATTTTCATTAACCATTAAATTTCATTAGCCATAAAAACAGTCATGGTTAATGCATTACTTTCTCATTAAAAATTTCGCAACCCTGCATAATACTAACGCTCAATGTAATTTACAGTTCTCTTTCGCGAGTTTTGAAACCCGTGATTCTAATGGAATGGATTCTGAGCACCGGAGAACGTGTAACATTCGAGCTGAGTCTGGCAAAATTTCATCTGATGAGACACACACTGGCAAGTTTATTGCTGAAGATTCAAGAAGTGGAAAATACCAGCATGTTGAAAAATATTCAGCTTAGCTAATACATTAATAACGCGAATATCCATAATTTCGTTGAAATTTCATTCAGCAGAATTCAAAGACAAAATCTATCGGATTTCAGTCCTCGACTTTTTACTTTATTTATCACAAACAGTACTTTTTTATTACAATATATTTGGTAATAAAAAAATCTCACTTGTAAAGAACTGTGGAACGTAAAAAAAAAAAATACAGTGTATCAAACAAAGTCTATGAGATGAAAAATTAAGATTAAATGACTGATAGCGTTTTTTGTTTCTTCAAACAAATCCACAAAGCATAAATACATTTTGAACTAAGGTTTCTAGAGATTATGAGGGGCTAAATATAATTTAGGAATTTTCAATCTTCTCGTGAGACGATTTAGTCCATTTCCTCGATGGTCGGTCCAGAATTCGTTCCTCCAGGATGCGCCGCACCGCCAAAGTTTTGTCCTCCGTTGGGTGAACCTTGATGAATTTTCGCCATGATCGGCGATAATTGCGACTGCAGAGTCTCGAGTTTGTGCTGATACTCTTCTTTGTCAGCGAGATTATTGCTGTCCAACCAGCGAATAGTTTCCTCGCAAAGACTCGTTACTTTGTTCTTGTCCTCCGCAGACAATTTATCACCGGATTCTTGAGCGGCTTGTTTGACATTGAAGACATAAGATTCGAGCTGATTTCTCGTGGCGATGCGTTCTCGCTGTTTCGCATCATCCTCGCGATAACGTTCGGCATCGGAGAGCATTTTGTCGATCTCGGCTCGACTGAGACGTCCTTTATCATTGCGAATCGTTACGTCACGACTTCTTCCGCTGGCGGAATCCTTCGCGGTAACGTGAAGTATACCATTGGCATCAAGGTCAAAGGTGACCTCAATCTTCGGTATTCCACGCGGTGCCGGAGCGATACCGGTGAGTTCAAAGGTTCCCAGCAAATTATTGTCCTTGGTCATGGCTCTTTCACCCTCGAAAACTTGAATGGTGACCGCCGGTTGATTGTCGGCGTAAGTGGTGAACGTTTGGGTCTGTTTGCAGGGAATGCGAGCGTTTCGTTCGATGATGTTCGTCATAACGCCTCCAGCGGTCTCGATTCCCAAAGAAAGCGGGGTCACGTCAACGAGAAGGACATCCTGGAGCGCGGAATTTCTGTCACCTTCTCCAGTGAGAATCGCAGCTTGGACCGCTGCGCCGTAAGCTACAGCTTCATCAGGATTTATGGACAGATTCAGCTGTTTCCCATTGAAGAAATTCTGCAACAACGATTGAACCTTGGGAATGCGCGTGGAGCCACCAACGAGGACAATGTCGTTTATGGATTTTTTGTCGAGTTTCGCATCCTTGAGAGCTTTCTCGACGGGTTCGAGAGTGGAGCGGAACAGATCGGCGCAGAGTTCCTCGAAACGAGCGCGCGATACTCTGGTGTAAAAATCAATTCCATCGTAGAGGGCATCGATTTCAAGAGTGGCTTCCGTGCTCGAAGAGAGCGTGCGCTTGGCTCGTTCCGCTGCGGTTCTCAAGCGTCTCACAGCGCGTGGATTCTTGCTCAAATTCTTCTTGAATTTGCGCTCGAATTCTTGGGTGAAGTGACGAACGAGACGATTATCGAAATCCTCTCCACCGAGATGAGTGTCACCAGCGGTGGATTTTACCTCGAACAACGAACCCTCGTCGATGGACAGTATGGACACATCAAAAGTTCCTCCGCCAAGGTCGAATATGAGGACGTTGCGCTCGCCCTTGAGATTCTTGTCCAGACCGTAAGCAAGAGCAGCGGCTGTTGGCTCGTTTATTATGCGCAACACATTGAGACCGGCAATGGCACCGGCGTCTTTGGTTGCTTGACGCTGCGAATCATTGAAGTACGCAGGAACCGTGATGACCGCATCCTTCACCTAGTCAGGGATGCAACATTTTTTTATTAAACAGTAATGGATTAATTATTGATTTTTCAATGGCTAATGGAAATAATTTAATGGCTAATGGAAATCATTTTCATTGACCATTAAAATTTAATGTCTAATGGAAATGATTTCCATTAACCATTAAATGTTAATGGTTAATGAGAATAATTTGTACTAACCAATAACATTAAATGATTAATGGAAATAATTTTCATTGATCAATAAATGTTAATGGTTAATGGAAGTTATTTTCCATGATCAATAAGCGTTAATGGTTAATGAAAATAATTTACATTAATCATTTAATGTTATTGGTTAGTGGAAATTTTTTTCATTAACCATTAAAATTTAATGGCTAATGGAAATGATTTAGATTAACCATTAAATGTTAATGGTTAATGAACATAATTTTCACCAAGCAATAACATGAAATGATTAATGGAAATAATTTCCATTGATCAATATATGTTAATGGTTAATGGAAGTTATTCCCCATTATCAATAAGAGTTAATGGTTAATGAAAATTATCTCCACTAACCATTACGCGTTAACGGTTAATCAAAATAATTTACATTAATCATTTAATGTTATCGGTTAGGGGAAATTATTTTCATTAACCATTAAAATTTAATGGCTAATGGAAATCATTTCCATTAACCATTAACTGTTAATGGTTAATGAAAATAATTTTCACTAACTAATAACATTAAATGATTAATGGAAATAATTTCCATTGATCAATAAATGTTAATGGTTAATGAAAATGATTTCCATTAACCATTAAATGTTAATGGTAAATGAAAATAATTTTCACTAACCAATAACATTAAATGATTAATGGAAATAATTTCCATTGATCAAATGTTAATGGTTAATGGAAGTCATTTTCCATTATCAATAAGAGTCAATGGTTAATGAAAATAATTTGCATTAATCATTTAATGTTATGGTTAGTGGAAATTATTATCATTAACCATTAAAATTTAATGGCTAATTGAAATAATTTCCATTAACCATTAAAATTTATTGGCTAATGGAAATGATGTACATTAACCATTAACGGTTAATTAACAGAAATTATTTCAATTAATCAATAAGAGTTAATGGTTATTGAAAATGCCTTAAAAAAAAGTGATGTATTATTTGCAACCCTTTACCTTTTTGCCCAAATAAGCCTCCGCAATTTCCCGCATCTTCGTCAGAACCATCGAGCTTATTTCCTCGGGATTGAAGGTCTTCGTTTCACCGCGAAATTCAACTTGAATCTTCGGTTTGCCGCCATCGTTTACAACACGGAATGGCCAATGTTTGATGTCACCTTGAATCTTCTCATCATCGAAACGACGTCCTATGAGACGTTTAGCGTCGAATACCGTATTTGTTGGATTTAGAGCAACTTGATTCTTCGCCGCATCGCCGATCAAACGTTCGGTATCCGTAAATGCGACGTAACTCGGTGTCGTACGATTTCCCTGATCATTGGCGATTATCTCGACTTTCCCGTTTTGCCACACTCCGACGCAAGAGTACGTCGTACCAAGATCAATTCCAATTGCAGACATTTTCGATCACTTCAGAAATATTTTTTTCAATTCAAGAAAATTATTTGATTTCACTCTTTCGCTTATTGCGACTTATTTGATCACTCAACTTCTCTCTGACAAAATGAGAGTTGTTTACTGCTCGACTGTCGTTTGAGTACTGAAGCTTCCCCTGTTCCCCGCTCGTATTTATATACCAAACGGCGCTGTCGGACGAACCATCGAGAAAATAGGTGAGCCGACGACACACGAGAATAGCCGAGAACAGTCGAATGAACCTTCCCGAATTTTCCGAGGTATGAAGCTTGGAATCAGAGGGGCGTATCCGTGACAAGTTGAAGGTAAAGTTGAGATTTTTTGATAATCGAAGGTAGTAACAATGGAATTGCGCCGGAACGTTCTCGGCAAAGTCGTTGTATGGAAAAAAACATCACGGACGAAGATGGAAGATTTGGTGGAGTTTCATCCTTGTCTAACGCTCGTCATGAGATTCGCAACCTTTTTCTCTCTCTCTCTCTCTCACACACTGATTATGAGATTGAATATTTCTGACGTTGTTTACACGCGTGCAATGTTTGTACCGTCCAATATAACAGAAGTTTAGCTATTGTAAACAATGAATTTTGCATATCGAATTAGATCAGAACGAACTTTTTTTTTTTACCATATGCACGAAACAGATTCTGAATAATTGAATGAAATATCATATTTATTATGAGACGTAGTTTCCTGAAAGTAGGTTATATATGGGGCATTCCATGTCAAATCGACCAATAGTTGGAATCGACCCCTTTCAATTTCCATGAAATTTGGTCAGAAGTTTTCTTTTATCATAAAACGAAGTTCTACTAAAGGAAAAAAATTAAAATTATTTTTGAAAATTCAAAATTTCAATTTTTCAAGTTTATTTTGTTATCTTGAAAACTATTATAGTTAAGACAAAATCGTTCTGGTTTCGTCTTAAAGAGTATACTTCGGCCTGCGAGAAAAAAAAATTGAAAAATGATGAATTGGGAGAATTTTGCATTTTTTAATGGTGAAAATCAATGATTTTTGGTTGCATTTTTTTAAAATATAAAACCTTGTACTGATTTAAAAGATCTTGGAATTTTCAGAAAGGTTTCCCTTTTTTTCAAAAATATGAAATTTTTAATTTCGGTAAAAAAAAATTTTTTTTAACCGCTATGTTTAGTAAAGTTGAGCAGCCATGTAATTTTTAATGCTCAAAATTACAAAATTACATGATTGCTCAACCTTACTTAACTTACAGGTGAAACAAACAAAATTTTTTTACCAAAATTCTAAAATTCTTATTTTTGAAAAAAAAAAAACACCTTTCTGAAAATATCTAGATCTAAGATCAGTACAAGGTATTATATGAAAAAAATTGAACCAAAAATTAATCGTGAATTTTCAGGATTTTTAACAATTCAAAATTCTCCATCATCATTTTTCAAAATTTTGGTTCGTAATATTATAATAGTTTTCGAGATATTTAAAAAATAAACTTGAAAAATTGACAAAATGGTGAAATTTCGAATTTTCCATAGCTTTCGAAAACAATTTTTATTTTCCTTTGGTAGAACGTCGTTTTATGACAAAAGAAAACTTCTGAGTTTCTGACCGAATTTCATCGAAATTGAAAGGGGTAGATTTCAACTATCGGTCGAATTGACATGGAATGACCGGTATAAAGAAGAATTTCTGAGTGACTTTACTCAGCACGGTGAATCTGTTTTATCGACGAAGTCGAAGTATCGGGAATATTCTTGTTTACCAATTCTGAATAACACAAATATAGAAATTGAAAAAACAGGATCGATGAATCGTTTTTAAGAAATGTTAATTTTTGTCACAAAATGTCGACAAACAGGTTTTTCTAAGTTTTCTATCGCTTCCTCACTTTTGCCAAGCTTCCTGAACGAGGAAGCAGAAATTTGTGCATTTTTTTGAAAACCTTGGAGAAGCGCTGATGGCGTAGATTGGAAATTTCTAGTTTTTAGAATGTTTTTTCATTACATCAAAAGTAATTTGCACTAACTTTATAGAAAATTAGAAAATATTGGGGTCAAAATGGCACCGTTGAAACGTCTGGACATTCGAGTGACCTTATCTTTTATTATTATGAATAATGAACGTTAAAGATTGTAGTTTCGTTACATAATTACGTTGTAATTCGTAAAAGAAACTTGACGATGTCGCGGTGCCAACGTTTGACGAGCGCCCGATCGTTGACGCTCGAAAACTCTTAAGCTTGGAAATAATGATTTAATTTTTTAAGAACAGCATTGGTAAAAAAAAAATACACGACGCAGATGAAATTTATTAAGCCTCGTCGTCGCTATTGGCGTTTCCAGCGCGCGGTTTTGGTCCACCCGCACGTTTTGCCATTATTATTTGATCGACTTTGAGAATCGTGCACGCAGCGCCGACGGCATATTTTAGGGCCCACGATTTAGTGAGGTAAGAGTCAATTATTCCAGCTTTGGCGGCGTCGATCAGCGCAGAGCTCGTACCCTGCAAATTATAAAAATCATTTTGTTGAAGTGTTTTTGGATTTTGGCATTTTCATAGTTAAAATTTTGTGCAAGAAACAAATATTTTGAATTAAAATAACAATAAGCGGACAATATTTATAAATTGAGAAGCCCAAAAATGAGAAAGCGACTTGATAAAGAAATCTTTGAGAATAGGAAAAATTATTGAGAAAGCACACTGTAAAAAATTATGTAGTTTAAAAATATGAAGTTTTTATGTATATAATATATTCAATTTTTTAATATACGAATATACTATTAAATATAATATATTCAATAGTATATTCAATTTCACATTCAATATTTTAATAGGAATCTTAATCTTCAGAGTTTATTCTCTTAATTTCAATTTACAAATATTGAATTTAACCCTTCGTCTGTACACTGGGTCTTTTAAGGCACAAGCCAAATTTTCAAATCGAATATCACTGGAATTAGAAAAATTGTAAAAAAAAAAAATTATTTACTATAAATGGTTAAATAAATGATTGGATCATGAACAAAAAATGTTATAAAAGTAATCCGGATTTTTTGACATTTCTGAAAAGGCCATAAAAAAAAATTCAAAAAAAAACTTTCAATTTGGACCATTATTAAAGAAGTTATGACCCAAATACCAAAAAAAGAGCGGTTTTTTTTGTTAATTTAATATCTTTTGAACGGGTAATTAAAAAAATCTCAAAATTTAACAGGAAGGGTCTTTTGGTACTCAAAAATATAAAAAAATTGAGGAAATAAAAAAAAAAAGTTTTTCAAACTGTCCGATTTGGGATGGACTGCCCCATATATATTAGAACGTGAATAATTTTTGAAGGATTGAGTTTATCGAAAAATCACAAGAGATCTTTTTTGCAGAGCGTTCAATTCTCTACAAGAATATGTGTCGTTCATTTTGGTACATTGACTTGAAGCCGAGATATAAAATTTCAGTTTGAATTTTTTTTCCTGTGTTATTTAAATGGGAAATCAAAATATGCGATCACCTTCCCGAAAGTATTGGATATGTCACTGCAAAAAACAAAAAATAGTCGCTTTATTTGAATCAGTCTAGCATAACCGATTAATCGGTACTGAATTAAAAGAATTCAGAACTCAAAAAAATTCAATAATTCAAAATTCAACTGAACTCACATCAATATCAAAACCATATGTCTTTTTGCCCTCTTTATGAGCGGCGTAGAGTTTCGACAGTAGCTCGGAGGCTCTGCTTCCGCTGTTCTCAGCCAGAGTCTTCGGGAAGGTCTCCAGCGCGGCGGCGAATTTTCTCACAGCATACTGTTCCAATCCTGGCAGAGTCTCGGCAAAATCGGATATTTGTGCCGCGAGTTCGACCTCGGTTGCACCGGCACCGGGCACGAATTTTCCATCGCGGGTCATGCCCTTGAACGTATTGACCGCATCGTCGATCGAGCGTTCGATGTCGTCCATGAAATTTTCCGTCGCGCCACGAATGACGATGGTGCTTATGCGACTCTCTTTGCTGTCGAGACTGAAAACAACGATCGCCGTGTCGCCGAGTTCAGCGGTGTGAACCGAATCGGCGTAACCGAGTTCGGCAGCGGTCGGCGGAAGGATTTTCGAAAGTGCCGTCGCGCCAACCGCCTTCGCCAGACGCCTAATGTCGAATTTGCTCGGTACACGAACAGCCATCAGATCGTACTTGTTCATGTAATGCAACGCCATGTCGCCGAATTTTCCACCGGAAACTACGACCGTTGCGCCGCTATTGGCGATCGCTTGAATCTGACTCTCGAGGAGGGATTCCTCGCCGCGCGAAAATTTCATCAGTTCGTCAGCGGTTTTGATCAGCACGGTTCCCTTCGTTTCCGTTTGAGTTATGTCGACCGGACACGTGAAAATCGCTATTTTCGCATTCGTTTTCTTCGTCACGTCACCCTCGACGTGTCGCTTGAATACCATTCCCTGTATAACCTGCGACGATGCCAAACCTGCTCCCAGAATCTTTGTCACGCGTACGTTGTCAACGTTGAAGGTCGTTTTTTCTGGCATTATCGAGACGCATGCCTGACTAACGAGAGACGCCAAAAGATCCTCGTTGCCGTACTGTTTGCTCATTATCGACGTCTTTATACCCTTCTTCACCTCCTCCGTGTCTCTCACGTCCTTGACTTCGTGTATCACGAGGGTCGACAGAATCTCCAGAGCTTTGTCCAGTGCTGTCTCGTAACCTTCCACGATCTCGGAGGTCGTGATACCCTACGGGAAATTACAAAAATAGAATTAGTTTGATCGTATTAAGGATTTATAAAGCATTGATATTCTTCCTCTTGGTTAAATGCCACCAATTCATATTGCATTACATTTTTGTCCAGATTTTCAATTTTTTGCTTGCCCAAAACAGAGACTTCTCTGTGTTTTAATCAATTTTATCTTACGAAGAGCTGAACATTTGTTTTTTTCTCAAAATTAGTGACCGGAGTAGCATTAATACTCCGTCGGTACACTTAAATTTTGGGGCACTGTCTGTACTATGGGTCGTTAAAGTCCTGCTAATGTTTTTTCTAAGAAAAAAAACGTAAAAAAAATCTGAAAATATTCTGAATTACTTTTATAGCATTTTTTTAGTTGATCCAATCATTTATTTAACCATTACTGGTAAAGATAATTTTTTTACAATTTTTATAATTTCAGAGATATTCGATTTGAAAATTTGGCTTTTGCCTTAAAAGACCCAGTGGAGGGTTAATCTTTGAAGAAAAAATGCGTTTTCATGCATAGTTCTTAATTTATGGAAATACAGCGTTTTTCGAAAAAACAACAAAATGATATTCTACTCTAATGGGAATTGGAATAGTTAAAGTGGTTTAAATTTGAACAAATGACAACATTTCTCATTATCCGTGGAATATTTTGAACACAATATGGTAGAAAACTGATGCTGGAAAATTTTTCAGTTTTCATTTTCACCAAGAAAATAAAAAATAAAAATTTCATGCCTAAAAGACACTTTTTTCTGTTTTAATTAATTTTATCTTACAAGGAGCTAAACATTTGTTTTTTCTCAAAATTAGTGACTAGAGTAATATTGATCTTTGAACAAAAGATGCATTTCCATGCATAAGGATTAATTAAGAAAATACAGCGTTTTTCGAAAAAACAACAAAATGATATTCTACTCTAATGGGAATTGGAATAATTAAAGTGGTTTAAATTGGAGCAAATGACAACATTTCTCATTATCCATAGAATATTTTTAACACGATATGGTAGAAAACTGATGCTGGAAAATTTTGCATTTTTCATTTACAGCAAGAAAATTTTTTAAAAAAATTCATGCTTAAAAAGAGTCTTTTTTGTGTTTTAATTAATTTGATCTTACGAAGAGCTAAACATTTGTTTTTTCTCAAAATTAGTGACTGGAGTAGTATTATTCTTTGATTAAAAAATTTGTTTCCATGCATAGTTTTGAATTCATGAAAATACAGCATTTCCAAAAAAAAAAAAAAAAAAAAAAAAAAAAACAAAATGAGATTCTACTCTAATGGTAATTGGAATAATTGGAGTGGTTTAAATTGGAGCCAATGACAATATTTCTCATTATCCACAGAATATTTTTAACACGATATAGTAGAAAACTGATGGAAAATTTTGCGACTAATGATTTTCTTGAAATAATTATGTTTGCAAATTCAGAAATATGAGGTTTACAAAATGTTAGCATAAAGATTTTGAACGAGACTTCATGGAATTTCTTTAGTTTCAAAATTTTCATTAAATGTAATGAATTTTCTTAAAGCTTGCCCATTTTCCAAAAAATTAAGAACTTCCATGAATCTTTTATGACAATCTCCTTCAAATAAAATATTTTTTTTTTTTATGAACACAGAATACATGTTAAAAAAACGTTTTGGTAATCTTACCAAACGCAAAAGTTCTTCAGCAACTTCCAGCAGAGCCCCTGCAAATATAATGACGAAATTTGTTCCATCGCCGACTTCAGCTTCCTGCATCTCAGACGCGAGAACCATGAGTTTTGCGGCAGGATGCTCAACTTCGAGCTCTTTGATTATAGTCGCAGCATCGCTCGTGACGAAAAGTTTTTCCAAATGATTGATGATCATTTTGTTCATCCCATTTGGGCCATAAGCCGTTCGCACTGTATGGGCAAATTCTTTGCAAGCCGCTATATTTCTGTAGACAGCTTCTTCGAGACCAGAGAAAAACTGCAATAGGGAAAATAAATAAATAATAATAATAATAAATACAGAGGAAATGAAAAGACAAATTTTGAACACGCTATTTTGCATGAGTAAAAACAAAGTATGAAAATCTTCTAAAACTCCTAATAATCGAATTCCATTGTAAAATCCGTAGGAGTAATTTCGTAGTTAATTTCATCTGTTTATCTGAGGGAAATTGCAAGTTTCGACAGATCGTCGATTATTGATATTCCAAAGTTAGCATGAAACATGCTCTTGCCCATAAAAGGAGATATATAGGCGTGCATGACGTGAGGCGTTGCGGCGTTGCATAAAACCGGTCGGTTTTTCCCCGCAAAAAAGACAAACCGCAAAGTGCCACGATGCATTATGACCGTTAAAACTTACCCGTGATCCATCCTTCATCATTTGTGCCATTCCTGGCGCTTTTGGTACGTGCAAAGCCATTTTTTATTACGATTAAAGACTCTGTCACATGTGTCGCACAAGACAAAATCACGCGAAGACAATTGCCGGAAGTTGGCGGAGAGTAACCGCGGTAACGGTTGGTAGGCTCTGAACTTCGTCCGAAAGTCAGGCTTCGATATCTCGAAATTGGCTTACGCGCATGACACATAGGTGTCACTGCATACACATTCTGGGTTTTACAATTGAGGTAAAACCTCAATTTTCAAATTTTTCACACAATTAAACACGATGAATCAAATGTTATCGTCAATTATGGTATATTACTCAACGAAAAAGAAATTTGTACACTTCAGAAAACATGAAACTTCAGTAAAATGTGCTATACAGATGAAAGTTTGCATTACGTTGTCTAGTTAAATGTTGTATCGTGTTTCAACTGACGAATAGATTGATTTTATATTTGATTCTTTCCGATAAGAATTATAAACAATAAATCTCTGGTAAACCTACAACATTTTGCAAGAATATCGCTGTCGGATGTTCAAATGTACATCTGTAATGCGCAAGCACAATTCAGTTTGAATTTCCCGCGCAAAAAGACTACGCATGCGCTGAGACACGGAAATGGGAGAGGGGAAAATCGAATTGTGGGGAGCGTTTCCGGTTCCGACGAGGTCATGGGAGCGTCCGCTGTAAACACATTTTTGAGGTTATGTTGACCTTTTACTCCCCTCAATTTCGTGATTTAGATCCACGTTCTTCACAATTATGGGGAAAGACAATACAAAGAATACATTTGGAGCGAAACAGAGGAAAAACGATAATAGCAATGAATCCATGACTGACAAGAAACCTTTCGATAAAAAAACGTACAGAAAGAAAAAATACAGTTACAAGTACAAAGGTAAATATTTTATTGTGTCTTGCGGGTCGAACAACCGTTGTTGTTGCAGTGAAATAATCGTTTTTGGCAAATGATTGTTTTTTTCTTAAGGACAACTTTGAATAGCAACTATAAAATAACTATAGCTGAACTATTTTCTTTTGATTGTGGTTGCGGACTAAACTGATTCAATTTTTGTTTTTCGAAATAACATAAAATACTTTCGGGAAGGTGAAAAAAGATGCCTGTTAAAAGTAGAGCTCTTAATATGAATATTTAGATGTCTCATCGCAAATTTCTATTTCCCATTTAAATAATGCAGGAAAAAAAAATTTCAAACGTTGAAATTTTATAACAGCTTCAAGTCAATGTACCAAAATAAACAATACATATTCTTGTAGAGAATTGAACGCTCTACAAAAAAGATTGTTAGTTAACAATAAAAATATTCAAGCCACTTTTCACGGTAGATCAATTTCTGCATCTATTTTTTTTTTCGTTTTCTTCATAAAAACCTAAAATCGAGGTGGAAGGGAAATCCTGGACATCATGAATTTTGGGTTAAAAATTTTCATTTTTGACCCCGGGTTTTGAGAATTTTTTCAAATTTTTAAATCACGGTCCTCGAGGTTTTAGAAAAAAATGTTCAAAGAATCATAACGTACTGAAATTTGGTTTTAAAAATCTGAAATAAATTCTGAATGCTATTTTGAGTTGGAAGAATCATATAAAAAATCGTAAACGAAATCAGTGCGGTCGGGCGTCACACTCAGGTCGACTTGGTATGGAATGCCCCATATGCTCCTTCCCAGGTCGATGTTTGTCGTTATCAATACAATTTCTATATCCACAGTTGAAAAGTGGGACGAACGTAGGAAGAAGGCTATATTGCGTGGTTTTTACAAAGATTTACACAAGGATCACCCTGATTCACCAACAAAGACTCATGATCAAAACACACATGAGAAAAGGTATGGCGATAAACACTTATCCCCTCACTCTCAAATTATTCAATTATCCCCTTATAAATTATTAAATGTACTTTTTATATGCACAGCTTCAAGAAGAAAAGTTCTTTTTTCGCTGCTAAAGAACAGTACCGAAAGCAAATTGCAATAAAAGAAAAAGAAAAAGAACAATCACGGAAGTGCAGAATGGAACAAGAAGAGGCATCGAATAATAGTAGAAAGAAGAAAATGCAGATAAACAAGAAACTCTCAAAAAAAACGCGAAAGGGCCAACCGATTATGAAGGACAGATTGGAGATGTTGTTGGAAAAAATTAAAGAAGGTGCAACTGTAGATTGATTGTTTGGAATACATCTACAAGTGACAAGATCTGGGAAGATCTAAAGTCATTTTGATATCAAGTACGTTGACAATATTTATTTTTGATATTACCAACAGCGAAGTAATGGTTTAGCTTTTCCAATAAATAAAAAATTGGAAAATGGTGGAAATATTAAAAATGGTATACAATTTTCGGAAATGTTAATTATTCAATTAGACGGGCAGCTGTTGAAAACTAAGAATACCTTGTTTTTTTCTTAACAATTTTCGATAACCTTTTTTATAAATAGAAAATGTCTCTTTTTGTTCCAATTTATCAGGGTGATGAAGAAGATCGGGTTTTTGTTTGCGACGACGCTCATGATCGAGATTCTTTTGGTATAAAATATGGTCGAAAATGTTTTTCTGAAGTACCTCAATATTTCTAGATATTTGAAATTTGTTCATAAATTTAAAAATAGGCAGAGAAGATAAATTCAAATATTTAATAATATCAAGCATAAATGTGATTTGAAAAATAATTTCTTCTGTGGTTGAGTTACTCAAATGCTAGGGATATTCAACTTGAGTATCCCTAGCATTTGCGTTTTATTAAAAATATTTTGACACGACTTCGGTATTACAAATGTACATTAGATACATTTAAGTATAAAAGTCGTTATTTTTTTCGACATCGAATGTTTTGATTTTGGGGAAGCAAAACGACAGAATCTTTATTTTGGAACTCCTTGCCACAGATATTTTTTATGAGGCAAACGAAAAATGGGGCTTATGATAATTCACCGCATGCGGTAATCACGATTTTTTGTGATGGAGTACCAGTTTTGCTTCCACATTTTTCCATTTTCTTAAGCACATCAAGACCACTGATGACGTGGCCAAATACAACATGTTTTCTATCAAGCCATTCGGTACGAGCGGTACAAAGAAAAAATTGCGAGCTATTGGAATTCGGACCTGAATTCGCCATTGATAGCGTTCCCGCACCTGTGTGCTTAAGTTCAAAGTTTTCATCCTCGAATTTATTACCGTAGATAGACTTTCCACCTGTTCCATCTTGATTTATAAAATCTCCACCTTGGCACATCTGTTGATGAAAATTAAGGTCAAATACTACTCATTTTATCGCTTTACATTTTCCATTACGCGTGCGTGATCGTACCAGAGTTTTGAAAATAGTAATGTAAAAGTAATGCATTACCCATTACTTTAAACAATGCGTATTGGATAAGATTTCCATTACAAATTACAAAAGTATCGTGTAATGAATGAATGTTCCATTATAAATGAAAATAGTAATGTGTAATGGATGCATGTTCCATTACAAATAAAAAAAGTTATGTGTAATGTATGCATGTTCCATTACATGTTCTTATGCGACAAAAGCCGGACAGTGTCCATTAAACGTGCGCGTTAAACGTCTGCGTTAAACCGTACAAGAGACTGGAGGAATACAAGATGACAAAAAAATGATTGAACTTGAATTTGTATGGGATAAACATAGCAAAGGATACAAAATCTGGAATAATTCGATGAAAGATGCTTCCTTGATATCCAAAACCCTTTTCATGTGTACAAAGACAACGGAAATTCTCAGCCGTTTTTGGAGTAACGTCAGCTCTGAGCATAATTATTATGCGACCCAATTCTTGCTTGCCTATTCCGATGTCAAGGTAAACTTGTGGATTTTGTTTGCCTTTTTTAACCGTTGTGGCGTCTTGCACAGTTATGGTGTTGTCATCTTTATTTAGAGTTTGACCTGCATGCTCCTGCAGCCACGTGTCATCGGCCCACACTGGTTTCGATGATCCTTCTTTGATTTTCTGTGGTTTCGCGATATTGACTCTAATGGTTCGACCAAAAAGTTCTGAATCATTCTGCAATGAGAAAATGAAGTAAGCATTATGACTCTCACAGGCGAGATTACGGGACATGAAAGCGAATCAGAGAAGCATCTCATTTTTCCTTTTGATTTAATGATCTACCTATTTATTTTCTAGTTTTTTAAAAATTATTCTACCATATTATCAATAGCCGCAGACGCGTCTTCGGCCATCTCAAATTCAATAAACGCAAATCCTCGGTGCTTTTCGGATTCATAATCCAATGGTATTTGGACATCAACAATTTCACCGAACGGAATGAAGGCTGCGTGTAATACTTTTTCATCGACTTCTTCTGCAAGCCCACCTGAAATAAATAATGGTCGATCAATATATGGCAATTTCTAGCTAAACCATTACATGGACCAGGTAGATTGTTTATCCAGCTTCAATTGAAAAAGGATCCTTTTGTCTTTAACCAATGATATCTCAGCAAACAATAGTCCCACAGAAATTAATCAGAGAGTTTCGGAAACTGGAATAAATTTCGTAGAAGATTCTTTTAAGGGTTTGGGGCAATTTTTTTTTTCTGCCCTCATTCAGTTGAAAAAAGTACAAAAAAGTACAAAAAAGTGACTTCTTCCCTTGATTTGGTAAATCAACTGCAGCTTTGCTAATATTGACGGGAAGGCTATTGTTTTAAGGAATTTTTACAGCTCAATGTACCCCCAATAACCCTGTAAATTTGCAGATCAATCCATTGAACGGCTTTTCCAGACCGTTGATTAAAATTCCTAAAAAAATTAAAGGAGCAAGGTTTTTTTTCTATTTGTTTAGCATGTAGCTACCTAATAATAAATTGGATTTATGGTATTCGGTAGTCACATAACATCAAATTGGAACTTTAAGTATTTGGTGATGCCATAACAATAGCTGACTGCAACTTTTGGTATTTGTTGTTATGATAACAATATTAACTTACAACTTCCATTTTGCATTCCAATAACAACAAAAATTTTGATTTCAATATTAAAAACGAATAATAATTTTTGTTATCTCGTATCGTAGTCCCAACCAACTAAATGACCATGTTTAGTTGAAATCAACCAAGCCCTGATCAGTATTTAAGTGTATGAATTTTTTTCACACATTGTAATAGATTAAAAAACCATAAATGTTTATTTTTCCAGCATTTTGTTTGCTGCGGATTAAAATAAATTCTATCCTTAATGACGTTAGTGATTTTTCTTGGCATCATCTAATGTTTTTTATCTGAAATAATTTGAATAAAGTAGACAAATCACCAGAAGTGGTGTACGAAAATTAAGGACAAGTACATTTACAAAAGGGATAGTCTTCTTATAAAAAGTTTTGAAATAAATATATATGAATATCACAACACGACGAGTAACAATTTTCAATAGATTTAATTAATTTCTCAATAATTGACGTTCAAGATGTTTTTAGGTTTTTTATTTTGGCTCTGCCTGTAAAAATCAGGAACTTGAAATTCTAAACATTCAACTCAGTGGAAAATACGTAAATTAATCACTGAAACGAAAAATTGAAAAACCCGCATACTATTTGAGTAATTAATTCTTAATAGTTTCGTTATTTGAAAAAAAAGTATGCCAAATACTGGCAGGGATCTATTAATTTTTCTGTAAAAATTATATTTGTAAATTTTTTCATTCAGCTGAACGTTCGGAATTTCAAGTGCATTAAAAATCGTAATTTCGAAACTAACATTACATTAGCAGTCAATGCGTAAGATGACTAGAGATACTTTTGTAAATGTACTTGCCTTAAATTTTTGTAAACATCTTTTGGTGTTTTTGTCGATGTTTTGTACGCTCCATTCAAAAAACGAATATCTGATAAGCAAAGTGGGGAAAATCGGAAAACGTAAAATAGCTTAAGTTCCTGTTAAGGGTATGGCCTAATTCTTTATTTCTGGGCAATGTTTATTTATCCGAGATTTACATACATACCTACGTATATTGTTCGTTTTGTATTATTCATAATGCTAACCCTATTAGACGCACATAACCTTACACCGGCGCCAGGGGAAGTGAAGTTGAGTGAAGGTGAAGCAAGACCTTACGACGATGGCCGATGGAGGCGCTGCTTCCGCGAGGATTCATATCTCACGCGTTCCAATGATCAGATAAATGTATTTTCCGTTCAATTCTCTTCACCTAGAGTTATTAACATTAAATTCTTATCAATCTTGAAAAAATTTGCAAAATACATCGCTGTCATATTTTCAAATGTATGTAACGCGTAAGCACAAATTTAAAGTTGAATTTCGCGCGCTCAATCTACGCATGCTTCGAAACACAGTACGCATGCGTTGAAACACGAGAGCGGGAGAGTGAGGGGAAATTCAAGTTATGGGAGCGTGACGATTTTTATATTTTACATAACTGTTTATCCAATTTATTAACCACCCTTGTGCAAACAAATTGACTCCTATAATTGTAATATTAGATCGTCGAACAGGCCCGGCGCAGTGTGATGAGAGAGTTGGAATTGCGATTGCCGAAATTGATCTCGAATTAATGAAGAAAATTCGGCACAACCAGCCGCTAGGTAAAATCATCGACTTAAAATTGTATTCAGCTATAAGACCTCTTGTACAATATCCAAAAAAACCGAAACGTGTGAATTGAAACTTGCACATTGCTTATTAATCAACCTGAATTCTGCAATGACAAAGAAAGTGACTTCCGTACTCGGAAAACAATGTGCGGTTTCCCTCGTTTAAGAGAAAAAAAGCAAGCCCGAACAACTCACGTTGTCGGGTACTTTTCCATACTGTTTCTCCACCGCGAATATACCCCAGACACTCAATTCGTCTTGCTCTGATGATATATATTCTCAGTTCGCTCATTTTTGCTCTGAAGACCTGTGAGATCGATGTCCACAGAGCTTAGAGCCCAATTGTGCTCGCATATTTCGAGTGCCTCCCATTCGGACTTGAACGCTGCTTTTGGATCGGGAGGCATCGACATCGCAGCTCCGGAAACCTGATCTTGCAATAGTCTTGATGTATCAGCAGCATTATTTTCTCCAAGTACCAGAGTATAGATCGATCTCAGTCCAAAGACGTTAAGAAAATACCACGATGCTGATGACACCCAAGCAGCATCCAGTGTGACTAGCTCAATGCCACGCTGCAGCATTGGTTTGAAGCGGAGAGTTAGGGGAAACGGTACCTTGGCTGAAAATGGTGATAAAGAAACGTTTATACTCAATTATTCAATTTAGTGGAAAGAATTTTAAAGTGAAAGCGAAAATCGACACCTTGCTGTGCCATTATTTTTCTTTTCTTGTTATTTCAGTGTCTTGTGATAATTTAAAAAATTCTGAAAAATCCATTCAGTGACAAACATGCCGACATGAATGTGTTAATATGTATACATCTGCTATTATCAATTGTGACTCAAATTCTCATTAGAAAAGAGCAGTAAGTGTCTGTTAGACATAAGGTGAATGCTAATAGCCAAACCATTATACGAATGTAAAGCAGTTCTTGATTCCAATTTTCGCACTCTTTACGCTTTGTGATGAAAAAAAGAAATTGGAAATTAGAAAATAGCAAAGTGTAAAAGATATCAAGAATAGTGAAAACAAAAGAAAGGCCTTCTTATTCCAACTGTGTGTGAGCATCAAAAGGAAGAAACAAGCTAGGTTTCATTTTTGGAAACATCTAAAAGTGATATCCTGACTAATAATCAAGATTTCCAATATTCTGGGGTAAATGGTCACAACAAAAAAATTTGTTAAAGATGAAGACAATTTGCTTACTCGTCACAAAACCAGAAAACATCCAATTTATCCATCCACCAATGAGTACCATAGGCAATACATTTGTGACGTTTCCCTTGAGCATGTCAGTCATCATGCTAGGATCTGCCATGGGATTTTGTGACACAGGTGGTCTTTTCTGTGTTTTGAAATACCCAGTCTCTGCGTTGTTGAAGAAATTTCGTCGCATGAGGAATGCAGGCTTGGGAATGTAGTGTCCATTTTCGCGTAACATTCTTGAGCGAATCATCACCTGACTATGCCAAATAAACGAGTTATTATATCAGAAGATCAAGATTCACCATCCTAAGGTTAGTTTACACCAGAGTTGTGAATAATGCATTACAGTATTCATTACCCATTACACTGCATAATGTGAAATGGACAAGTGTATCATTACAAAATGCAAAAGTAATGTGTAATGGATGCATGTGCCATTACAAACAAAAAATGTAATGTGTAATGGATGCATGTGCCATTACAAATAAAAAATGTAATGCGTAATGGATGCATGTGCCATTCCAAATAAAAAATGTAATGTGTAATGGATGCATGTACCATTACAAATAAAAAATGTAATATGTAATGGATGATTGCTCCATTACAAATTACAATTGAAGAAAAACTTAATACACACCGACACCTGTAAGTTTTTCTTGAATTGTAATTTTTACAACAATGGAGTAAAAATTACAATTCAAGAAAATGAAATGAAAATGATTGAGAAGGGGTTAAGCATGAGTGTCGGAAAGAGATTACGTTAAACCCAATTCAATCCTTGTTCATGTAAGCAAGTCCATAGGTTTCTTCTGGTGTGCATTATTTCGTTTCGTTCGTATAATGTGAAATTAAAAATTAAACTATAGATTAGACACAACCTAAAATTACTAACTACCACTAAAAACTATTTTGAACGATTCGTCTCACCTATCCTGCACTTGATGGACCTCAACTTTTTTCTGCGACGCGAGTAATATTGACACATAATGACGAATTATTCCTACGAGGAATGTGATCACAACTATAGGCAAAAATACCCATCCTCGGATATTAGGATCCAGCAATAATTCCGCCATTTTTGTATTTTTGGAGTTTTGTAGAAAAATCCAGGGCTAGAGCTAGACTAGAGCAAGAGGCTCTCTTGTTCTGGTTTGGTACAGTGGACGCTCCCACAATTGGACTCGTCGCGACCGGAAGCGCTACCATAATTTTTCCCCCTCATTCTCCTACTTCGGTGTTCCAACGCATGCGTACTGCCATTTTACGCGGGAAATTCAAACTGTGAATTGAGTTTACGCATTACAGACATACATTTGAACATCCGGCACCGATATTATCGCAAAATTTCTATGGAAAGAATCAAGTATAAAATAAATTTATTCGTCTGTTAAAACACGATACAACATTTACTAGACAACGTGATGCAAACTTACATCTGTTTAGCACATTTTACGGAAGTTTCATATTTTCTGTAGTGTAAAAATTCCTTTTCCGTTGAGAAATATATAATTGATGATAACATTTAATCCGTCGTGTTTATTCGCGTGGAAAATTTGACAATTGAGGTTATGTTGGTAGGTTTGGAGTGGGGAGAAACGCCGATAGGGGTTGTCAAATTATGGGAGCATCCACTGTATGTTACGACCGTGCGAGAGCGACGCTCGTGGTGGATTGTGGCACCATTTTCTGACGTTTCATAGATAATAGATATAGCTATAGGCCACGTTTTCAACGGTTCTCTCCATTCTGCTCCATTCCGTGGTTTGACATCCCAATCGTTGACAATTCGTAAGAAAGGGGTGGTTCCAACAGCAATTAAAATTTTTCAATATTTTTTATCGATATCTCACTTCCGAACTGGACGTGGTGGAATTTGCTTAGATAAAGTAAGATCATTTTTATTATATTCATTATGATTACCTATGAGTAAATTATAAGATTGTGTTTTCTTCCTGTTTGCTTTTTTTTTTATAACAGTGAACGCTTGCAATCAAAAACTAAAATAGACTAATCGTTTCAGGACAGTGAAATTATCGCTATATTTTCATATTATATATTACAATGAAAACAATTTTACGCACTTGTCAATTTTTTCGCTTCTGTGCTCACATTTTTAAGTCTAACCTAAAACAGAATTCTTGAATTAATCTTGTACTGGATCGGTTTTTATGACAATCAGATCGAAACATGGACGCATTCGGAGATAACTTTACCAATGAGCTTGAAGTCGATCCGGTTGCGGAGTTTGTAGCGCGAGAACAAGATCAATTGGCCGGATTGGAAGATGACATACCTCCGGTTGCTATGTCAGTAGCTGCTACACCGGCTGCTCCGATAGAGGGTAAACGTTTTTTATCTTCTCATATCGTAGGTTTTTATTCTGCTTTACGTGTTATCCAACTTTGTCAATCGTAGATGATTTCTCTGGTGCTTTCGGGAACATGAAAACTGCTGGCGGCGATTCGGAAGGAAGTTTTGAAATGATCAATTCTGTTGGTCAACCGATGGAATCCATGCTGGCTGCTCCGGGTAAGTTTTCTGAATTAACCGAAGTATGTTTTGTAGCAATATGTAAAAAACGTGAGAAAATTATACATTTTTTGGAGGTACAAGAGGCCAACAAAATTTTTTTAGATCATCAGCATCAAAACAAACTAATATTGGGAGATTGATTCAAGGAAATCTATATATGCAGTTATATTTTTTTCATGTACCCAATCTGCAAAGCTGGGCGGAAAAGAGTTAATTCGTTAATCGTTATTTAACGAAGTTAACATATTGCTTAACGATTTAACTTTTAAGTTAAATTAGAAAATCATTAACGGTCTCCTTCAATTCCGTTATGTTGAACTTCCGTTAACTGTAGTTGGTTACATTAGTTATTGACGTGATTTTGTTTGTTTAAATTCCGCGCCTACGAACAGGATAGTGTTGGCATTGTCGGAAGTTGCAATAACGAAGAAGAAGGCGATTATTTTTTGTTAAGCTTAGGATTTGGTAACAAGTTGGCTGGACATAAAGTCAAAAGACTCTCTTTCAGATTCTGCCTTTTTAAGTGAACCAGTTTTAATAAATCTATTCAGTAGATTTATTAAAACTGGGTATTTCGTCTAGAGCTGCGGTAGAACGTCTTTCTTGTACAGGAAAAGATATTTTAGGGGTTAAACGATCATCATTCTTGGATGATAATTTTAATATCCTAATTTTTATGAAGGGGAACATGCATCTAATGCAAAATGGGTAGGAATTTAGGAATAATTGATTTCCAGGGTTAATGTAACCTACATACACTCCTGGAAACAATTCAAAGATAAAAAAAATGTCCTGAATTTTTAGTGGTTTTAAAAAATGCTGTATCTCAGTGAAAAAAGATCGTATCGAGGTCTAAAAAAAGCATTTTGAAGCTTAAAGTTTCCATTTTTGAGATCTTTCGGCGAAAAATTTTCCGAATCTACAGGATCCACGCGATTCTAAGAAATAGTGTTAAAAAAAAATGTTACAATTTTTTTTTGCTGCACTGACTTGGAAAAACATTTTCCAGCTGAACCATTGCATGGACCGGATAGCTTCGTTATTCAGCTTCAATTTGCTTTTTTTACACCTCGATGAAACCATTTTTCATTTTTTTAAATTCCTTAATTGTTTCCACTAGTGTATGATTCTATATTTTCTTCCTAAAAAACATCTAACACTTAATCTACCGAATTGTTTATTTACCTGTTTATTATCTTTAATCTATAATACTGAAACATCAATACAACTTCTGAGTGGTTAACTTTTAATGGATAACTTTAACTTGCGTTAATTACAAAAAGTCAACGATTTAACGATTATCGAAGTTAACTTTTTGAGTAACAAATTAACGATTAACGAAGTTAACTTTTTGAGTAACGAATTAACGATTAACGAAGTTAACTTTTGGATTAACTTTGCCCACCTTTGGTTACGATTGAGTTTTTTTTTCTTAGACAGCGCACCTGCGGTGACACTAATCAGAGAGGAGCCTGAGAAAATTCGTAAGTGGAGAGAAGACCAGATGGCCAGACTTGAACAAAAAGGTTCGATCATTGTTCAGTTCTACAGAGCGAAAAAGTTCGGTTTTCTGCAAAAGTAAAAACAAAACTAGTTTACACTCAACTATAATGTTATTCCGTTACTTTCTATTTAGATGCCGAGGAAGAAAAGAAGAAAGAGGATTGGAAAGAGGCAGCGAAAAAAGAATTGGAAGAATGGTACAAGCATCACGCCGAAGCTACCAGCAAGACGAAAACCACAAACAGGTAGCGCTATAAATTAATTATCATCATGTTTATGTGTTACTGAGTTTAAAAAAAAACTATTTTTCTACAATTTTCGAGCGCCTCCGCCGCTATCGTCACGCAAAATGAATAAGTTCATCCAGTTAATTTTTTTTCTCAATTTTTATCTCAGCAGAGCAATCTGTCCTATTAAATATGTATACATATATATGTATGAGAGATTCCATGCCACTTTCGCCGTCCAAAAAATGACTATACCTTGAAACTTTTTCCAATGTCAAACCTTTATGAACTTGGCACCTGACTTGCTCGGAACTTAATTTTCCTTTTGCATTTTTATACTTTTGGTTATGTAGTTGATAGTACAACAGTAATTTAGTTCGTAGTTGTTCATTCATAAAATTTCGGCGGCGATAACAAAAAATTAACGGTTGATTCCCATTCAAAATTGTGTATAGTTGTTTCCAGTACCTTCATTTCTATTTATAGTTGCGAGGACAAAAATTCTCGTAGCCATTACTATTCTGGTGTTGCAAGACTGCTTACATTGCATGATCTGTTCGCTTCAGAAAGATTTTTAATAATTTTTTTTTTCATTTGTAGTTCGTTAGGAACTTGAAAATACAAATCAACTAAATCAGAGGCTCGTAGTAGTAGTTTGTAGTTTCTCGGGAAGTAATTACAAACTGTTACAAACCTATTGCTACCAAAATAGACCTACTCGATTCAAAATAGCTTGTAGTTTTTTTTCCGTTCGTAGTTCTCCGGGCACTATCTAAAAACGGTTTTAAAAGCTTTAGAGACGTTTGTAAACCTTTGAGAAGTGACTACAAACGACCTTTTCGCTTCAAAATCGTTTGTAGTAATATTTTTTCGTTTGTAGTTTTTCTGGAACTATCTGAAAAACTTGTAGTTCCTTGTACCTTGTAGTTCCTCAGAAAGTGACTACGAGCTACCTACTCCAAAATCATTTGTAGTTCCTCAAGAAATGGCTGGAAACGACTCTGAGCTCAATTCAACACATGTAAGCGCAATTCTTTGCTCAGTATTGAAGCCCATGTGGTATTATTCGCTGACTTAGGTCCAGTTCCACAACCATCATTTAAACCTGGTTTAATTTTTTTCACATAGCGTATGTCTATGTAAAAAAAATTAAACCAGGTTTAAATGATGGTTGTGGAATTGGGCCTTACATGCTCGATCGTTTTTTCGATCTTTTTTTAAAAACAAAAACAAACATCTCAACATCTTTTTTTTTCAAACATCTCGAAAGCGAGGCTTTCTAGCAGAAATGATAAAGAACAACAAAAATCAGTATAACTATGATCTGCAATATAACAAATTCTGCAATTTTTGTTAGTAGCCTAAGTTTAATTTTTTAGCGACAAAAATCAATTTTCAACCAAAACACTTTACAGTTACTTCGGGCTTTGAGAAAAACGCGTTCAAAGTTTCAGAAGCACTTTACATATAGTAATTACGGGTTTATAAATATGCCTATAACTTCAAAAATATTTGTTGGACCTTAATACTGGGCAAAAATATTGCATTTGCATTTGCCTTGATAGATACAAAAATTTTGAGGCCTAGTCATTTTTTGAATGGCGAAAGTGGTGTGGAATCCCTCATGTTTATATGTATATACATATAATTATTTATTTATTTATTTATTTATATATATACATAGATATTATTCTCATTTTGCTTCTTAGGGAATCAGCCAAGTAAGTTTTCAAAACATTTTTCTCTATTAGCATGCTACGTTGCACAGCACATAATAATTCAGCGTGTTCAAAACATTTTGGTTTTCGTCTACTCTCTCGCTATCGTGATGCTGTGTGCGTTCACACATGAGTGCACAATTTTCAAGTTACGTAGGAGTAAAGAGTGCGTACGAACAGGGAAGAATATCGATGGTGCAGTTTGCCATGATCTTTGAAAGCTTCTCGCGAAGACCTTTTCAGAAGATTATTCATTAAAAATTAGTCACATGACATCTTCCTTGTGACGTTTCTCTCAATTATATATAGATGATTGTCCGGTAATCCGGAAACAAAATTTCGATTGTTCTGCTAGTTTCAAAAATCTTTATGTGTTGATGATGTGAAAAACTTCAGAGCCGACAGTCTTTCGAGACTGTCAAAAGGATCTTTAGCCTCTTCTCAAGGTCAGGCTAAAGATCCTCTCACCCTCACATGACCTCTATAAGCTATCTCTCTTGTACTGACAAGAACGGAAAAGGGCAAGGGAGGACGGGTTTAAGTTCACCTTAAATTTTAAATTTCTGCAAAATTCATAGCAAACAAAGAGGCTGTGGGCTCAGCTTATGGGCAACATTTCGGCTCACCACTCCAATGTGGTCCTGAGATATAGCTGTTCGAATTTTTTGAGGCAACATGTGCAAAATGAAATATAAAATACGAAGGTATTTGAGAAGGGCAGAAAAATCGAAATTTTGGACGTGCATCGCTGGTCGAGCAGTTGTTGGAACCATATTTATAAATTTTTCTTTTCATGCTTTCATTGAACCTACATGCTCGCTTATTCATGCAAAAGCCACATTGTGACTCACGTGCTCTCCCTGTAGACGTTTTGCCATGCTGTGCAAGAAAAAGTCGATATAAAGAGAGAGAAAATATAATGAAATAAATGACAATGAGTAGAGAAGAAAAAAAGATACGTTAAACAGTAACGTTCAGTTCCAAAATATCTTAGATTGATTAAATAAACATGTGCATGACAAAATGATAATCACGTAGGCACAAATCACGATACATTAAGAAAAGAACAATGCTAAAAATTAGCATGTTTGCCTATTGATGTTTTGTTAGTTGTGTTGCACTTGGCATGTTTACGCATCTTGTATCACCGATTCGGTGTTATCAATAGGAACGCCGAGAAGCAATTCGTAGCTGAGGCCGACGAGGTGGAACCCGGTACCGAATGGGAACGCATCGCTAAACTCTGTGACTTCAATCCAAAATCGGCACGCACGTCCAAAGACGTATCGCGTATGCGTTCGATTATTCTTCAGCTTAAGCAGACACCACCGGCTCCTGTTACCACTTGAAATATCTTATAATCGATATATAAATACACACACACATACACACACACGCTCGTGTATTATCATGAAAACCACATTGTTAATAGTATGGGTTGCGATTAAATATTCAAAAATTATCGTTACTAGGTCTCAAACAGAAGAAGAAACTAAGAACAAGACAATGTAATTTTTCTTCATTCAAATCTGTAATGTTATTGTGAATAAAGTTTAATGTGAAATGATAACTTGTTGATGATATTTCATGATAGACCGATTGCGCCTTCAGCTTCATTGTATTTGGCACGTTGTTTTGGGAACAAGTGTTCAAGTGCGTCGGCGACTGGCTCTCCAAATACAGTTTATGAACATGTAGCCTTAGTATGAAATGTTATAAAAATATGTATCTTCATCTTATAGTTTATAATACCTCCAACTTACGTTTAGCCATGACCGATCGCATAAACATTGGAGAATCTTTAAAAAAATTGTACTAATAAAAGAAAAATAAAGGTCATTGCGATCAGGTCATGGTAGTTGGAAACCGTATTCCAACCACAAAACGTCCTTGTTGCAGGAACCTTGAACGTTCTCCATGAAGGTAAATTTGGTGATGTTGAGTTTATCGAACTAGTCAGAATTTAGATATCCTCGGTTTCTCTGGAGTCGCAAGCAGTCTTCGTCTCGTTGATGTAGTGCTGAAACTGAATTTTTTTTCCCTCATTGATTACTGGCAGAGTTGCGAAATTATGAATGAAAAAGTAATGCATTAACCATTACTTTTTTAATGGCTAATGAAATTTGATGGTTAATGGAAATTATTTTCATTAACCATTAAAATTTAATGGTTGATGGAAATTATGTTCATTAACCATTAAAATTTAATGGTAAATGGAAATTATTTTCATTAACCATCAAAATTTAATGGTTAATGGATATTATTTTCATTAACCATTAAAATTATTTCCATTAACCATTAAATGTTAATGGTTAATGAAAATGCAATTGCATTAAAAAAGTAATGCATTATTTGCAACCGTGCCCATTACAATGTAGTGTGTAATAGAAAAAAATTTCCATTACCCATTTTAATGTAATGTGTTATGGACAAAACTTTAATTGCAATTTTGGGAATGGAAAAATATAGATGAATAAATTATTGCAATTTTGCATTACATTTTATTAACTTGGGACTTAGATTTTCAGGTACCTTAAATTCTCAAAAGCATCTATATTATTATTATTATAAAAAGCATCTATATTATTATTGCAATGTAATGTGTAATGGGCAAAACTTTGATTGCAATTTTGCATTACATTTTATTGACTTAGGACTTAGATTTTCACCTTTAATTCTAAAAAGCATCTATATTACAATTCTAAAAATATAAGTCCTAAGTCAATAAAATGTAATACAAAACTGCAATAATTTATTCATCTATATTTTTCCATTCCCAAAATTGCAATCAAAGTTTTGTCCATTACACATTACATTGCAATGGGTAATGGAAATTTTTTCTATTACACACTACATTGTAATGGGCAGGGTTGCAAATAATGCATTACTTTTTTTTAATACAATTGCATTTTCATTAACCATCAACATTTCATGGTTTATGTTTAATGAAAATAACTTCCATTAACCATTAAATTTTAATGGTTAATGAAAATAATTGCCATTAATCATTAAATTTTAATGGTTAATGAAAATTATTTCCAGTAACCATTAAACGTTAGTGGTTAATGAAAATGCAAATGCATTAAAAAAAGTAATGCATTATTTGCAACCCTGATTACTGGTGTCTTGTATTAATAATCATTCGTGAAAGCTGATTTTAAATCGACCTTTTGAACAATGTCGTGTTACTTACCTGAAATTGTCATCGTCGATAACGATTTGCATCTCATGGCGCCAATGGTAGATAAATGGATAGACTTCCGGATTTATACTATCGGAAATGGCGTTATAAACGGCGAAATCAGCTTTCGTCGGTGCAATTCTAAAATTCAACGATTGACTTTAGTTTACGCCAGTTATATCGTATTGAACCAATTTAGCAATTAACTAACCCTTCTATGAAGGTAGCAGGACCTTCGTCGGCTAACCACATTTTGTCCTCGCAGTCGGAATCATGTCTCGAGTTTGACGACGTTGATATCGGCGAGGACGGTGGTGTGAAGAACATTTCTATAAAAAGCCGTGGAAAAAACAATTAACCGAAAGACCCCACAATTCTTACCTCATTAGATAAAATGCGCGATATATAATTTACCGGTATCACTCTCTTCAGAACTGTCTTCTTTGAGCTGGAGGCTCCAACTTTCCAAATTGGCACAGAGATTGTCCATGTCATCGGAACTTTTTTTGTCTCTTACGTCTCTCGAAGCAATTTCCTGGAAGAAACATTTAAGCGTACTGTGATTCTAACCGACAGTCAATCGCATAGGTTATCATTTGCAAATACCTTTAGACGGCTCGAATCGGTAAAACGTGTCTCCAAATATTTTTCCAGCCTCGCGAGACCTTCGTCACATCGGAAATCCGCAAAATCGTTCAAAAAAGGCCAATACTCTTTCCACGAAACGTGATACTCTTGGGCCAATTCTCTAGTAAAATATAAATTCTATTATTATTATCATTATCATCGTCGGATGATAATAGCAAAAGGTGCACCAAGAAAAAATTGACTTCCCAAATACTACGGATTTAGAATCTGGGACACAAACCCAAATCTATATCATAATAAATCAATATGATTATATCATGTTGATTTAATTATATTATATAGATTATGATTCAAACTATCCCTAGCGGGATTTGCAAAGCTCAGGGCAACTCGGTTTGCAACGCGTTGCTTTGTACCAAAAGGCAACTCGTATTGGAACGCTGTCGCAACACATCGCCGCTGGTAACCTCAAAAATTGCTGATTCCTCAGTCGGTAATATTTGGAAAGAGCGTTGCTCTGGCGTTGCTCCGCGAGTTGCTTGCACCGTTGCTTTTTGACATGACCTCAAAAATGGCTGACTCCTCAGTCGGTAACATTTGCAAAGAGCGTTGCTTCACGAGTTGCTCGCACCGTTGCCTTTTGATACAAAGCCACCCATCGTCTTTCCGTTGTCCGCTGAGTTGTTTTAACTGAAACAACGCGTTGCAAATGCCGCTAGGGATGTTTGAAAGATGTTCAACATGATTTTTTCAGGGTTAACATAGTCTGCAAATCTATGTCCGACATAATTTTTCTACCTAAGGTTTTTTTCCCGTGTAATCACTACACTCAAAGTCACCTCCCTACCGGAAGTAGGGAGGTGACTTTGAAAAGCCCAATTATCGGAAAATTGTTTCTGAATGTTGTTCCTGGAGATCTCGGGAAAAAGAACATCAGTTCTCAATTTGTCGATAAATCGGGTATGTCACATACATTAGTTTTGGGTCGACCGATTTCAAACTCCACATCAATCAAAAAATGAATAATCAAACTATAAAAGGCCGGTACTCGATTTCGAAGGTTCAGCAATTCTTGTACTGCTAAACTGTAAATATGTCATTTTCATTACCTGCCCACGCGTTCTAGACCCTTTTCAGTATCATGAAGTCTCATTCCAGGATCCATTTGATGATTTATCGAACTATTGAAGGAATCACTGAGCGACGTGTCTCTTTTTTGACTCAAGTTTATACTCAGTCGGGGTGGTGTTCTCCACTTCTTTCGGAATTGAACAGCTTGAGATTTCGTCATCGGACCCGCGAAAGCACGTACCTCGACTCGTGGACTTATAGGATCAATCTTCAACTGACGCTGCAATATCGCAAATAATAAAATTTAAACGACTGCAGATTAAAAAAATGCACGTCTCTTATTTTTCGCTGGATTACAACATATCAAAAGTTTGTCAAAATCGAAAACGGACACCACCAAACGTTTCTTTGTTTGTAAACGTTCGACACCAGAGTTAAAGGAGCAGAATGCAGATTCGTTCCGTTCGAATTTATTTCTTAATCGGTGATAATTATACCTGGGGGCTCGTGGGAGAAAATGGATCGCCGATTGTTGGTTGCAGGGTATTATCGTCAGATCTGAGCACAGGCACGTAATATTGATCCTCGAGCAACATGTGAATATCTTTTTTGAGCACATCGTCCTCTTGGCATTTTCGGCTGCAAATTACCTGAAGTAATAAGACGTTTTGGGACATTTTGAACATACTGACATGAAAATCTCGAAACAAAAATTTTTCGCGAAAACAAAGCTTTTGTAGAGCTCTAAACTTCTTGACTCACCTCGGCCGGTATTTTATCGTATTTGTTGGGCAAAGTCTTGACGCATTCAGGATACGATACAAGAACCTTGACGATATCCTTCAAGCCGTATTTGGCCGCAAAATGTAGCGGCGTCTCGTTCAGACCTTTGTCGGGTGTATTTATATAAAGATCCAAAAGTATGTGCGCTCGATCGACATAAGTCTCGCAATCCTCCTCGCCATAGAGCAATTTGACAAAATCGGGATTGCCTACGGTATTCAAAATGAGCTCACACATTTGAGACGTGTTCGTCTGTCCTTTGGACGCGATTACGTGCAGAGCGTTGTAACGACACCCTTCCTGTTGAAGACCATTTGGAAATTGACATTTTTTGACATAAAAATCTTAAAGAAACATTTTTTACTGAAAACCAAGCTTCTGAAGGAAAATGTATTATCTTCGTTACTGATATAGTATTGCACACGAGTTATCGCTCATATGTATAAGAGAGGTTTAAAAAAATGCTTGAATAATCGCTCAAAAATGTTTACAGGACTTACTTGCAGTATCGCGGGTGTATCACCACTACTGACCAAATATCTGGGATTTTCCCAAACAATGTTTTTTACAGCCTCCAAATCACCGTTTTCAATCAATTTCCTGAATGCCACAAGCTCTTGCGGCTTGGGACCCTTGAAATTGCTGGATTTTTCATCATTAGTAATCGTTACAGTGGGAGAATTGAGCGAATAGGCCTCGGCATCCTCGCGGTTACTAAACGTTTTCAAACGCGCCCCCTTGTACTTTTTCATTACTTTGAGAGCTTCCAATTTGTCCAAATAAACAAGCGTGTTGCCTTCTGAAATATTAACATAGAGTTTAATCAGATAAATGGTGTACATTAACATGTTAAGAATTTTATTTGATCTCATACATTTTTCAGGATAAATTCTAGGATTTCGAACTTAATTTTGACCGTTAATAACTTTTGAATCAATAATATTATTGTAAATTGTTAAGAGAGAAATAATAAGGACTAAAGGACTAGATTATACTGGAAAATTAATTAACAATCTACTGAAAGAAAAAAGAAAATTCAACTGCTCAAGATGAAGGGATGAGATTGTTTCATATTTTTCCATGTTACCGTGCAAACTGTTGTTGGAATCATCCGGTGGTATATAAACTGCATGATACATGCAGTCGCCTTGTCCATTTTGATTCAAATTTAAAGGTACATTAGCCGGTTCGCCATTGGTAATTAACTGCTGGCTGGAAGTCATCTTTACGTCTCACCGATAAACAGCATATCAATCATAAGCTAAATCTGTCCAAGATTTAGTTCAAAACGTGGCGTTCAACGCTAATCTGTAAATCAATAATTGCTGTATTTGCCATTTTAATAACATGGGATATTGATGTTTTATTTTTAACATGGGATATTGATGTTTTATTTTGAAGAACTATGTTGAAAAAATGGGCGGGTTGAAGCCCCCCCCCCCCGCCGTCCCATTCTCGTGAGTGCGAGAGAGATAGAGCTAAAACTTTTAACACATTTTTCTCGGAGATGGCTTGATGAAATAAAAAAATAATAGTGGTTCCAGCTGTACACATTAATTACGCAGGTGGCCCCTCTCTTCTTTTTTCATTTCATCAAGCCGTCTCCGAGAAAAATGTGTTACAAAATTTTTGAGGTTATGTTGACCTTTACAATTCTCTTAACACACGAATGCATATACATTTATACGTTCGTACTTTTCGGATGTTTTTATCGCGTGTTTTTGACGTATTATTGGTACACTTTATCCTTTTATCGTAATTATTGTAACTATTTCGTCCACCAGTATTATTATTTATGATTGAAAATTCAAAGTTTTGGCATTATCTTTTTACATATGTTGAAATTTTACGAATGATCCTCCAATGTCGACATTTAGAAGTGATTAACAGTGATTGATCGCCAGAACTCGACACAATCAACACTCAACAACTGAACAACTACGCATAGTGCGCATAGAATAGAACATCAGAATATGTGTGGTCGCCCAGAAGACTACTAGCACCACGAGTGACGAAATTTGGCGTCAAAAAGTTCTAGCAGTCGGTGCTAAGGGATAAAAATTTACGCACTGAGAAAAAAAATGTTTGAATGAACAAAATCTGCAGTCAAATGTGTTCAACTAGATATTTAGTTAGTGCAATTCACCATTTTTTTGCCTGAATAATGTTTTAGTCAACCGAAGCGCAGAATTGTTCAAAAAATTAATTATTTAGTTAGACCAAATAAATATCTAGTTGCACGTATTTGAATGCAGATTTTGTTCATTCAAACATTCTTTTTTCGCAGTGCGGACGTTATTTGATTTTTAATAGACGGTTTATGCAAATAGACTTCCCATACCGACATATTAATTTTCCAACAACATTTTTTTACAGAATATGATTGCAGAATCTCACTACTGTGGTATTCTGCGATATACGAAACAGCGAATTCGATTAATGTTACGTGTCTCTATTTATATTATATAGATGTTTAAATTGAAGGATTTTTGCCGCCGTGGAAGGTTTTTTAAGCATGCGCAGAAGGTTTTTCGACAAGGCAATGGAACATCACTGCGTAGCAGTCCATACTTTATATTTATGGAAGAGGAAGAAAACTTCATATTCTTGATTTGCTCGAGTTTGTTCTGAATTTGTTAATGTCTAAATAGATCATTTGCGAAGGTGATTGTTTCATTGTGTGATATCGGAAAATATTCGACATGGTTTTGAGAAATAAACTTTATAAGGTTATCTACTCGCAAAGGAAATATATTGTGAGTCGAGTCCTGCATGCTTGTAACCCTGAAAGGTAATGGACATGTAATTTATTTATACCATACCGGGTTCTTCCAACCCAGAGGTTAGAAATCCTGTATATAAGCCATAATACACCCGACAGGTAACGTTTAGGCCTGGTTTATGCAGCGGCCGTAACTTAACCTAAAAAGGTTGAAAGATGTATATTGTGATTATGGCGTTTATCCAGTTTAGGCCTTAATTACATAAACTTCACAAAGACAATATACACTTTCAACTTTTTTAAGGTTTTGGCCGCTGCATAAACCAGGTCCTACCCTGAGGTAGAGGACAACATGCCCGAAGAGTAGGCTAAAGACCCAATCACTCTTATGCCCAGTTTATGTAGCGGTTGTAACGTAACGAGCTCTATGGGGGTCACATGAGAGCGAAAGAGAGGGCCTTTAGCCTCTTAAGAGGAGTGTAAAGGTCAACATAACTTCAAAAATATTTCAACACACTTTTCTCGGAGATGGCTTGATGAAATGAAAAAAGATGAGTAGGGCTGCCTGCCTAATTAATGTGTACAGGTGGCTCTACTATTCATTTTTGATTCCATCAAGCCATCTCTCAGAAAAATGTGTCGAAAGTTTTAGCTCTATCTCTCTCACACTCACAAGAGCGGAAAGGCAGGGAAGGGTGGTTCACCCTACCCTTAAGGGCAGGGTAACCCCCCACCCCTCCTCCTGCACCTTTCCGCTCTTGTGAGTGTGAGAGAGATAGCATATAGGGGTTCTATGTACTCCTATAGGCTATCTCTCTCACACTCACAAGAGTGGTAAGGCGGGGGAGGGGGTGTTTAGCCTGCCCTTAAAAGCAGGCTGAAGCCTAAACCCTCTCTTCCCTACTGTTTAGCTCTTGTAAGTGGGAGGAAGAGACTATAGGGTCGTGTGAGAGCGGGAGAAAGGGTCTTTAGCCTCCCCTTATTTATTCTTTATTGTCATATGTGTGGAAAATGTTTTTTAAAAATAATTTCCAATTCTTTTCGAACTACCGTGATTCAGAGAACATTTTGTATTGTTCTTTGAAAGATTGTTGTGTGGTTTTCATGAGAAGTTATCCATGGTAAAACTAGAACCGTTTATTCATGGGAAAAAGCGAAATGTTCCTTAACAATTGAATTGAGCAATTGAAGAAAGTTGGTACAAAATTTGAAAGAACAAAAATTCCAGGCAAAGGCTCAATGAAAGTAGACCTTATTGGACATTAGTATGTTGGAAACTTGAGCAAATCATAATGAAATACATGTACTTTCAGATATTCGAATGTTCGTTCAAACCGATTTTACTCCACTAAGAATACAGATTTGAAAGACAACAACGTACCTGTAGAGAACATACGGAATTTCAGCATAATAGCTCATGTTGACCATGGCAAGAGTACACTGGCTGATAGATTATTGGAGATTACTGGTGCGATAAGAGTAAACTCTGGTGATCAAGTCCTGGACAAGCTGCAGGTGGAAAAGGAACGAGGTATCACAGTTAAGGCACAAACAGCATCACTGAAATATGTGTACAAGGAAAAAGAGTATCTCTTGAACCTCATTGATACACCGGGCCACGTTGACTTTGCCACCGAAGTTAACAGATCACTTGCACCCTGTCAGGGCGTGATTCTTCTGGTGGACGCGAACGAAGGTGTACAGGCCCAAACAGTGGCAAACTTTTATCTTGCCTTTAGCAAGGATCTCGTTATAATACCTGTCTTGAACAAAGTCGATCTGAAAAATGCCAACCCCGAAAAAGTGGAGAAACAATTGAAGGCCCTGTTCGATTTTGAGGAGAGTGAAATTTTGCGAATATCGGCCAAATTCGGTACGGGGGTCGAGGATGTACTATCGGCAGTAATTGAGAGAATTCCACCACCGCCAGTGGCGCCAAACGAGCCTTTGCAAGCCCTTGTATTCGACAGCTGGTTCGACAAGTACAAAGGTGCAATAGTCCTCATTTATATCACTCAGGGATCTTTATCAATGAAGGATCAAATAACGTTTTTGCACAGCGGCAAATCGTACGAGGTCAGAACGGTCCATATGCTGAGGCCTCATCTTGAAGACGTTAAATCCCTGTGAGATCATTTTGTTTGCTTTGGAAATACGCGTATTTCGTTTACACGCTTTTAAAAAAATTTTTTTTTCATACTTTGATGCAATTATATCTTAGGCATGCTGGTCAAGTTGGATGTATCGCGTGCAATATGAGAACTTCGGCGGAAGCCCATATCGGTGATACTCTTCATTTAAAGAACAAACCAGTGAAGGCTCTTTTGGGATTCACGCCAGCAAAACCGATGGTTTTCGCTGGAATTTATCCAATGGATCAATCACAGCACACTGCATTGCGAGAGGCTATCGATAAATTGATATTAAACGATAGCGCTGTTACAGCTTCGATCGAAAGTAGGTGAGATACGTGTTACTGAATCAAAACGTTTTCTTAAAAACGAACATCGTTAAAATTATTTGTGAACTTTCGTTGATGTTACAGCCCTGCTTTAGGACAGGGATGGCGTCTCGGTTTTTTGGGTCTTTTGCACATGGAAGTTTTTTCGCAACGTCTCGAGCAGGAATATGGAGCTGAAGCCATCTTAACAGCTCCAGGAGTAACATATAAAGCGAAAATCATCGGAGCGAAGAACATAACTAAGTATCGCGGTGATGAATTCGCATTTAACAATCCTTCACATTTTCCTGAATCTCAAATCGTCGAGAGTTTTTACGAGCCGATGGTACTCGGTACAATCATCACTCCCGGTAAATGTTTGACAATTTATCGAATGTTGCACAATATTCCAGTGTAGGAGGTGAAATTTCATGCTCCAGTGAATGTATTTGGTTTTGTATAACAGGTATTTTGTCCGTATGTTTGACGTACGAGATGTCGTATAAGATAATGAAAAAAACTGTTTTTATTCGAGTGAAAAAAACCACAGAGACACTCGATAAGCATGAATTTCGCGAGTACAATAATGTCTTTTTATGTTTGCTTTCGATTTTGGTCATTTTGTTCACGATCGAAAGAGTCTATAATTTTAAAGAAACAAATATTTGTATTGCACTCCGTGCGCAAAGTGCCACTTTACGCACGCTGCGCGTGCTCAAACTGGCACTTTGCGCACTCGTACAATAAAATTTCGTACGATACTATGGCTTAATGGTGGTATCAGGGGTTGTATAGCTGTACATAGGATGAATGTTTTCTTCTTTTCCTTTGCTAGATCGTTATCTTGGAGGTGTGATATCATTGTGCATGGAAAGACGAGGTGTCGAACAATCGACGAAGAACATCGACAACGATCGAATAATGTTACAATTTTTATTACCACTGAACGAGATAATCGTTGATTTTCACGATACATTGAAGTCACTCTCTTCCGGATATGCGAGTTTCGATTACGAGGATCATGGCTACGAACCATCGAAGATCGTAAAAATTGACATACACATGAATGGCAAACCGGTTGAAGAATTGAGCACGATTATTCATTACAGCAAGGCCAAAGAAATGGGAAAGCACATGTGCGCTAAACTCGTCGAATTAGTACCAAGGCAACAGTTTGTCATTGCAATTCAGGCTAAAGTTGGAGCAAAAATAGTAGCGAGGGAAACCCTCAAAGCCTTCAGAAAAGACGTCACAGCGAAATTGGTAATTTCCTATCTTCCGTTTTTCGTTATTTCTAAAGAAATGTGTTTTGTGAACTTCATAAATATTACAGAAGGACAAACAGATCGTGATTTTTGAATGTGTTTTTACAGTATGGCGGTGACGTTACTCGAAGAATGAAGTTATTGGCTAAACAAGCAGAGGGAAAAAGGAAAATGAGAATGGTCGGAAACATAGCATTACCGCGGGAAACTTTTATCAATGTATTGAAGAAATAAAATGGCAAATAGTTTGTTGAACATTTATTTTCCTCCGTTGATTGAATTCGGGAGATCAACGTAGTGTCAACGCTTGCAAATTCTGTAATTGTAAAGATTCGTCTCTTTTTATTTTATATGTTTGTATCTGACTGATCAGTTATTATTTATTTTTTTATGTGTAAACTGACGAGGGATCGTAAAGTACGTGGGTCACCGATTCGGATCAAATTTATTCCACGGGTAACTACCTTACCGACCAACGATAGTCGTGCTTGGACGTGCTCGCATTGCTATCGGGGGGAATTAGGTATAAGTTACCTACTGTATCGACGAAGGTTTTCTGCAGTTTCCCTTCGTCCCCAGCAGAATTACGATACAGGAAGGAAAGAAAAGACAGGTGTTAAGAGCTACCGCTGGATATACACACGGGAGAGGAATTGAGGAAATTGTAAAAACCACCAAGAGAAATGTTCATGTGAGTGAAACACAAATATGTGTACAAAATTTGAATAATACTTCGAATTTACATAGTTTTTCATCAAATATCCAAGGAAGAGAAGAAGATATAAAATAGGTATATAACGAATTTTTTGAATCACTTTAGAACATGCAAAGAAACGGAAAGTCTAACAAAGTTCAGCAACTTATAGGACTGGTCTGGAATACCTTGCGTATATCACCCAACGCATCGAATTTTAGTCAAATCCAATTTCTGTTCGAAGATTGAAAGTTACTCATCAATCGTATATTCAGCAATTTCATCGAGCACCTAAAATTTGTTCCATCAAATTACCAGGCGTCATTCTATAAAAAAAAAAAAAATAGTAAAAAATGATTTTATTGTCGAATAATCACGTAAAATGACATATCAAATATTTAAATTTGAAAAAAAAATCGCAATCAGTTGAAAAGTGGTTTCGCATTATTTAAAGAAAATACTTTGTTTCGTCTATGAATTACTAATAATTTTTCTAAAACAAAATACCAATATTTTTCTGCTTCACCCTTTTCGGCGAATTCAAGGATAATAAAATAATAAAACACTTGTCCTAGCTTGAATAATCGGTTTTGGGGATGAAATTAATTGCATACATTTTCTATAATATATTTTACATTATAAACCAACCATACATAATAATATTTTTATATTCTTATATTTCTAAACGTGGTTTGTTGTTGTTGTTTTTATTTTTGTTGCTTCGATCCTCTATATCTCGTTATACATACTCTCTCCATATTTATAATTTCTTGTTGTTATTTTTTTTCTTGCTGTTGTCGGTTTTATTCCCATTTGTTCTCGTTAATTTTCGTATGGTATATATTTATTTATATTCGTCATCATTATTTATAATATATACTTTATGCCTATTTTTTTTCCTTTTTTTTTTTTTTTAATTTCCTTCTTTTGTTATGTTTATATATAATATCATACATGTTTTTTCACGTGCAAACACGTTTATGTGGCGAGTCGTGCCAAACGATGCGCGACCATGTGTTCTTTGTATATGTCGTGTCGCTGGTATATATATTTTCATATATTTATACATATCTATATATATACGTCCACATACATATACATGCGTCAATATGCATATACATGTATATACACATATATACACATCATTTTTTTTCTTCGTTTTCTCACTCACCTCGACGAGCATGCGTGGCGTGGCGGGAGTGGGAAGTTGAGGATCACGGGTGGGGAATGGGGCGTGCCTTTTCTTTATTCAAGTATGCAATACGGCATTTATGTATCAAATTACATACAGACTTCATTGATTCATTTATTTACTTTTTCGTTTGATTTATCGTTTGATATATCTCATCGCTTTGATTCTCGAGGGTTAAAAAAAAAAATTTTTTTTTTTTTAATAATCATTTTTGCTCTTTTTTAATCTAAGATCTAACGTGTGTATTGTTTACGCTATGGAGAGCCTCGGAAAACCCCGTGGAATCTTTACTCTTCCAATTGTAATATTTTGAGCTTCCGTTTAAACATTATTTTGTTTCAAACATTTTTCGCTTTTTTTAATATTAATATTTTTTTGTTTGGTTGGTGGTCATTGATATGCCTCACCACCGGGTTTCCGTAGCTCTATTTTTCCTTGTTCTTGGCAATGAAAAAAGGTTTTCCAATTAAAAAAAAAAAAAAAGTTCAAAACGGGAGAAACGTCGTGTATCACTACAAAAATTCGGACGAGGTAATACTTTTATGTTTTAGCATTATCTGGGTATTTTTTGATTGGGCATATATATATATATATATTTATAGATATATATATATATCAGACATAATGAGGTGAAGGGAAAGGAAGGGAGGGTTCGTAAGGTCCAGCAGGCTAGCCAATACGTTTTTTGTTTGTATTTTTCCTTAATAATTAACGCTTTTTCTCGAGTTTGTTCGAGATTATCTCTCTCGCTCTCTCTCTCTCTCTCTCTCTCTCTCTCTCTCTCTCTCTCTCTCTCTCTCTCTCTCTCTCTCTCTTTCTCTCTCATATATATATATATAATATATATTATATGGTAATTAACACAGTATCCCACGCCACCCATTTTTGCACAGCGTGTGGCTCGCGCCATTTTTGTTTTTAATTTTATATTTATTCATTAATTAGCATTGCTCGATGCACGCTCTAATTAATCGTCGCCTAATGTTACACTTATACATGTACGTATATGCATATATAATATACATATATATCTTCTCCGGGTTCTCTATTCTTTGCTCTAGTTTTCTCGCATTTTCATAAATTCTCACTCAATCTTTCGCTTTCTCACACACACGCACGCACGCACGCATACA
Source organism: Alloplasta piceator (assembly GCA_946863875.1). NCBI lineage: Eukaryota > Metazoa > Arthropoda > Insecta > Hymenoptera > Ichneumonidae > Alloplasta > Alloplasta piceator. Next base: position 53,765,796 of record OX333072.1, read on the forward strand.
CACGCGCGCACGCACGTACACGCACGCGCGCGCGCGCACACACGCACGCACGCGCGCACGCACGCGCGCACGTACGCAAACCTTACTGTTTCACACATATACACAATAACAAGTTTCCTCATGCGTTATGCATTATTTATAATGGCTCATATAAATACATAAATATCCTTCGCCCGTTTCATATTTATATATTTATATAACACGTGTTAGGTTTATGTATAATCATTGAATATTTTTCGAACCTTCTAAGATTCCTTCCTTCTTTGGTTTATATGTTTGTCTGTTCTTTATTTTTTTGGTTTGTTTTTTCTTTCTTTTCACGGCATCTAAATTTCATTCATTCGTTTGATTTTCCGTTTCGTTTCTTTATTTATTTTTATGCTTTTAATTTTTATTTTTTCATCAACGTCACACTCTTTCGTACACATCACGTATCTTTCTTGCACTAACTCTAGATATTCTCTGCGGTGCTCTGTGTCAATTTGTATTGTTGGGTTCGTGTACCTAAATTCTTGCTTATGTTTCCTCTCTCTTTCTATCTACCTTACTTGTTGTTTGCGAGTGTGCGCGTGTTTTTGTGTAAGACGTGTGTGCACAAATTTTGTATTGCTCGCCATTCGGGGCTGTTTCATTCTTTCAGAGATGTTTTGGACTCTCTCTCTTTCTCTCTCTCTCTTACAAATACATATGATTCATT